>CM023481.1:149320584-149669641 GCA_013339685.2 Hyalomma asiaticum
ATGAACAAACTTTATTTAATTAGCAGAAAAATCCTTCTCCCCTTTCAGGCGCGGGGGGAGGAGTTTTTTTTTTCGATGTTTTAATTTTTTTCCGTACGGGACAGTTACTACTTTGATTTCGTCCTTGAGGTTAACTATTCGCGCCAATGTGTCGCCTTTGACCTTACCTGTATGCGCAGTGAGATTTCCTATCGCATATCAACCGAGACCAAGTAGGGATTTTTCCAGTAAGCATCGAAAAAGATTGACTTTTTTTCTTTCATACTGCCCAGTGTCGTTTTCAGGAAGCGAAATCACGCACGTTGAAGAGGAAAATAACCGCGATTTACACCACGCTAGAAAAAATATCTGAGCACCAAGCGTACATTGTAACTGCCCGATAATTAACTTCGTCGGTTAACGAAATCATATTGAATATTTTTCGACCACCGAAAGGGCAGCTGTGTGTATATACGTGGACTTAATGCAAACATCATAAAACGCTAGTACCGTATTTTCCCGCTTCAGAACCGAACGAGAATGTCGCGATAATAAACTTTAATTTATTCGATGTATTCGGTATATTACGCATGCAAAAATAATCAAGCACGTCTGTCTGATAAGCGGCCACATTGCACATAAGGGTGAGGCGAATTGAAGCTGTCGTTGTGCTTCCTTCTTCTTCCGCGACGTAGGTGATATCCTCGCGAGAAAACAACCACTGCATGGTCTCTACAATGAGCGGCAGTGTAACTTGAAATATGCCCAAGACCATGTCCCATGCTTTAGCGGTTGGATCTTCAGAGGCACGCGACACAAACGCCGATGGGCAGGAATCGTCAGTAGAGCATGGTTATGCCCGCGGCCAGTGCCCAGACGTTTCCCAGCTGGAAGAGCGCGTGGTCCAGAAGCACAACCGCATCGGTGCCGTGGCTGTGGCTGTCGCCGTGGTCGACCGCGAACAGGCTCTCCATAGTGAGCGATGGCAGCAATTCGATAACCTTCAGAACAGAAATGCTGTGTCCTCGACGGCGCCTCACTGGGAGATCGTCGAACAGCGTACAGCCGAGGTGCAGCCGCTTGTCGAGAAGGGCCATAGCCATGGCCTCAAGCAAGTGTTCAGAAAGGCGGCCGCCCACCTGGGCCACCGTCTCTGAAAGAGCACCGCGATTCTCCAAATATGCGTAGCGATCTGCGCCAGTGGTGTGCTCACGTGCAGAGAAGAGCGGGCGTGCGTCGCTGGCAGCGTACGCCAACCACTGGCGCCTTTCTGGCTTCCGGGAACCAAGCTCAGAGGAAGCTTCTGGCTCGTTGTAATTGTTGTGGGCGAGTCCCTGCAGGCAGCATCTTGTGAGCGCCGCAGAAGCTGTCCCCTTGGTTCGGTGGATGGATACGTCCGGAGCCTGGAGTATGCTGGTCTTCACTCCTCTGCGCTGGCGGTGGTCTGGTGAACGTCGCTGACGAGGGACCCACCACTGGGGCAACTTCAATAGCAGCACACGCACTTGCTGCCTCTTCTGGGCGCCGTCCCAGACAATAGCTGTAGCCAGTTTCACTGCGTCATATCGTCGGTGATGCCCTGACAGGAATAGTCCTCGTGGCCCCGAACGCCGAGGCCATATTCGGTGGCTCTCTTCCATTGGAGACATAGTGGCACCGAGAATCGAAGCTCGAGGTTCTTCCTGCCGGAGAAAAAGACGCATGGAACGTTCTCGCCCCTCTCTCATAAATAGATCGGCTCTGGCTGCACCGACGCGTCTTGCCATCAGGGGACGAGTCGATGCAGGAGGCCGTGTCCACATTGAGACGTTGCCGCTCTCTTACTGACAGAATCCGCTGCTGGTCAATCGAGGATCGAGACAGCTAGGCTGGAACGGTTGCTCTTGCTGGAATATGGCGATTCCGTGAACGAATGTCGGCTGCGCGTGAACACGCGATGGCACTTCTTTCTCTTCGGGAAATAGAGCGTGCTGGCCTCGTAATAATTAATAAAGACAAGAAATCGCAGTAAATTAAACAAAATTTGTGCGATTTTGTGTTTCTATCGGGTATGAGGCACGCCGTATTCGTATTAAGTACGACCGCCGGATATTATTTCACGGGCATCCAATGCCCCTTTCTCGGCTGTTCTTGCCTTCGTCGTCGAAATGGGGTTGCCGTAGCAAGTATTTGCTTCAGGGAAATAGCGCCGCGGAGGTTTCTCTGAAACTCGCTTGCTTCGCTGTTATTACGTTATCCTGTATGACGATTGTGACTTCGTGTTCGCTTACATGTGTCTTCTTGCGATAGAAAAGGATAGAATTAGTCAAACTAGGGATTAACGAGCGAACGAGAAATAGCGCAGTTTCACCGTGCATGATAGCACGACCTTCCTGAATTGATGTTGTTAGTTATGCCGGTTATATTCAGTGAACAAGTGCTTCCTACAGCAGTGTCCTTGGTTGGAATGGTTAACGCATTATTCAAAGGATTATTATTACCATCTGGCATGTATTCATATAAGCACGAGGACAGGAAGCAATTAAAGGCAGCAGGCTATAGCAACCACCAGCCAGAGGGCAACAACACCTGCCTATACTCTTTCGGGAGAAGGAAGTAACTGGAGGAAAGAAAGAAGAAAGCACAGAAGATGAGAAGCACACCGACAAAAATACAACAAGAACAAAATTAGCCTATGAACGAGAGCCCAAGCATAAGTAGCGTCGCGAAACGCTAAAGGGATGCCGTCCTTCATCGGTCTCCCGTTTTTTTGCCTCAATAGGAAGGGTACCTTTCGAAGTGTCCCAGCGTGCTGTGGTTTTTCCAGAAACTTTCTGGTTTTTCCAGAAATTATTACAACAGGATTTTTTCATCTACGAAGCTGCTCCTTTCCTATACGTACAGACACCGACTACAGTGGTACTGGGCGCGATACGTGGTCGTCCCCTTAGAAGCCCTTTCGGGCGCCGGAGGCTTCTCAACAGAAGCCGGTTCCAGGGACGATAATAAGGTCCTTAGATCGCTTTTCTCGGAAAATCTAAGGACTTTAGACGGCAATGCAGAAGTGATGAGGACAGGTGAGGAAAAGTCGGCCTGCTAGAGTGCGCCTCGGACATGCAGCGCCGCATGCATGAAAAGCGCAGCACTAGGCGCCTGTACAAACAGACGAATTCGAAGTAAGCACAGCCCGCTTTACCCCGAACGCAGCGCAAGGAAAAAAAAAAGAAAAGAACGCATTGCTTTTGGACACAGTAAAAAGGTGTCCGATAGCGTGTGGTACACTTGTAAGACATAAATAATTGTTTTTCAGCAGAATATGTATGCCTGCGTGGGTTAGTTCTTTTACACTTGGAAATTAACAAACACGCTGTTGGGTGTCGCTAGTTACGTTTTTTGCGCCACTTTCAGAGCAAAATTAAAAACATAATTCCTTTTCTTTTGTGTGTGTGTGGGATTAAAGCGTGCTCGTTCCCGTAAATGTGACGCCCCATCTGCCCATTTTTTCCACAATCTATAACAATATTCCCAGCAGTAGACAGTCCCTTTAAGAGGGCTCGATGGGCCTGGTCCCGTCGAGCATCACTGGTAATCGACAAGGATCTCGTACTGCAGTCTCACACTCCTATACTCCGCAATATACTCCTATACTTCACTATATACTCCAGAAAGCGCGCGGGCGACACTTAAGAGTTCAAAGTCACTCAGAACCATGGTACCTCTATTTTTTGGCCCGTAGTAGTGGAGTCAGGTGATGTTAAAGGGCCACTAAGCAGGCTCCTACTTTTTTTTAAGCCGCCCAAACAAGCTAACTCAATCATAGAGAAGGTTGCGGCGATCGCATTCTGCGAATATCGTACCTATGACGCCAAAAAGATCGCAACGCCGACCGCAGCAGTGGTGGGCCTCGCGGCCAATACTCCGTAATATACTCCTATACTTCACTATATACTCCAGAAAGTGCGCGAGCGAAACTTAAGAGGGCGAAGTTTAAACTCACTCAGTACGAGAAATGCGCTACCTCTATTTTTTGGCCCGTAGTAGTGGAGTCAGGTCATACTGACGTAGCACTAGCTGTGAGTCATAGATGGCGCTAGGAAGTGAAGGTTTCTTCTCGTGTTGCGTTCATTTAGAAAGGTCATCAGGGCTGTCCAGCAGCTTCGTAAGTGCGGGTGTGATCGAGTCAACGTTGCGGACATACACGAGCACAGGGCCACAAAACCGCGCACTTCCTTCACTGGACATGGCTTTAAATATTTAGAAGCTGAACGACGATTTCTGGTATCGGTTAATATTTCGGAATTTTAGACAGAATAGCCGAGTATCGTGAGTCTACAAGCAGCAAAGGGACATTTCTTCAGGTGAAACTGAAAGTTTTCACTTGTAAACAGGAGGAGAATCATCTAGAGACAGCCGATGATATCCTGTGAAATCGGGTAGAAATTGTGGCCACCGTGTCTTCTCCCCTTTCTGTCGTCGCATCTAGAGTGCCTCAAGGAAGTGTGCTGGGACTTCCAGTTTGTTAGATTTATCAGTGAATTGCCAAAACGTTATATTTTGTTTGTGTGCTGTTATTCACGTACGGTTGCTTTGTAGTCCACACGGTTACCTGCCCCGATGACCACCTGCCCCTTCAAAATTAGCTATAGCCTGTTTCATGGCGCTTAACATATCGAAGTGAGAGGTGATACCGTTTCCTTGTTTCGGAAACACTTTTACTCTCACTTGTCGCGCAGTTTTCATACAAACATAGCTGAACAAACCAAAGAATATGTGCACTTCACCGTCTTTCTCACGTGCTACCTATGCTGGACAGGTCACGTCATTTCGATATCAGCTGACGCCTCCAAATAATCAAGGCTCTTTCATCGCAACTAAAACGTTTCGCCTTCCTACACTACGATGGTAAGTAAATTAGAATGAAGTGCATGTTATTTTCCAATTTTCTTATAAAGCAGGAAGGTGGACTCAAGGCTGTAATGCCTGAAGGAGGAGTCGGCTTCCCTGTTCTGTCTGTCATAAAAAAACATAATAGACAAAACATACACGATAAGAGTATAAATACAAAAACACCTAGACGTGCAGATTTCACAGAAAGGAGATTCGAAGCATAAAACGCTTATAACGGTGTTATACGAAACGCAAATATGAATCAATCAACATTTTGTGTACTTCTTTTTATATTTACAATGAAACAATGGAATAAACGTTTGTTAATTCTGAAAGTCAGCTTGTCTCACTTTTTTCCGGCCAGACACTGAGTATACATCTTCTAAAAGAACTCCGCTCCCAGATTATCTGCTACACGTCCCGGATGACAGTTGAGCCGACCTTTTTCGTTGAAGCAACCGTGGTAATCTCTCACGTGTAACCTAAATAAGAGTCCACTTCTCTTCGCAATCATTGGCTCCGCGAAGAGCGCTAACATTCAGGACAACCGCAGGTAAGAGAGACAACACACTGGCTCTGTAATAACTTCTTTTATTCTTCCTCTATACTAACCTCAACTTCTTCGCCTCAACTCGTTTCTTTATAAGAAGGAAGCTAAAATGTCCATGCGCGGCTAGCATTTGAACCTTTTCGCATCAAGAAAAGTGCAGATTCTTATATTACTGACACCTAATGGACGCTCATGTCAATGTGATTTCCTGTAATAATGGGTTAGGATAAATTCAGCTTTGTCGTTATTTAAATATGTGTGCAGAAGCGCAAGGATGGTTCAGTGGCTTGGGACGTATATGTCCTTGAACAGAGGAAGCATAAAAATACTTGACAGGACAGCGCATGTGTGTCGTGTTTCTTCTCTGTCGTCCGCCCAAATGATTTCACAGTTTCGCAGTTTCGGCACACAGTTGGTCTGTGACTACCAAACGTAAAAAAAAGCAATCTTCGGCGTTACAACGGCTGTAATAATGCCCGTAGATACGCTCGAGTTTATGGCCACAAGCACGGGTCGAGTTCTTCAACTTAGCCTCTTCCGATATGTTTATGGAGCGTTCAGCGAGGTGATAATGCTTCATAGTCGGAGCACAGTACATTTTTCACCCTTCTAAGAGAAAGTATTTGCGCTTTAAACATTTCTATTTCTTTTGTCGCTTGCATTATTCCGTGTGTTTATAGTACATATGCATTATTCTTCATTTGGAATATGTGGACGTAATGCTTCAAGCATAACGGTAAACGGCCAGTCAATTTAGCACCACCACTATTGTGACGGGCACTGTCGGGTGACAATAACCCACTGCCGGCGATTGCGAAGGGGTGTTTTTAGCCTTCATTTTGTTGCTCGCGTTACTGCAGCGTACGACAGCATTGCGTATTCGGGGCTCGGGCTTTTGTCTTGTGACTGCCGTCAAAGGGCAAGTAAAAAATATTTAACAAGAAAATTACGATGGCTTGACATTATTACCTCGTCTGATTTTGCTGGCGAAATCACCGCTTTGGCGAAGCGGCAGTATATGCACCAACGGCGGTAGCGTTAACATGGGGTGAATTTTAGGTTCTCTATCGGCAACCCAATCCCGTCTCTATACAACAGTGGTTAAAGTGACGGGCATCTTTAATGTAATAACATTGATCAAAAGCCTTGAAGTAGAGATCCTCGCTTGGTCCTATTTTTAAAATTAATCTTAAGCTACATACTTCGGCGTTTCATCCTTGATTATTGTCGCCATTATTTTGTCCTTGATGTTACGAGTCATTGGCACTCAAGTAACACGTCTTTATACAGACAAGCTTCACCTTCAGAAAACGAAGCAAGCAACATCGAAGTGTAAAGCATCCATGAATTACATCTATGTGCATCAAATACATGACCATCCAGTGAACATCATTACCCCACGACAGATTATTTCACTAGTTAACTAAACTAAAATGATTTGTTTAAAATGATTTCTTCGACCAAATGAACACCAGGTGTGCGCATAAGCTAAGCCACCTCGGCATTTTCGTATCGGATTAACAACGATGTCGCAATAATACACTTTATTTAAGTCGTTCGGTTCAGCTTATCATATTTCCACCCATACTACACTCTTGCATCCGGCGAATCTCGAAATTACGTCGCAATATGGCGGGAAAGAAATTCCCACTTTTCGCGTCCTGGTTTCCGGTGCGAAAGACGATCGCTTCGTTTCAAAATAAAAACAAAGGGGCGCCACAACGACCGGTGACGCAGCTTCAACTGAGCCGAGGGGCTTATTACATGCGCCCGGTTGCTTAGAAGCCGTCGTAACTAATGACGGTGGGCAGCAGCTGCCAGTCGTCGGCGAGTATCATGGAGGCCCGTTCCAGCTGATTAACCAGCTGGACGAGCTCCTGGTCGAAGCCCGGGAAGATGCTGGACGGTCATCTACGAGGGCAGCACGCTGGATTCCCTCAAGGTGGACGATTTCCTTGAGCCACAAACAAGCACGAGCTTCACTGGCAGATGGAAGCTGGAGGATGTCCACCCTAAACGATGGCAGGAACTGGGGAACCTCGATGCTGTGACCTCGGCGGCGCGTCGCTCGGACTTGGTGGAAGAACGTAGAGCTGCTCACGAGCCGCTGGTCGAGAAGGGCGCCAGCCATGGCCTCAAGCAGAATTTCGGAAAGTTGGCCGGCCATTTCGAGCAGATGTACCATTTGTGGAACATCGCCGCAATTCTTCGCATGCGCAGCCATCATTGCCAGTGGAGCGCTCGCGTGCAGGCAAGAGCGGCCGTCTGTCCCTGAAAGCGTACGCCAACCACTGGCACCCTTCTGGCTTCCGGGACCTGAGCTCACAAGAAGCTTCTGGTTGGTTGAAATAGTTGCGGGCGAATCCATGCACGCAGCATCTTGTGAGCGCAGCAGAAGCTGTACCCTTGGCTCGGTAGATGGATACCTCCGTTCGGTCGAGTACGCTAGTGTTCTCTCCTCTGCGCTGGCGGTGGGCAGGTGAAGGTCGCTGATGTGGGATGTAGCACTCCTCGGGCCACTTGAATAGCAGGACAAGCACTTGCTGCCGCAGCTGGGCGCCTTTCCAGGCAGCGGCCATGATAAACCGCATTGCTGTAGCCAAATTCGTTGCGTCGTGTCGTTAGTGATGCGCTGGCAGGAATAGTCTTCGTGACCCCGAATGCCGAGGCAATCTTCGGTGGCTTTCTTCGAATGGAGACCGAGACGAGAATGGCGATCTTCTACATGCTGGAGAAAAAGACGTGTGGAACGTTTTCGTCCCTCTCGCATGCATACATCCGCTCTGCCTGCACCGACGCGTCTCGCCATGGGTCGACCATTCGACGCAGAAGGTCGCATCCACACTGATACGTTGCCGCTCTCTCTCACTGACAGAATGCGCTGCCGGTCAATCGGAGATCGAGGCAGTCCGGCTGAAACGCGGTCGCTCTCGCTGGAAAATGGCGATGCCGTGCACGAGCACCAGCTGCACGGGGACACGCGATGGCACTTCTTTCTCCCCTGGAAACAGAGCATGCTCGGCTCTTAATAATTAACGACGACGAAGAATCATGTTCCTATCATTTAGGAAACACGCGCCGTATTCGAATAGTCTAAGATTTCCTGGAATTATTTAACGTACATCCAATGCACCGAAGGCCCCATTCCGATGGCGCCGCCGTAGCCAGTGCTTCATGCGGCGACGAAGTCCTTTGTAGTGCACCACGAAATAGTCGCTAGCGCAGCACGGCGGTATCCTTATACATCGCTTGCTGTCGTGTAGGTACCATCTCTCCTACGACAAGTGAAATTTCGATTTCGTTAGCGTGTGTCCTCCTTGCTAATAGAATATTTCTACCTCTTTTTTAATACACCTACGCCTCTAGTGGAACGTAAGTACTTTGTTTATTGGCGCTTAACTTCAACATGCTTGTCTGTTTTTTTTTTTTCATTTGTTTGCCATCCTGAAGTAGTCCCATTTCGGACTGACAGTCTGTACCAGAAAAATAAATAAATAAATAAATAAATAAATAAATAAATAAATAAATAAATAAATAATAAGAGTATTCAAACTAGCATGCGAATGGGTCAACGAACGCGAAATATCGCCGTTTGCCTCGAGCGTAATGTATGATATAGCTACATAAAGTAGGGTTGCTTGATCTGTCTGTCTTATATTTTCCAGTAAAGCTACTAATAATATACATATACGCTACTAATAATATTCAAGTTACAGTGCAACATCGCTCGATCGCTGAGGTGAACAATACGTGAGCAGCTCTCAGAAGAGCGTGATGCTATCTATCTATCTATCTATCTATCTATCTATCTATCTATCTATCTATCTATCTATCTATCTATCTATCTATCTATCTATCTGTCTGTCTGTCTGTCTGTCTGTCTGTCTGTCTGTCTGTCTGTTAGTGGCGTCTTTTGGCCTCGAGGGCCACCATTGGAAAGACCGGCGCTGCTGTCTTTGGGACGTAATAAGCGACATCACGTGACGCCGTCGCTGCCGCCGCCGAAGCGCGCTAGCTTTCTTCAACAAGCCGGTTAGTTTCTTCTTGCTTTAGAGCATGGAGTACTGCTGTTTGCTTGACGCATTCGACCGACATGGGTGTAATTTTCACGCGCATATACCCCAAAACGAAGCGCCTTGGCTGAAAAAGCTGAGAATGGTGAAACAGCCAAGTGGTCATGCATTTCGGGTGTGTGACAAGCATCGGCGAAGCAGATTTTGTGTACGGTGTTCAGGCTAAAATGTTCAGTGAGTACGGCATGAACTTTCTCAGATCGTAGGCGCTCGAACTTCCCACGCCCATTTACTGCTGTAGAGCAACTGTGCCTTGTTTCCCGGAGCAGCGCCATTGTAAACCACAACAGGATGTTTTTATTTTTCAAATACTGGGCCCAGCTATGAACAGTACCTTTAAGCGGCACGTGCCGTGTGGATAGTTTTATGAATAGACATGCAGATTTAATTAGCAATATCGAAACGGTACATATAACGAAAGGGAAGGTGTCAAGGGCTCGTAATCAACCAACAAACAATAAAGCCTTGTGAATCATAGGGGAAGTTATTCAAGCGCCTAATTGTGGTATTGTAATTACGGAGTAAGTAGAAAGGAATTAAAGTGGACTAAAAAACAAACCTGCCTTCGTTGGGAACCGAACCCACGACCTTCAGATATATATATATATATATATATATATATATATATATATATATATATATATCATCAGCCAATTTATGTCCACTGCACGACGAAGCCCTCTCCCAATCCTCGCCATCCTTGCCTGTCCTGCGCGAGCTGATTCCATTTGGCGCCCGCGAACTTCTTCATTTCATCCCCCCTCTTAATCTCTGCCCCCCACGGCTGCGCTTACCCTCTCTTGGTATCCATTCCGTCGTTCTAACTGTCCATCGGTTATCTAGCTTTCTCATCACGTGGCCTGCCCATGTCCATTTTTTAGGGGCGAAGCTCCTTAGGGCGTGGGTCTGTACATCCCATGGTGTTCGTTGGTGATGTACGTAGCCACGTCTACTTTTATGAAAAAAAAAAATTCCGAAAGTTGTGTCCTCTGCCTGGATTCGAACCCAGGCTCTCGGCATGGCAGTCGAGCGTTCTACCACTGAGCTACGCCTGTTTTTTTTTTCTCTTTATTACATGGAAATGACAACTGAAGTTAAAGACCAGGATGAGAACGACTCCACACTCAAAAATCAGGCAAACACATACATGCGTCCAACAAGTGCATCCATTCAGGCGGCGACTCCTGAGCCGCATACACACTTCTTACGTAGGCTACAGTTTCTCGGTAGAATGATCTTGTCGAACGTGGGCTTTCCGCATGGCGATCACACAGTCTTGATCTCCATAGGCTGTATAAACCGAGCACTATGAACATGTCATAGGGAGGACCGGTAATCGTTTTGAACGGTAGAAACCGAATTGAGTAAGGAGTGATGTCCATGTCCTTTTTAAGAGTTCGCTGGAGAATGTCCCAAAAAAATATTGCATCCGTACAGTCAATAAAACAGTGATCAATTGTTTCTGCGCTTGGACAGAGTCGACAATTCAAGGACCACGGCACGAAGCAGCCCTTCGCGTTCAACCAGGTTTTAACGGGAAGTGTTCCCGAATGCAGTTTAAAGAAAAATGTTTTGACACCGGGAGGTATACACATTTTCGAAACCCTTCTAAGTACATTTTGATAAGGCCGACCTAAATAATGTGTCCGATACAAAGGATCTGGGAAAATTGAGTCCACCAGTGCAACAGAAATCGCTTTTCGGCTCGCGGTGAAAATATACTCTAGGCTAAATCTAACTTTCAAGAAAAGGAATGAGTCTACAACTTCCTTGAGGAAGCCCCAAGGAGCCTGTGAAGTACTTACAACATGTGATGAAACTACTATATTAGGAAGGTGCTGAACCAATCGGACCTGTAGCATTTCGCGTAAAAATGGATGATCACATTCACGAAAGAAAAAAAGTCGAGAAACAATTTGCCTAACAAAGAGATGGACTAATCCGAGGCCACCCCGTTCAAGTGGGACGAACAAATTGTCGCGCCTCATGGATTCATAACTGGAGCTCCAAATAAATGTTGCAAATACACGATGCAGTGCCTGAATGCGGAGTCGTGAGCAGTGCAGTACTTGGAGCACATACATGAGACGTGAAACTAAAAACACATTGCAAACTTCAGCACGACTAAACATTGACAAATTGCGCGCTTGCCATGAGTTTGCTTTGCTTGTAGCCTCTTAACTTGTCCCGACCAGTGATTGTTGCTGTTTCTGTACTGTGAGAGAGGGACACCTAAATAGCGTATGTCTTTTTTCCACTCAATTCCTGCATAGTGTGACGGCATTGTGGCCCATAGTCCACACCAAAAGCCTGACTTTTTCAAAGTTAACACTGGCTCCAGAACCGCACAGAAATCTTCTGTAATTGCAGAGCATTTCTTACACTCATTTTATCAAGACAGAAAAAAGCCACGTCATCTGCGTACGCAAGAACCCGAATCTCATATGACGCAATTTAAACCCTTGAAAATTTTGTTCTTGGAGATGCTCATACAAAGTGGTTCTAATAAGCAAAACAAAAGATGTGACAAAGGACCTCCTTGTCTCACTGAGCAGGAGCCTTAATCGGATCAGATAGTGAACCATGTCCATATTAGCCTCGTTGACCATTAGCATAACATAATTTTGATGCCCTTTCAGTAGCTGGTCCGATATCCTTAGGGCGTGGGTCTGTACATCCCATGGTGTTCGTTGGTGATGTACGTAGCCACGTCTACTTTTATGAAAAAAAAAATTCCGAAAGTTGTGTCCTCTGCCTGGATTCGAACCCAGGCTCTCGGCGTGGCAGTCGAGCGTTCTACCACTGAGCTACGCCTGTTTTTTTTTTTCTTTATTACATGGAAATGACAACTGAAGTTAAAGACCAGGATGAGAACGACTCCACACTCAAAAATCAGGCAAACACACACATGCGTCCAACAAGTGCATCCATTCAGGCGGCGACTCCTGAGCCGCATACACACTTCTTACGTAGGCTACAGTTTCTCGGTAGAATGATCTTGTCGAACGTGGGCTTTCCGCATGGCGATCACACAGTCTTGATCTCCATAGGCTGTATAAACCGAGCACTATGAACATGTCATAGGGAGGACCGGTAATCGTTTTGAACGGTAGAAACCGAATTGAGTAAGGAGTGATGTCCATGTCCTTTTTAAGAGTTCGCTGGAGAATGTCCCAAAAAAATATTGCATCCGTACAGTCAATAAAACAGTGATCAATTGTTTCTGCGCTTGGACAGAGTCGACAATTCAAGGACCACGGCACGAAGCAGCCCTTCGCGTTCAACCAGGTTTTAACGGGAAGTGTTCCCGAATGCAGTTTAAAGAAAAATGTTTTGACACCGGGAGGTATACACATTTTCGAAACCCTTCTAAGTACATTTTGATAAGGCCGACCTAAATAATGTGTCCGATACAAAGGATCTGGGAAAATTGAGTCCACCAGTGCAACAGAAATCGCTTTTCGGCTCGCGGTGAAAATATACTCTAGGCTAAATCTAACTTTCAAGAAAAGGAATGAGTCTACAACTTCCTTGAGGAAGCCCCAAGGAGCCTGTGAAGTACTTACAACATGTGATGAAACTACTATATTAGGAAGGTGCTGAACCAATCGGACCTGTAGCATTTCGCGTAAAAATGGATGATCACATTCACGAAAGAAAAAAAGTCGAGAAACAATTTGCCTAACAAAGAGATGGACTAATCCGAGGCCACCCCGTTCAAGTGGGACGAACAAATTGTCGCGCCTCATGGATTCATAACTGGAGCTCCAAATAAATGTTGCAAATACACGATGCAGTGCCTGAATGCGGAGTCGTGAGCAGTGCAGTACTTGGAGCACATACATGAGACGTGAAACTAAAAACACATTGCAAACTTCAGCACGACTAAACATTGACAAATTGCGCGCTTGCCATGAGTTTGCTTTGCTTTGTAGCCTCTTAACTTGTCCCGACCAGTGATTGTTGCTGTTTCTGTACTGTGAGAGAGGGACACCTAAATAGCGTATGTCTTTTTTCCACTCAATTCCTGCATAGTGTGACGGCATTGTGGCCCATAGTCCACACCAAAAGCCTGAACTTTTTTCAAAGTTAACACTGGCTCCAGAAGCCGCACAGAAATCTTCTGTAATTGCAAGAGCAGTTCTTACACTCATTTTATCACGACAGAAAAAGGCCACGTCATCTGCGTACGCAAGAACCCGAATCTCATATGACGGCAATTTAAACCCTTGAAAATTTTGTTCTTTGAGAATGCTCATACAAAGTGGTTCTAAATATAGGCAAAACAAAAGAGGTGACAAAGGACATCCTTGTCTCACTGAAGACAGGAGCCTAATCGGATCAGAGAGTGAACCATTCACTATTAGCCTCGTTGAGCCATTAGCATAACATAATTTGATGCCTTTCAGTAGCTGGGATCCGATATTTATATGGCTTAGTATACTAAACAGGAACGAATGATTCACTCTGTCGAATGCCTTAGCCAGATCCACCTGTACCATCGCAACTTGCCCATCACCCTCTGTTACACACTCTAGCACCGATCTCGCAACATGGATGTTTGTCTGAATGGATCGGCCTCTAATGCCACATGTTTGGTGCTCACCTACCACAGACCTTATCACGAATTGCAAACGGTTCGCCAAAACCTTTGCAAAAATTTTATAATCCACATTGCACAGAGAAATGGGCCTATATCCATCGACCTTTTGCAATTTAGTTTCCTCATTGCTTTTGGCTATGAGGACAGTGTGCCCTTCATACATTGTAGCGGGTAGGTACCCAACTTTCAAGGCCTCGGTATACACCTGTAGCAATAACGGTGACAAGATGGACCGAAAACACTGATAAAATTCGGCGGAAAGGCCATCGGGACCTGGCGTCTTGCCTTTCGCTAACGAATCTATGCATGCAGTTATCTCACTGATATCAAAGTTTGCATTTGTATAATCACAATCATCCTGATCCAGCTGCGGTAGCAAAGATATAAATTTCTTGGCAGAGGCATCTTTATCTAATGGCTCATGGCTGCGAAACAGTTTTTCATAGTGGTCGAAAAATGCCTTAGTTATGAGAGTAGGCTCATTGACAACCGCTCCATCATACTCTATCTCTACGATTTGTTTAGACAGCGCGTGTTGGCGCTCATCGCCTAGGGACCTACTACAAGGCTGTTCCTCTAGAAAACGGAGCGCTCGCGCACGCACAAGTGCACCCCTGTATTTCTCTGTGTACAAGGCTTGTAACTGCGACTTGGTGCTGCGGATATCATCAATATATTGTCCCGGATGTAAACATTCAAGTTCGTGTAATTCACTCAGGAGTCTATAAAATGCCTTGTAATTATTCTTTCTTTCAAAGGCCAATATCGATGACTCTTCGATAGCTATCCTTTTAACTTCTTGTTTGAATAATTCCCACACGGCAAAGAGAGGCAAATCTTTGCGATGTGACAGAATAGTTACAAGCTCAGTAACACGCTTTAGGAAGCACTCCCGCGAAAGTAACTGGTTATTAAATTTCCACAACTCCCAGGACATACGCCGACTCTGGTATCGACGACTCCCAAAAGAGGCTGACACTAGGCAGTGATCACTAAAGAATACAGGGTGCACATTGTAACCGGAAATGAGAGATAGCGTGTTAAGCGAAACGTAAATTCGATCAAGCCTTGCGTGTGAAGAACCCTGGAAATGGGTATAGCGACATCCTGCCTTTTCATTTTCTCCAATGTCAACAAGCTGGTAATCACACATGAGGCGATATAACAAATCGCTACTTGTATCACGTTGAAGCTGCAGTGATGCGCGATCTTGCGCGCTACATACACAGTTGAAGTCGCCGAAAAGGACCAATGACCGATCAGTACACAAATGATGTTCTAAGGATAAGAAGAAACGCTCTCGTTCCCGTGACTTGTTCGGGGCATAAACACACACAAATCTGAAACCAATACCACCAATATCAACATCACACCATATTAGGCGCCCTTCCATATCTGTAAACACCTGCTGCAAATTCCATTGCGCATGCTTTCTAACAAATAACATGCAACCAGCGGAAACTCCGATCGCATGGCTAACACAAACATTATAGTCAGATAGGAATGGATTTAAAGCAGCTTCCGTGTTTTCATCGGATTCTATCTTTGTTTCTTGAATAGCAACAACATCTAATTTTCTATTGCATAGCAAACGATGGTGCAGTGGCGACTTTTTGTAGCACTTTAGTAGAAGACACACCTGCAGCAGCAGGCCTTCCCCGCAGCGGTTTCGTCAGCTTCGTCACTTTGGGAACCGGAGCCTCCTTTTCCGCAGGTAATGGATTATCAGCTGGTGCTGGACGCTTCTTGGCAGCGTCACACGCCGATCCCAGTTCTGCTGACGGCGGGCGATCCTGAAATGATGGCACATCTGCCCATGACATTCCTGGATCTGCGTCGGGTGGCTTCTTAACATCCTCCGCGGTAGACCTCAGGTCTTGGCACTTGTGATCCGATGAAAGATTTGGCTGCTCCTGGGCTTCAGCCGGCGTTTCCCCGGTTGCGTCTACCACCTCACTCACATCCATTATATGGTCAGTGATAGTGTCATCTTCAGCGGGCCTACTTCCACGAAGTTTGTCAGCATAGGTACTAACGCATCCCTCTGCAGGATGACCGTAGCGATGGCACTTACTGCAGCGTGGTGTTCTACACTGCCGCCGGATATGACCTACTCTGTTGCACCGCAGGCAAAGGGGTGGTCGTCCCGGAACTAAGACGAGGCACTGGTGTCCGTATATGGTCAGTAGGTGAGGTAGGTTACTGGCAGAGACTCCATCTTTCAGCGTAAAGGCCACGTCACGATTAGTCATTTGCCAACCTTCCATACCGTCGCAGCGCCACATTTCTCTCGTGATAGATTGCACTGTCCCATATGGTTCCAGCGCTTCAACAATCCGTCTCTGTTCTAGATGTGGCGGCAGCCACAGAATCTTCATCTTGATGTTCTTGCATTCCGGGTCTATGATAAGGCACTTCAGACCCTTCACCAATAGCTCGCCTTTATCAACAAGTCTCTGTTTCGCAATGTTATTGACACATGTCACTAGCCACAAATGACTCATCTGGTACTGTCCAGCGCCAAGAATATCACTGGGGTTTAGCACCGAAAGGATCGCATCGCGAAAGTCCGGCGCTCTATACGGCCTCCCTGACAGGTCAGCATGCAGGAAAACTGAATTGAGAACGGTATTTCCAGTTGGTAGACGAGGAAGAACGATCTTATAATTACCGGAATCAGTCGTTGACGATGATTGGAATCCTCGGCCGAGGGCCGATGCGCTGTTTCCAGCAGAGCTCATCACAAACGTGATCGCTAAAAGACCTAAACAGGTATAATGTCTCCCGCGGAATCGCATTAACAAACGTAATGTTACGTTGAAAAATAGTAATACACCGCTACACGACACGAAAATGGATTGTATAACGAGGTCGAGGCATCATTTGAAAGAACACAGAGCTGCGTGCTTTGTAGCTTTGAACCCATTACGGAGGCACTGGTAATTATGTCGTAGTGGGTACTTCCCTACTTGGGAAAATGATAAGTTATGGCGCAGGAGATACCTACCACTTCTACTTGCACTAGTTTCCTCAAGCGTTTAAAGTGGCCTCTAAGAAAGTAGCTCCTCCTGCTTACGCTGTCACTGTCCTGCAGTTCCGCGCAGGCCTGGCTCTAGCACAGCATATCCCCCTTAAACGCGAGATCCCAGCGTACGAATACAGTGTTTCTCACGCCTTTACATGATGATCGACTGGGCGATTTACGCGAAAGATTCACGGTTTACCGATGATTCCCTCCGGAGCTTCGCCCACTCATCATCGTTCACCCCGTGGATATGCTGTGATTTTATTTCTTGTTAATATCCTTCATTATGTCGGCGACCCCAGTTTGTTCAATGACCCACTCGGCTGTCTTCCGACCTCTTAGTGTAACGCCTATCATTTTTCGTTCCATCGCCCGCTGCGCAGTTCTTAACTTCCTCTCTAGCTTCTTTGTAATTCTTCATGTTTTAAACCCGTAAGTCAGTAGTGGCAAGATGCAGTAGTTATATAGTTTCCGCTTGAATGATAGTGGGAGGTTTCCGTTCATGAGTTGGGAATGTCTCCCATATGCGCGCCGTCCCATGTTTATTCTACGGTGGATTTCTTTTATATGGGTGGGTTCTCCTGTAAGTAGCTGTCCTAGGTACATATATTCTTCTACAACTTCAAATGTATGGGTTTCGATCGTGAATACGTGTTTTTTCGCCGTGCCACTTAGCATTATCTTTGTTTTCTGCATGTTCATCCTTACTCCTACCTTAGCGCTTTCTCGGTTTAAGTCCAATCATCTTTTGCAGTTCGTCGCCATCATGGCTAAGGAGTGCTATGTCGTCTGCAAATCGCATGTTACTCAGATATTCTCCGTTAATCCTGAGCCCTGTCTCTTCCCAGTCTAACCTTTTGAAGATTTCTTCCAAACATGCAGTAAATAGCATTGGAGAAATTGTAGCTCCTTGTCTGACACCTTTCTGTATTGGGATTTTCCTGCTTTTCCTAAGGAAGAGTAGGGTGGCCGTAGAATCTTTATAGATGTTGGCTATTGTGTTTATGTAGCTATCACGTATCCCTTAACGACGTAGTGCCTCCAGAACTGCTGGTATCTCTACCGAGTCGAAAGCCTTTTCGTAATCTATGAAAGCCATATATAGGGGTTTGTTGTATTCAGCGGATTTCTCGATTACATGATTGATCGCATGCAGGTGGTCCATGGTAGAGTATCCTTTTCTGAACCCTGCTTGCTCTCTTGGTTGATTAAATTCAAGTGTGGCCCTTATTCTGTTTGAGATAACCTTTGTGAATATTGTGTAAAATATTGAGAGTAGACTGATCGGCCTGTAGTTCCTCAAGTCCTTTAGATCCCCCGTCTTATGTAATAATAGAATGTTTGCGTTTTTCCCGCTGACTGGTACATTTGAAGTTTTGAGACATTGTGTGTATAGAGTCGCCAGCTTTCCAATTAGGAAGTCTCCGCCATCTTTGATCAAGTCGGCGGTTCTATATATATATATATATATATATATATATATATATATATATATATATATATAGAATCAAAGGGTCACGTTTAAAAAACATAACATTTATTACGACGTTTCGGCCGCGAGACCGGCCTTTCTCAAGCTTCTACTACAAATGGTACGCACAGAGCCTACATGACAGTAACGGGGAAAAGAAAGGGAGGGAGCATGGCTGTAGTTGAAAGGGGGAAAAAGACGAAAGGAAGAAAAGGGGAGGGGGGCGGTGTATAGAAGAGTGGTGGCGGCCTTGAAAGCCCAAAGATAAAATTAAAACCACGTGTTTGACGTATACTGAAGTAGAAGTTAAATGAGGGAAGGTGGAGAAGGAGCGGTTTCGGCGCCGCCGCTTTGAGTCACGGGAGCCGTGCATGTAGCCATCAGCTCAGCCCTCTCCTCAGGGCACAACACGCAGCTCCAAGAAGCGCGGCGCATGGAGGGCTAAAGAAAGCCAGATGTAGAAAAACTGAGAGGTGTGGCGGCCTGTAGCAACAGGAAAACTGCCTTGGGAAGTTAGAAGATAAAGGAGATACGGGGTGAGATAAAAGAAAGAAGGAGAAAAAGGAGTAGAAAAAGAACGAAAGAAATAAAAGGAAGGGGAGGGGGCGGTGGGCGCGTGGACGCCTGTGTGAGGTGGAGCACAGAAACATTTGTGATACGATGACAGTAAGGTGCACAGTCACAAATACGTACAAACAAAACGGGCTCAGCTGAACAGCCAATACGGATAAAAGCGCGCAATAGAAATATACAGTAACAGGAGAAACAGAATACCATTGCGAGTCTCTTACACAGCAATTATACATACGTATATGTATGGAAACATGCACTAATACACAGACGTATCTAAACACACCTACATACATACACACTCAAAGCATATATATATATATATATATATATATATATATATATATATATATATATATATATATATATATATATATATATTTTAAGGAATGTTAATTTGCCGACGGTCTCGTTAAGCCCGCCAGACATAGTGTTGAACTTGTGTATTAGGTATGATTCACACGCCTCCCTGTCGTAATGGGTCTGGAAGCCGGATCGCAGGATTGTGACTCTGAATTTGTCGAATTGGTGTCCAATGATATTTGCGTGTTGTGAAATTGGAAGTTGCGGCAGTGATTTTACGTGGGCCCTATGGTTATTAAAACGAACTCTGAAGGAAGTTTCCGTTTGTCCAATGTATTGTACGCGACAGACTGTGCATTCTAAAAGGTAGACGACGTTGCGTGTGTCACAATTGAGTTCACCCTGAATTTTATAGCGAAAGGAAGATGCGCTGCTTTGCGCCACGTCAGTTGTGTTAATCACACGGCAGACCATGCACCTCGGTTTGTGACAGGATGCGCAACCTTTGTTATTTTCGCGTGTCGTTGTGGATGATGTTACTCTGTCCCGTATATTTGCTGCGCGCCTGTAGGCTACACGAGGCGGTTCTGGAACGAGTTGCCGCATTTTCTCGCTCTGTAATAGGATGTTGTGATGTCTCCGCAAAATGGAATTAATGTTAAGTGCAGGAAATGAATAAGTTAGTATGAGATTGACATGTGCGTTTTGTTTGACATGAGTGGTTCTTCGAATGAGGTCACCGCGCTCTTGTTGCCCGGCTTTTCTTATGGCATCCTCAACGACCGACGAAGGATAGCTTTGGCGCTTCAGGTCCACTCGGAGTTGCTCGCAGTTGGATGCGAAATCCTCTTCTTTAGAGCATATTCTTTTAAAGCGCAGGGCCTGACTTTATGGAATGGAGGTCTTGCAGTGTTTTGCGTGGCTGCTGTGGAAGTGCAAGTAGTGGTGCCTATCGGTCGGTTTCTTGTAGACAGTTGTTAAAAGCTTGTTGTTAGTAAAGGTAATTGTCGTGTCTAGGAAATTTACTTCCGAAGCCGAATATGTAGAGGAAAATGAGATACTTTTATGGACGTTGTTATAATTTGATATCAATTTCAACAGTTCAGCTTCCTCGTGAGGCCAAATTAGGAACACGTCATCGATGAACCTTTTGTAGAGGAGGGGCAGTGATTTTACGTGGGCCCTATGGTTATTAAAACGAACTCTGAAGGAAGTTTCCGTTTGTCCAATGTATTGTACGCGACAGACTGTGCATTCTAAAAGGTAGACGACGTTGCGTGTGTCACAATTGAGTTCACCCTGAATTTTATAGCGAAAGGAAGATGCGCTGCTTTGCGCCACGTCAGTTGTGTTAATCACACGGCAGACCATGCACCTCGGTTTGTGACAGGGTGCGCAACGACACGCGAAAATAACAAAGGTTGCGCATCCTGTCACAAACCGAGGTGCATGGTCTGCCGTGTGATTAACACAACTGACGTGGCGCAAAGCAGCGCATCTTCCTTTCGCTATAAAATTCAGGGTGAACTCAATTGTGACACACGCAACGTCGTCTACCTTTTAGAATGCACAGTCTGTCGCGTACAATACATTGGACAAACGGAAACTTCCTTCAGAGTTCGTTTTAATAACCATAGGGCCCACGTAAAATCACTGCCGCAACTTCCAATTTCACAACACGCAAATATCATTGGACACCAATTCGACAAATTCAGAGTCACAATCCTGCGATCCGGCTTCCAGACCCATTACGACAGGGAGGCGTGTGAATCATACCTAATACACAAGTTCAACACTATGTCTGGCGGGCTTAACGAGACCGTCGGCAAATTAACATTCCTTAAAAAAAAAAATATATATATATATATATATATATATATATATATAGGTATGCTTTGAGTGTGTATGTATGTAGGTGTGTTTAGATACGTCTGTGTATTAGTGCATGTTTCCATACATATACGTATGTATAATTGCTGTGTAAGAGACTCGCAATGGTATTCTGTTTCTCTTGTTACTGTATATTTCTATTGCGCGCTTTTATCCGTATTGGCTGTTCAGCTGAGCCCGTTTTGTTTGTACGTATTTGTGACTGTGCACCTTACTGTCATCGTAGTCACAAATGTTTCTGTGCTCCACCTCACACAGGCGTCCACGCGCCCACCGCCCCCTCCCCTTCCTTTTATTTCTTTCGTTCTTTTTCTACTCCTTTTTCTCCTTCTTTCTTTTATCTCACCCCGTATCTCCTTTATCTTCTAACTTCCCAAGGCAGTTTTCCTGTTGCTACAGGCCGCCACAGCTCTCAGTTTTTCTACATCTGGCTTTCTTTAGCCCTCCATGCGCCGCGCTTCTTGGAGCTGCGTGTTGTGCCCTGAGGAGAGGGCTGAGCTGATGGCTACATGCACGGCTCCCGTGACTCAAAGCGGCGGCGCCGAAACCGCTCCTTCTCCACCTTCCCTCATTTAACTTCTACTTCAGTATACATCAAACACGTCGTTTTAATTTTATCTTTGGGCTTTCAAGGCCGCCACCACTCTTCCATACACCGCCCCCCTCCCCTTTTCTTCCTTTCGTCTTTTTCCCCCTTTCAACTACAGCCATGCTCCCTCCCTTTCTTTTCCCCGTTACTGTCATGTAGGCTCTGTGCGTACCATTTGTAGTAGAAGCTTGAGAAAGGCCGGTCTCGCGGCCGAAACGTCGTAATAAATGTTATGTTTTTTCAACGTGACCCTTTGATTCTATAATTGACCTGCTGCCAAGGATTTATCTTTGAAGTATATATATATATATATATATATATTGTAAAGATGATTAATGAAGGCTGGCGCAAGGCCCGACCGGTAGCTTGGTCAACGGCTGAAGGCACGACCCCCGAGAGCGAGCGGCGAGCACGAGCAATGCGGGTTAGGGCCCGACCCACTAGATCACACAGGAGAGCGTGCCCACTGTAGGCTTCGTTACTCTTCGCTGCAATATATATATATATATATATATATATATATATATATATATATATATATATATATATATATATATATATATATCAGACAGACCATATGCAACACGCATATGTGAATTTACCCAAACACATATACTGCTATCGAACATCTATCTATACATGCATACATACACGTGTTTCACTGGTGCTAACATATACATAAACACACGCATAAAAAATGTTAATTCGCAGCTGACAAAGCAAGGACTGTAAATAAGATGTGTTCTAACAGTTCTACTCGGAATATTACGACAATATACAGCGCAATATAAGGCAACGCTGAAAAAAAAAAAGACGAACGAGGGATAAGCACCGGACTTGAAGCATAGTTTACCAAACTAGCAATACTTATGATTTTAAAAAAATTACCTATAATTAAATTTAATTTTAATTTGCTTCTCGTGAGAGTGGTTATAGTTCTGTGTTGGAAGTACATAGCAAATTTAATATCCACGGGACATGGTGCCGCAATCGCTTGAACCCGAAATTAGTTCTTGCGAAGGGCACTGGCTCCGTTTTATGAATTAGTCGTTTCTTTTGACCCAGATAAGCTACACAAGCTTATGAAAATTTCATTTTTGATGACTAGGTTGTAGTCGTACAAATTTTTGGTATAGGAGGCACATTAAGATCGCGAAATAACTTCAAGTCTGTGTTCGTCATTTGCTGCGTCAGATATGTGTCATACAGTTTTCTTTTGCAATGCTTATGAGCCTTGAATGTTTGCTTGCGAGGCCGTACCCTGAACCATATTACAATATCTAATACGAGAAAGGAATAGACTGTTATACAGCATGATTTTTACATTATAGGGGAGCATGTGTCGTAAGCGGCATATTATGCCACAAGCATTCCCTAATCTGGACGTTATACGCTCAATGGCCAACAAATCAAACTGGCCAGCAGATCAGGCTGGCCACTCGTTACGTCACTGAATGATGTTGAAGCTTCTTATAATATCCTGTTAGTTATAATAAAAAAATGCACATCCTCATTGACAAAGTGGTCAATCGTGGCAAATATTTTTCTTCCCCCTCGAATCCTTGGGTAACAACCAGATTACTAAAAAGCATGAGCAAAAACGAAAACCTGTATCGGAAATGTAAGGCAACCAGTCTCTCAAAACTCGCTACAGGAAGTTTTGCACTTTGCTAACTCATTTGCTTAAAACAGCAAAGAAAACGTATTATGAAAATCAAGTAATCGGAACTGGAAAGGATTCCAGAAAACAATGGCAAATACTTAAGACGTTTCTAAATAAGAAACCAAAGTCGAATAGTGCAAAGAAAATTTGAGAATATTGTCATATGCTTAAAAATCCTAAAAATATTGCATATGCTTTCAGCAGCTTTTTTGCTATATTGGTCCCGACATTCCCGGTGACAATGGCGCTCACATGCCACACCTGACGCAACAATATTTTTTTTTCTTTTCCCAACTGCCCGTAGTGAAATTCGCGCTACGATCATGAATCTCGGGAATTGCAGTCCTGGTTTAGATTCCATACGTTGCTACCATATCATGGATATCGTTGATGATTTAAGCGATGCGTTCAGTGACATCGTAAATTTAATATTTAAGACGGCTATTTTTCTTGGTGATTTAAACATATCTAAAATAATTCCGGTGTATGAAAAGCCGGATGTCACCTCAGTAGCAAATTGCAGGCCTATATGTCTTCCGCCGTGTTTTAGTAAAGTTGTTAAGATATGTGTTGAACAACCGCTTTACAATTACTTAGTTAAGTTTAAATTATTAACGCCAAGGCAATTTGGCTTTCGTCGCCGATATTCGACTTACCTAGCCTTAATCACACTTACCGACAAAATCAAAACAGAAGTCGATCAGGGCAGATTCATTGAATCTGTTTTTATAGACTGTTTAAAAGCATTAGACTCCCTTAATCATACGATTCTGTTTCCTAAGCTCGGTGCTCATGGCGTAACAGGTCCACCGTTGGAGCTACTAAGCTACTACTTGCCTAATAGGCAGAAACAGGTTTGCATTTCGGGAGTATTATCTGACACAAAAACAATTAACATCGGTGTTCCACAGGGGTCCATAGTAGGGCGCCCGTTATTCTTTATCCATAGTAATGATATCCCAAACTGTCTGACTTGCACAGAATGCCTTCTTTACGGGGATGAGACGACTGTCCACACTTCCGATAACGACATAAATACTCTAACCGAACGCCTGAACAACCAACTAATATATATGAGCTAGTGGTGTCAAAAGGATTTGCTCATGAATCCTAAAAAAAAAAACGAAATTTATGGTTTTTAGTTCGCAAAATAAATATCGATAACACCTTCTTCCTGTAAACATAAAATCCCACCCCATATCACCATCGAAGGAGTGCTCATTTCTGGGTGTACAACTTCAATCAGTTTTGAAATTTAACAATCACATTAGCTTTTTAAAAAAGACGATTGCTTACGGTATCAAGGTCCTTGTAAAAGGCAGACATTACTAGCAGACGTACACACATTTAACATTGTACTATAGGCTTTCATCTTCTCTCATACAGCCTCGTTACAACACATTCAAAATAACGCTATTCGTATTATCACATCGGCTCCTTATAACGCTCATGTTACCCCCATTTTCACAGGTGTAAATGTTATTTCAATAAATAAGCGAATTTGTTACAATCACGCCACCGTCATTTCTCCCATAGTTAAAAACCCTCAATTACATTATGCCTTTGGGAGACGCCGTCTTTTTAATTCTAACGCTACAAGATTCTCTTCCCAAAATCATCTTTTACTCCCCAAGTGTCGCACCCACTACGCAAAACTGATTGTTGGTTTTTTCAGCGTGGAAACCTGAAATAAACCTACCATTTCGTGTAGAATGTTCGCTGCACTGTCATCGTACCAGCATGCACTAAAAGAGTCCATCCTTTCCTTGTAAACCATTCATTTTCTGCAGTGTGATGAAGTTTTTTTTTCTTTATCTTATTTATTCTGTTGTATTCATTACGCTATGCAAAAGAGAACTGTTTCTCTTTGTAAATATTGTCTTAGATATGTGCGCTTTTTGTTTTCAACGCGCTAATTTTTAGCTACATGTTCTCCTGTAACAAATAACAAAAGGTCCCGCTGCGCTTTGTCACTGTGGAACCTCTTTCTGTATAATTCCTTCCCATGTGCTTAAAAATCTTGTGAAAGAATAAAATAAAAATAAAGCATATCCACGGAGTGAATGATGATGAGTGGGCGAAGCTCGGGAGGTTCATCGTAGATCGTGCCGAGTTCCGGATTAATTTAGTTAACGCGCACGCTACGAATCCTCATGGTTCAACTATGCACAAGTGAAATCTCCCACCGGCACTTCATTGCAAGTGAAGATCCAGTGCATATATATATATATATATATATATATATATATATATATATATATATATATATATATATATATGCACTGGATCTTCACTTGCAATGAAGTGCCGGTGGGAGATTTCACTTGTGCATAGTTGAACCATGAGGATTCGTAGCGTGCGCGGTATATATATATATATATATATATATATATATATATATATATATATATATATATATATATATATATATATATCTGGGTTGCCGGTGAACGCTTCTCCAACGCGAGCAGTCGGTATTTCTCTATCAAGAAACTCGCTAGGAGACGCTGCTTGCGCCAACGTTGTCTCTCGCGGGTGAGGGCGCGTTCTCCTTCTTTGCGAGCTGGTAGCGTTCCTCTAAGAAAGAGCGTTTCCATAGCCAACGCACGCCTTTCGCTCTCGAGCGCGTGCCTCCCGGCACGCGGGTTACGCCTGACGGCTGACGACTGACGACTGACGCCTGACGCCTGACGCCTGACAAGGTTAGACTAAGAGGAGCTTCGCCCCTAAAATTAAATTGAATTGAAGTTTATTGAATCCCAAATCCACCGTGGCGATGTAGTGGTTAAGCTACTCAACTGCCACCCAAAAAACGCGGGTCGGACCCTGGCCGCTGCGGTCGCATTTTCGATGGAGACGGAAATGCCAGAGGACAATGTATACTGTGAGTTGTCATTTATTCATTCTTTATTTACAATATTTTACAAAATATGAAAGCATTGCTGGACCCATAGCCATTGGCTAGTCCCGGGTCCATACTCAGCTTGAGGTGTAAAACGCAGCACGCCAGCTAACAATAGAGCAGAGGCAATACATAATTGCAGAGACACACATAACCCTTACATGAAAATAAATATAAACTCAGTGTTTTGTGCTTAACGCACGCTAGCAGACAAAACAGACATAACGCATAATAATGAAATAGACGTGCACAACTTATAGGCAGGAATTTAAATAAAAAGACGTATACTTTCATCGACAGTACATTAAAAAAAATATTGTCTCACAGCAAACCTAAAGTTACGAGCTGCTTTTATATGTATTGGCAGAGAATTCCAAGTTAGTGCGCCATTAAATTCCATGATCCTTTTTTTTTGCCGTACATATTATGGCATCCAGGTAGATTAAAACACTGGTTAGTTGCAGTTTGCATTTCGTAACGGCGAAATCACACACGTTGAAGCTCTTGCATTTCGTAACGGGATTTTGAACAAGGTAATTGGAAGGGGATCATTACTTTCGATAGTACTATGAATGACCTGAGCGATTCTCAATTCGTACAATGCATGCACTGGCAACGCATGCAGTGAACTATACAAGTGCGTACTGCATTGTGTACACCTAGAAGTGATAATTCTTAATGCGCATTTTTCCAAACGGAATAGGGGATCAGGGTATGTTATAAAGGTGTGTCCCCGCGAATCAATGCAATAAGTGACACTGAATCAAGGAAAAGTACAGAATGCCTTGGACAGGATATTCTAAACATTCACGACCCTTAAGAAGAATATAACATTCGTAGGCAAGCTTGGAACAAAGGTCAGTGCACGTTGAAGAACCCCATGTGGTAAAAAATTGCAGGAGCCCTCCACTACGGCTCTTCTCTCCTTTCTAATCTCCTTCTGTGCCTTTCCCTTACCCCACGGACGGTTAGCCGTGCTTGCGACATGGGCTGCAGAAAGCATCGTTCTTTCCTCAATCGAACCACAACCATGATCATCATCAAATGAAATGTTTGTGAAAAATTATTCCTAACGTTCTTGAATATGGATCTGCTTTACAGCTGACTTTTTTTATTCTTTGTGGTTGTCCAAACGACACAGCCTTGTTTTTATTCGCATCAACTGCCGATGAATTTAGAATGCTCCATTCTGGTAGTTGCTTTCCAGTCGTACTTGCCTTATTTATAAGATGCGCAAGGTCAAGTCATCGGGAAAAAAGGCTATAGTATCATCAGCGTTATATATCATCAGCGTTATTAGTATCATCAGATTTGTTATGTCCATAATATAAATGTTAAATCAGATAGAATCAAGTACACTGCCTTGTGGAACGCTTTGCTGGGTTAATTTCCTAGCCGATCAAAGTTTGGAACCAAGAACAACGCACTGCTTCCTACGCATAAAATACCAAAGGTTTAAGAGAACTCCCTCGAAAGCCGTAGTGTCGCAATTTTAAAAAGGGAGTTTTATAATTATATCGCATCAAAAGCCTTGAAATATCAACCAATACAGCAAGAGTTAACCTTTCGTTCTCTAAACTGTTTATAATTAACTCCTTTTGTGCCCCGCCACGGTGGTCTAGTGGCTACGGTACTCGGCTGCTGATCCGAGGGTCGCGGGATCGAATCCCGACCGCGGCGGCTGCATTTCGATGGAGGCGAAATGTTGAGGCCTGTGTGCTGTGCGATGTCAGTGCACGTTAAAGAACCCCAGGTGGTCAAAATTTCCGGAGACCTTCACTACGGCGTCTCTCATAATCAAAACTGGTTTTGGGACGTTAAACCCCACAAATCAATCAACTCCTTTTGTGTCAGTAAAGCCAGTTTTGCAGATTCCACGCCGCAAGCCAAACTGCGTATATTACGAAATGTTATGTTTACAAGAGAAACATATAATTGTTTTACATTTGATCTTTTCGAGCCCTTTTGAGAATGCAGGAAGCACGGATATTGGCCTATAATTTGACAAATCGTTTCTATTTCTCGGACTTGAACAGAACGACAACATTTGCACGCTGCATTTGCTCGGCAAAGACGCCGTTCGATAAGCAATGGTTAAAAATGTGAATAAGCGCTTGTAATACAAGGTCAAGCGCAAATTTGATGGGTCTAGTTTCAAGCACATTTATATCACGTGACGATCTGCTCTTTAACGACAAGAAAGTCGAGTATACTTCTAGTGTTGCAGGTTCAAAAAATGCTGTGAAACTATTGGGGTTTCTCAGAAAGGAAGTTGCATTTGCATCATGAGTGTATAAGGTTCGTGAGGTGTTCGTTATTTTTTATCCACTAATTCGTAAATAATTGCTTTATTATCAATTGTAAATCAAGCTCTTGCTCTCTGTGAGATTCATGCGAGAGAAGCTCATTTATTTCGCGTATACGGCATCATTTCTAGCTGCCGCTCAAGCAACATTTTTGACATGCCTGTTGTTCTTGGCGTTTTTCAGAAAGTCATTTCGCCAGTTCCGGTAATTTTTCAATAAAATGAAGTCTGTAGGTTCCCGAGTCCTCACAAATTTGCACACAAAGAATTTCTTTCGCGGAACATTTTGAAGCATTCATTATTGAGCCATGGTTTCCGAGATTTTTTTTTTTCGATGTCTTAATTTTTTTTGTACGGGACAGTTATCACTTTCTGATTTCGTCCTTGAGATTAACTATTGGCGCCACTGTGTCGCCTTTGACCTTACCTGTAGGCGCATTGAAATTACCCATCGCATGTCAACCGAGACCAAACAGGGTTTTTTCTATTAAGCATTGAAAAAGACTGATTTTTTTTTTCATACAGCCCAGTGTCGTTTTCAGGAAGCGAAATCACACACGTTGAAGCGGAAAATATCCGCGATTTACACCACGGTATAGAAAAAACATCTGACCGCCAAGCGTACATTGTAACTGTCCAATAATTTAATTCGTCGGTTAACGACACCATATCAAATATATTGAATATTTTTCGACCACCGAAATGGCAGCTGTGTGTATACGTGGACCTAAGGCAAACCTAAGGCAAATACGATAGTACCGTATTTTTTCACTTCAAGACTGAGCAAGAATGTCGCGATAATAAAGTTTAATTTATTCGTTCTATTAGGAATATTACGCATCAAAAAATAATCAAGCACTTCTACCTCATAAACCACCACCTTACATCTAAGGGTGAGCTAAAATGAAGCCGGCGTCGTGCTTCTTTCTTCTCCCGCGACGTAGGTGATATGCTGGCGAGGAAACAACCACTGCAAGCTGTCTACAATGAGCCGCGTTGTAACTTCAAATGTGTCCAGGACCATGTCCCATGCTTTAGCGGTTGGATCGTCAGAGCCACGCGACACAAACGTCGATGGGCAGGAGCCGTCAGTAGAGCATGGTTACGCCCGAGGCCAGTGCGCAGACGTTCCCCAGCTGGAAGAGCGCGTGGTCCAGAAGCACAACCGCATCGGTGCCGTGGCGGTGGCTGTCGCCGTGGTCGACCGCGAACAGGCTCTCCACAGTGAGCGATGGCAGCACTCTTATAACTTTCAGAACATCAATGCTGTGTCCTCGACGGCGCCTTACTGGGAGATCGCCGAAGAACGCGCAGCCGAGGTGGAGCCGTTTGTCGAGAAGGGCCATAGCCATGGCCTCAAGCAAGTGTTCGGAAAGGCGGCCGGCCACCTGGGCCACCATTTCTTCTGCAAGAGCACTGCAATTCTTCACATAAGCGCAGCCACCTGCGCCAGTGGTGTGCTCACTTGCAGAGAAGAGCTGGCGGCCGTTGCTGGCAGCGTACGCCAACCACTGGCGCCTTTCTTGCTTCCGGGACCCAAGCTCACAGGAAGCTTCTGGCTCGTTGAAATTGTTGCGGGCGAATCCTTGCAGGCAAAATCTTGTGAGCGCTGTAGAAGCTGTGCCCTTGGCTCGTCGGTGCATGGATATCTCCGTTCCGTGGAATACGCTGCTATTCTCTCCTCTGAGTTGGTGGTCGGGTGGCGAACGTTGCTGACGAGGGACGTACCACTCGGGCCACTTCAATAGCAGGGCAGGCACTTGCTGTCGCAGCTGGGCGCCTTTCCAGGCAGCGGCCTTAATAAGCCACATTGCTGTAGCCTGATCTGCTGCGCCATACCGTTGGTGATGCGCTGACAGGAATAGTCTCCGTGGCCCCGAACGCCGAGGCAATTTTCGGTGGCTCTCTTTGACTGGAGACATAGTGGAACCGAGAGTAGAAACTTGACGTTCTGCGTGGTGGGGAAAGAGACGTGTGGAACGTTCTCGTCCCTCTCGCATGCACACATCGGCTCTGGCTGCACCGACGCGTCTGGCCATCGGGCGACAAGTCGACGCGGGAGGCCGTATCCACACTGAGACGTTGCCGCTCACTCTTAATGACAGAATGCGCTGCTGATCAATCGGGGATCGAGGCGGCCCGGCTGTAACAGTAGCTCTTGCTGGAAAATGTCGATTCAGTGAACGATCGTTGGCTGCACGAGAACACGCGATGGCGCTTCTTTCTCCTCGGGCAAATAGAGCGTGCTGGCCTCTGAATGACTAATGAAGAAAAAGATCGTAATAAATAAATATAATTTGTGTGTCTTTATGTTGCTATCATTTATGAGGAACGCTTTATTCGAATTAAGTACGACCGCCACGTCGTATTTAACGGGCATCTAGTGCACCTTTCTCGGGTGTTCTTGCCTTCGGTCGTCGTCGAGATGGGACCGCCGTGACAGGTATTACCATCAGCGATGAACTTCCTAGTACAGTTCTAAGCGAAAGCCGCTAAGCCTCCACGTAGGTGTCTCTGCAATTCGCTTACTCGGCGGTTATTAAGCTACATAACGATGTTGACTTCGTTTTCGCCAAGGCGTGTTTTCTTGTGATATAAAAGGATAGATAAATTCAAACTAGCGCTTGAATGGATGAACGAAAAATGTCGCAGTTTCACCATTAAAAATGTCGTGAAACGTTTTCTGGAGATTTCCTTTTAAGTGCGTATTCGGGATCCTGACCCTCCAATCAGTAATATGCATTGTTCCGTTGCATCGTATAGGTTTATATAGAGCGATAATAAACACGGTTTCGGTTTCACCCTGCGCGCGTTCCCCTCAACTCTGCAGTTGACGTGTCCTTAGCCGCCACCACATCTCCGAGATTGGCGCGCCTCGGAGGCCACGGGAAAACAAATCGTGCTGCAGCCTTACTTCCGAATGGCGGCACCCTACAGTTTTTAAGTATTTGCTTAGTTTTCCTTTTTCAAGTAAATCGATTCTTTTAGAAGAAACGCGATTTCACTATACCTTTACACATACAAATATCTTACCGAAGGGTCACCGAATAGTACCATACTTGTCTTGTCGCATAGCCGTTTTGAGCTCAGGAACTCTGGTGTATCAAACGGGCGTTATTAAAGGTGGGCTGAATATCTCTTCGAAATATTTCACAATCGGCTTGCCGAATGCATATTGAACCAGTGAAAACTGCAAACGGGCATCTCGATACTTTTTTACGAGCCCTTTAAAACGAAGCAGTGACAGCGTTGACAACGGATCGCAAGGTCGCATCAACTGATGCTTTTAGTTATGCCGGTCGTATCTCTATTGAGTAACCACGCGCTTCCTGGAGCAGTGCGCTTGATAGAGATGGTTGGCGCATTATTCAAAGGATTATTATTGCTATTAGGCATGTGTACATATAAGCACAAGGACAGCAAGCAAATAAAGGGAGCAGTCTATCAACTACCACCCAGTAGGTAACAACACCTGCCTACTCTTTCGGGGAAAGAGAATAAACGGAGGAAAGAAAGAAGAAAGTACAAAAGATGAGGACCACACCGAGAAAACACAACAAAAGCAAAATTAGCCTATGAAAGAGAGACCAAGTAAGTAGCGTCGTGAAACTTTAACATCGCTCGGTGGGCCTGGTACCGTCGTCAGGTTTGGCAGTAGTTAAATTACTGCAGTGAAATTTCGGTAATAAATTACTTTTTGCAGTAATGGGTGATTAATGAATTACTTGTCTGGGCTCGTAACTTAGTAATATATAATGAATTACTTCAGTCGAGTAATTTCAAGGAAAATGCCAACTAATTGCCCGATTTTCTCCAAAGGGCGCATGTACGCTTCCCCTACAACATCCATTAATGAAATAACCAAGAAAGGAAAGAATACTTACATAAACAAGTTCATCTGTGTGGCAGGCCCACTGATATTGAGAAAATCCATGCAGCTTTCCTCGTCTAGGCTTGGAATAACGTTGTTGGAACGCCGCGACCCTCGAAGCTCCCATAACAAGAGCGGTCGACCACAAATCCACGCTTTGCTGACTCAGAAAAACGATGCAGAGGTGACAAACACGTAACCATGTCCTACTGTGGCTTTTGTTTATACGAAACTACGATATGTTCTGTGGTCTGTCACCCTGCCACCCAATTATCCACCAGTCAAGCAAGTCAGTGCAAGGTTAGAGAGAGGATAGCACAGGTACAGGTTCTGGCCAATGTTGAACGGAATGCTTTTCCAAGGAACGGCGTTCCTGGAACTAGTTCCTTCTTGGAGGGCCGAGGGAACGCCTTCGTTCCTTTAAGGGTTGGTGGAACAGTTAAACTTTTGAGTAACGGCAAACGAAACGACGTTACTCCTGTAAACGTTCCGCACGCGTTCCACATGCAGAAAGTATAGGCCTGGCTGCAAACCGCCGGGGCCGAGCGTCAAAACGGCTCTAGTAACGTTTATTCCTAAAGCAGGCAAACCAATTAACACAGATAACCTCCGCCCCATCTCTCTCACCTCCTGTGTTGGCAAACTAATGGAGACGATGGTGCGGGACCGGCTATCTGCATATCTTGAACACAAACATGTCTTTGCGGACACCATGTTCGGATTTCGCCCACACAGATCCGCACAGGATGTCCTCCTGCAACTCCATCGGGACGTCCTTGACCCCCTCGAATGCCCCCATAATGACCGGGCAGTACTCGCTCTGGATCTTAAGGGGGCATTTGACAACGTAACACACGACATCATACTCACTAACCTAAATCAGACCGATTGTGGTCTCAACACATTCCGATACATACGCCAATTTCTCACCGATCGACGTTCCTACATCCGCATCCAAGACAAAGAGCACGGCCCTTACATACTCGGCACCCGGGGAACCCCCCAAGGCGCGGTACTTTCCCCATTGCTCTTCAATCTGGCCATGATGCACCTGCCGGCCCAGCTGGATGGTGTCGCCGGCGTGCAGCACGCCCTGTACGCCGATGACATCACCCTGTGGGCCACGCAGGGCAGCATAGGGGACATTGAAACCAGCCTGCAAACAGCAGCGACGATAGTAGACCGCTACGCCCGCCGCTGTGGTCTTCAATGCTCCCCTCAGAAATCGGAATTTGTGCACATCCGCCCCTCGCCAAAGTGCACAACTCAAATCTGTCTATCTCTTGACAGCGGAAACTCCCAGAGGGGATTAAAGCAGCACCCAGGGAGCCTTCACTCAAAAGAGCTGTCCGCGTGGTGCCCATTGGTCTATTCGATTCAGCCAAGGTTCCCTGCACCTTCTGCACCTTTTCGCGGTGCGCTGCACCACCGTCCTCGATTCCTCGCGGTACAGCGGCGCCCGCTGCACCTCCGTCCTCGATTGTGGCGGGGTGCAGCTAAGGGGCCGCCGCGGTGCCGTGCACCTTTGAACCTCCCAGCGTGTGGGTGCAGCGTTTTGGTGCAGCCTCGCTAACCCGTCGGGCGACGCGTGCAGACGACGGCGTCGGCTTGTCTAAATGGAGATGGTTAGGACGTACGCCGCGACGAAATCACAGCAAGTAATTCTGTGAAAGTGATAAATGTTTGACATTTTTCTCTGAACACGTGCACGATGACGGCTTGTTTTCACCTTCACTTTTTCTTTTTACAAATGGTAGGATGCAGATTGTATCGCGTCGTTCGTGTCAGCAAATGCGTGGATGCGCATAATATAAATATCACGTCTTGTTTCGCACGCCCGCGCGCAGGTTTTGTTGTAGCATATCACCATGCATAGTTGCAGCGAGCACAAGCAGGCTACTAGAAACAAAAAACTCATCGAGCTGGCCGTGCAGCAGACGACAGGCCTGCACCTCAACGTTCGATTCACACATTTGGGCGGCGGCGGACGGAGCTCCATCTGCACCGCGAAAACGGGTGCCGGGAACTGCTGCACCGGGTGTCGACACCACCTGCACCTCTTTGTGCGTGGTTCCGTGCACCTTTTCTGAATCGAACAGACCTATGACATGTGAACGCGGTTTTGTGTGCACACGTAGTCAGCTATGTTTACATGAATACCGTGCCGCCTCACTCATCGCTCTTTGAAACAGAGAAGTGCGTCTGGGCTCCACAAAACCGTATACAAAATATTAACAATCGCGCGCTCTAGCCTCGAGGTTTGCAGCCGGGGTAAGTGGGTCATTAGCTACTTATTGCAAAAGAAAGAAAACAAGATGCAGAATTTTTGTGTCAGTACTCATATAACGTATCAACGTAATTGAAAAATGATTTACAAAACACCGCGGCTGCCAAAAGAAAGATTCCCCGGGCTAGTGTACGAGGTTCCGTGCGCCGATTGCCACGCAACTTACATCGGCGAGACAAAAAACTTTGCGGAAAGGATACAGCAACACCAAAATGACGTACGTAGCTTCAACGCTATGCGGAACGCGCTCGCAGAACACAGCGAAAAGACCATCACATCAACTTCGACGACGCCCGCGTCCTCGACACGGAAGGTAACAGAACCAAAAGGCAGTTCTTAGAGTCGTGGCATGTCCAAACAACGGCTGGAAATATCAACGGCTCAACTGGGACCCTGCCGAGTGTGTATATACATGATCTCCGGAACCAATGGAGAAAAGATCACCACAACAAGAAAGGCGGTAGGAACGATGGTGAAGAGAGGTATGGGCCTATTCTCGGTCAGCCCGCACACCGCTCCGCAAGCGTGCGGAGGGCGTGCGGAAAGGTGAAAACGGGTGTCAAAGGGAACGAATCGCGAATTATCGGATTTGGTGGGGCTTGCGTGACCCCACCGACTTCAATAATTCGCGATTCGATCCGTTTAAGAGCCGTTTTCACCCTTCCGCACGCTCTCTGCACGCGTGCGGAACGGAGTGCGGGCTGAGCGAGTATACTCGGTCAGCCCGCACGCCGCTCCGCACGCGTGCGGAGAGCGTGCGGAAGGGTGAAAACGGCTGTTAAAAGGATCAAATCGCGAATTATTGAAGTCGGTGGGGTAACGCAAGCCCCACCAAATCCGATATTTCTCGATTCGTTCCTTTTGACAGCCGTTTTCACCTTTCCGCACGCCGCTCCGCAAGCGTGCGGAGAGCGTGCGGAAGGGTGAAAACGGCAGTTAAACAGATCGAATCACGAAATATCGGATTTGGTGGGGCTTGCGTGACCCCACCGACTTCAATAATTCGCGACGCGATCCGTTTAACAGCCGTTTTCACCCTTCCGCATGCTCTCCGCACGCGTGCGGAGCGGCGTGCGGACTCAGCGAGTATAGGCCCTAAGAAAAGTCGCTAGCTTCGGAGCCGGCCGGACAGTCACCCCCTGATGAAGAGACCGAATGGGTCTCGAAACGTTGGGTCAGTTTTTAATTTCGATATTAAAAACTTAGATTAAGAAAAGTGGAGAGTTTGTTTTTCGGATAGGCCAATTATTGGACTTCCGCCGCCGCTGCAGCGAACCGCTTTAACAAGAGGGCTCCCTTGGCGCCGCCATTATCCCTTTAAAAGGCGTAACCCCCCAAAAATCCACTGTCGAGGCTGTGCAGTCGGCCTTTGTACTCCCGTGGTACAGTCCCGAAAGGAGGTTCTTTCATCGCCGGTCCTTGACACGCCAGGCACGTGGATCGGCGAGTGGGGCCTCGCCGCAAGCTATTGTTGCTATCCGGACCTATGCGCAACTCACATGGGGAGGAAAACAATGCATGCTTTCCTACCCCTGTGAGTTCATCATCTTTGTGTTTATTGGCGCATCATATATATCAATATTATTAACGCTTTGCTGAGAGCATTCAGCGCGTTACGATTATGCTTCTGAACTACACATAACGATCCTCCACTCCGGGCTCCGGCGGGGGCTGTGCCCCCCCCCCCCCGTAGTCTCCGCCTATGCATGGCATGCGTTGTGGATCATTCAAGATGGAGTCCTGTTGATTCTACTGTATGTGGTTGTGCATGCTCAGCCCACTTCACATTCTCACTGAACCCCACATTCATAAAGATTTACTGTATACGGCTCTCAAAGGCAACTTCTGGGAACCGTGTGTGCAGTATAGTAGCCAATTAATATTGCGGTGTGGCCTGACAACCTGAATTGTGGCAACTTTCTTCACAGCCATCACATGTTCCTTTTTGTGACATCGTGCGCACTATCTCTGCAGAAGGAAGCAGCTTCCAAGCTAACGTTCCCAGAGTTAGGCATAGTACAAAAAAAAAGGGGGGGGGGGGGCAGCACTGACAACGATGAACAAACACCTGTCCTATATTGTACATGTCTTGTCATCTCCGTTTTTTGCATTGCATTTAAGGAGACTGTCTGCTGCTCAGAAAATTCTTTTCGGTTGTAGTGCAAACGAGAAGATTGTTTTTGCATTGGTCTAAATGAGCATTTTTGTACCCTATAAAAAAATAAGTTTTTAACTTGACCCTGAAACTTGTGAAGAAATGAGTGGCGGCATCATGCTTGGTGATGTGTGTCGAACTCAAAGTGTAAAGAACCTAGAAAAATATCCGTGCAAGCTGACTTGCGTTGAAAAAAAAAAGTGTATTACACACAATTTAAAGGTGAACATTTGACAGAGATCTGTCTGGTTGGGACGAAATTAAAGGTGAAAACAGGGGGACACCAACCAAATTATAATCATTTAAAAGTAAAATTTACTTCTAAACATGAAGAAACCCGACGTTTCGGGTCCCACTCGGACCCTTCTTCAGGGGTGACTGGAGGGCACCAGACAGCAGCAGTGCTTATAAGAAAGAAGGCCTTATAAGCACTGCTGCTGTCTGGTGCCCTCCAGTCACCCCTGAAGAAGGGTCCGAGTGGGACCCGAAACGTCGGGTTTCTTCATGTTTAGAAGTAAATTTTACTTTTAAATGATTATAATTTGGTTGGTGTCCCCCTGTTTTCACCTTTAATGACACACAATTGTATATTACATACACAAACTTGACCCTGAAACTCGTAAAGAAATGACCGGTGGCGCCATGCTTGGCGATGTGTGTCGAACTCAAAGTGTAAAAAAGAACCCTAGAAAAATCCGTGCTAGCTGACTTGCTTAAAAGTGTATTACATACAATTGTATATCACATATAATTGTATATTACACATATCTGGTAGTGTTCACAATGAAGATTACTATCTTTTTTAGATCAATATGGAATAAATCCAGTAAGCAGTGTAGCCGATGTTGCTACACATGCAGAAAGGGTGACCACAGAGACAGAAAAATTCTGTTTTAATAATTCCTACTCAGTTTTCAGTGAAACTGCTGCATGCTCCCACACTACAATTAAATGGCACACTTTCTATTGCAATAAAAAAAGCAGGAAATCGATGAAGAACGGCAGGCAATTTCCTTTACACAGTTTCGAAGACGGTTTTGTTTACATTGTGTCACTGATTATATTATCAAATAATTAATTCACACCATAAATTAAGCATATGACTTGAAGTCAAGTCATATGCGGTGGCGCTCGCTTTTCCGCAAATGGTACCATTTGGAGAAAAGCGAGTGGCACCTTGTGTAAACTGGAAAACATTGCTGGCGCTTTTGGTTGGAGAACAGATTCTCGAACTGGCGTTTTCAAGGTAGCATTCAGCAGTTGACGAGCGCCTGTTTTATTGTTTATTTTTATTTTTTTATTTTTTTGCTGGAGTAGTTTGCCTGCACTACGAGCAAACATGGTAGAGGATGATGATTGATTTGTGGGGTTTAACGCGTCCCAAAACCAGCCCTGACTATGAGCGACGCCGTAATGGAGGTCTCCGGAAATTTCGACCACCTGGGGTTCTTTAACGTGCACTGACATCGCATAGCACACGGGCCTCAACATTTCGTCTCCATCCAAGTGCAGCCGCCGCGGCCTGTATTCGATCCCGCGACCTTCGAAGCAGACCATAGTGGAGGGGCATGACAGAGGAAAAAAAAATACATTCCGTTTCATGCTCGATCGCCACAGTGGTCTGGCAGCTGTACTCGACTGCTGATCCGAGGGTCGCGGCATCGAATCCCAACCGCGGCGACCGCATTTCGATGGAGGCGAAATGTTGAGGCCCGTGTATGAGCGCACGTTAAAGAAAAGAACCCCTCCACGTCTCCCATAATCATATCGTGGTTTTGGGATGTAAAACCCCAGAAATCAGTCGAATCCCGTTTCCGGTTTCTAGAAAAGGGGTGGACCATGACCATATGTGGCGACAGCTGCACACCGCGGCTGGTCGTTCAAGGAAGAAGGTTATCTGAGCCACTTGAAGTTTAATCTTGAAACCGCTGACGGGGGATGAATTAGGTTTGCCGGGAGCAGTGTGAGCATGGTCTTTCAAATCCTGTACATGTTTACGTGAAAGAAGGTACATATCGATCATGTTACATATACGCATGTTAGAATCAACTTAATGAGCAAACAGACAAGGCTTTCCTAGACTTCATTGTCTGTTTGCTCATTAAGTTGTTTCTAACAAATAAAGAACGAGCCCTTGACCCCTTCCCTTTCGTTATATACGCATGTTGTAATACATAATGCATGGTTAAGGACACGGACGAAGCTTCATCCGTGTCTAGGGAGCTAGCCTACATGTCGGGCGCGCGACATGTATAGGGTCCCTATCCGTGTCCTGAGACCGTCAGCAGCTCTTTCTTCGCGCAGCCAGCTGCTATCCAAGCATTTTTTTTTTCGCACGTAACCTCGCGGACAAGCTCCAGCAGAACGTCGTGGTTCCCTCCTTAGTAATATTCGTGCATCCGTAGGCTATTGAGCTGCATTTTCGTACGCACGGCAGAAGCGAGGCGCCATCATGTTATTCACCCGCTGCACACGACCGGCGGCCGGCCGAGTCGGTTGCTCATGCAGAGGCTCATGTTTTCCAACTAAATTAACCCAAAGCGTTCTGTAGAGGGTGCTAGCTCCGCCGTTGCCGCGCATATGCATGCGCAGTAGCTTTTCCGCAAATGGTCCATAAAGGAGTACTTTAATTTTTGACATTCCGTATTGTTGCTGTAAATAAGAGCGGTGACGTGGAGAAATCTAAAAAAGAGTGTCGCACTCGCAACGCAACGAATATATTTTTAATGCGGCCTTTCGGTTTCGAGGGGGCGGTTGGGGCGGTTTCGTAGTGACGTGTCAACACAGTAGGACGAACGTCTACAGTCGGATACAACTCAAGTCTGCAGTGAAGCCCCTCTCATGCCCTTATTGTAGTGCCTAGAATATACTGGCTAGTGTGCTGAGCCATAGAGATAATATGCTGAGCGGGGGGGGGGGGGGCTCCCAATGGGAGGAGGTGGCAGGGTGGGTGATGCCCAACTTCGGCCGGCAGGCGGCGCCACTGAAGTAAAGGTGCGGCGCGGCCGCGTGGTTTCGTGCGCCTGCAGCTCCGTCAATGCTCCGTGTCTCGTCTTTTTTGAAGGTATTTTGCCCGCGTATGCATTGCAAATTGAGAGAGAGAGAGAGAGAGAAAAGAAAGGACTGAAGCGTCATAAAAGATAAGCGACGCTGCTAGAGACAAATATGTGTCCTTTCATTATTTCCGAGCTTTAACTAGTAGACAAGAGAAAAAGCACAGCTTTTGCATGAACAGCATAAAAGGTGCCAGCATACCAGGATGAAACACGTGGGGCTCGGGTGGCGGGCTGTAGTTGTACTTGAAACATCTACTGACGGCATAAATGTGCCAGTTTGAACGTCAGCTTATTTTCTATCTGTTTGCTGCCACATTCTTCACTTCTTTTACGTCACTTTTAAAGCTGTCCACTTTCAAAGCGCATTCTAGTATCTTAGTTAGCCGCCTGCATGGGCAATTAAAAGCTAATTAAAAGGACAACTCACACTCTGGAGGCACAGCAGAGTACCTCGACGTTATCCGCGCTGGTTACCGAAAGGCATATATAGTGGCGGGCTTGTCAGTTACACACGATATAAGAACGCCTCGCATATGTTTATGTTTAGGAGACAGGGACGCACATGAAATGCGCACAGGCACATCTGTTGCGCGCATTTTATGTGTGCCCTTCTGTGCCCACCTCCCCCCGAAAAAATAAAGTCTTGCGCAACTGTTCCTGGTTACCAAGTCATGTACGTGTAAATTATGCGTCAACATCTGGGCAATCAGATACCAATATTTTACATCTACAAAATTATGTTGCAGTGCTACTGTCGTAGCTTTTTTTGCAGTTTCTGTTATTTGGAGATGAGAATCACTGATGTGATTCCTATTTTATCCTTTTTTTTTCTTGCCATTCTGTTAAAACTGGAATTCTAGCTCGCAGACACCCTCATAGGGTCAACTTTGTATAAAACGAGCAGTGTCTTGCAAATTAAATGTGTCAGCTGCGAATCCTCTTCGCGCGAGCACGTAGAAGTACTTTCACTTGTCAAGCTGGGGCTGTCCTAGGATATTCTTTGACTTTTTGTTTCACTTTAGCGGTTAGCCACAGAATGACGAAAACTAGCAGGCGGTGTTTGGTATACACGTTCAGTGCGTGTTAAACGTTCCGTCATTTTATATTTCCGCGTTTTGTAAGGATTTTTCACGGGCAGTGGTTTAATGCTAAGTTCTTTCTGTGAGAGTGTTTCATACGAGAGTCCGCTGCGGTGGTGTAGTGATTATATGCTCCAAAAACGCGGGTTCGATCCCCGCTGCGGCGGTCGTATTTTCGATGGAGGCGAAAATGCCAGAGGCCCGCGTTCTGCGCTTTAATTGTTAGTGCACGTCAACGAACCCCAGGTAGTGAAAATTTCCGAAGCCCTCTATTAATTGCGGCGTTCCTTCTGTCTGTTATCATTCCTTTACCCCATAGAGTTTCTCACAATTACACCGTACCCCACGGACGCTGAGCCGTCATAGCGACATGGGCTGCAGAAAATAGTGTCATTCCTTAACCGATCCACGATAACCAGACGAGACCGTTTTATAAAGCCACGAGGAACGCTGAATTCGGAGCAGAAAGCGCAGTGCTATGGAGCAGAAACCGCGGGGCCGTAGAAACCGGACGCGCCATGGACCTTAGTAGAGTTACTGTATATGCTACCTTACCTAAAGGTAACATATACAGTAACTCTAGACCTTAGAGACTTGCAGCGCCGCTATGTGGTGGCTGTGGGAAGGCATCAGCGCGGTGGCCACGCGAGCGCGCGCGCTCAGCACACTAGCCAGTAAAAATAGTTCCTTCTTTCAACTTTTCATGTTACCCAAATAAATCGAGGGTGGCAAGAATAATGGACAGGTTCATAATTTTTTATGTCCTCGTTTGTTTATTAGAATAGAATATGGAAAGGATAATTGTTTATTGAGCTGAAATCAAGCGCTTGCAATGCAAAAACGCAAAAACCCGGCGCGCCACAAGCACCGTCACGCGATCGCGAGTTTTGCAACTCGGTTCAGTGAAGTTTCAAGCGTAAAACAGGCACGGAAGCGAAACGAACTGTACCACGGCCTTTTGCAGACAGAAACGCTGCGACGCCACACATTTTTCTCTTATTGGCATCTTCGACAATGCGCACCGGTGCGCACCGGGGCGCACCGGGGCGCCTGCGCGTCTTCGATAAATCGCACCGGTGCGCATCGGTGCGCACCCGTCGTCTTCGGTAAACAGGGCGCACCCTGTCGGGGCACTTTTTTTGTTGCTCCGAGGCGCTCGAGGCGGCGCCGCTGTGCAATCCCAGCATTCATTGCGTGCCGCGCGCGTAGCAGACGGTCAGCAGACGACGCGGAACAGCCGGTATGGCGACAGCTAGAAAAGTAGCGCGACTCGATTTTTTTGGAAGCCTTGTCGGAAAGTTCATCCGATGAGGACAGCGAAGATGAACTTTTGTTGAGCTTGGTGACAGGGCGCACCGATGAAATACCGAAAGTGCGAAATTTCGTGGGGAAACCGTCAAGCTCTACTCCGACGTCGACGTGAGTAATTTAATACTTATATATAATTTAAAGGTGTGCGGAATTGATCAAGCTTGTTGGTACTATTCATAGCGGAAGACAGCGCGAAACAACGAAGACATCCTGTGTCATAATAAAACACAACACAAGTGTTTAACTTCTCCTCGCGTACGTTGTCGTCTACGCGTTACCTTTCTGCTTCATGCATTGTGAGCAATTTCTTCAGCTCTTGAATAATTACTTACCCGACAGAATCTCATCCAGTTGAGGCTTCGTCATTGCAACGGAATATTTTTTTTCCATCAACAATCACATCTACCGACGCGCTCATTGTGGAGCAGACGACGCAAGGAGCCGGCCGGAGCACAGTGGGCGCACGGTTCGAAGCGCGCGCCTTACGCTAGGCGGCGCTAGCAGTGCGCACCGAAGTGGTGCTGGTGGTGCCTTTTGTCTTCGGTATTATTTGCATTTGCTCCTGCACAGAACCGGGGCGTTCTGCCCCCTTTTGGTTTTGGGGAAGTTAGCGACTGCTCCGGGGCATAATTACCGAGGATGCTATTTATTTCTTTTTCGTTTACAACCATTTCTTTTCCCGAATCACACATATTTGTGTTCGGTAAACAGGGCGCACCCTGTCGGGGCATTTTTTTTTTGTTGCTCCGAGGCGCTCCGAGAAAATCGGCGGAGCGCCGCTGGGCAATCCCAGCATTCATTGCGTGCCGCGCGCGTAGCAGACGGTCAGCAGACGACGCGGAACGGCCGGTATGGCGACAGCTAGAAAAGTAGCGCGACTCAAATTTTTGGAAGCCTTGTCGTCAAGTTCATCCGATGAGGACAAGCACTTCCGCGTTCCGAGGAACGTGTGCTACAACCTTATCGCAAGCTACGAAAGCTCGCAGTTCTTCACGAAATCTCAGCGAGGACGAAGCCAGGAAAAGACGGCCGAAGAACATGTCTTGTCGTTCCTGTGGTAATTTTTTTCCTTCAGATTTTATTTAGTATATCTGCATGCAATAAGCAGCTAAGCAGAGTAACTTTATGCAGGTTTGCAGGGAATAAAGCCTCTCTTAGGGCCGTTTCCGTGCTGTTTGGCATGGCGGAGAGCACTCTCCAGCAAGCATCTATTTGTCGTACATCCCACCTTTTGTTATGAGCTTCTAGGTACCTAGGGACAGAATGTCTAGGGATTTTCGACAGTGGCGCCGTCACTTGTTGGCGGCGCTTTAGCGTACTAGAATTTCTCTTGCGCGCTTGTCAACGCCCACGTCGTCCATGTGCGCATTAATTTTGGCCGGTGTTGGCCGCTTCTGCTGTAAACTTGCCGTCAGTCGCTGACGACGGGTTGCTCTTTGTACGGCGACCGATGCCGATCGCGCGTCGTTCAGCTTTATCGGCATTTGGCCACGTAGTATGCGAAATGCTTGCCCGTAGCGACTTCGCTATGTATACGCCGCGATGTGCCACCTTGCCACAACACGTAAGTAATGTTCACTCTTTATTTGGATCTTTTCCCTGTACGAGCGAGAGCACTTGACATCAGCCATGCTATCATTCTATTGCGACTGCGGAGCCTGGTGTTGAGGCACACTGACGATAGCTGGGGAGAAATTAGCTGCGAGTGTAGCGATCGTGTGTGTGCCTCTCGTTCTGTTGTGCTAGGTGTTTAAGCACGACCGGTCGACATGGTTAGCGTGTATATCAATAGCTACTGATTTAACATTCGGTTCTGTCTGAGCGAGACTTCCCACTGGTGCCGGCTGATCAACCAGAGGGAGTAATTTCTCGCAAATTGGGCTTGAGCAAAATCACTGCGAGTCGTTGTGGAGCAGGATAAGGACGTGGTTATGAATGACATTACCGGCAGGAATGAACGAAGGTTAGCTCAAGCGACCAGTGAGCCCGCAGTCCGGAGGCCTGTGGTTTCCTGAGCATGCCTGGCATTGCACTCCTATTGACGCACTCAAAGCTGCTTATATAACGAACTTTTAGTTGGCCAGACAGTGGTCCTGGGTTCACCATCTACAAGAACAACACGACAAACTGCTTGCTTTTTTGTGAGCAAACGTTCTTTCTGTGTCACCTGAAAACAGGATTACAACATGCTTTGCAACTTTGTGACACAGCACGGTTACCATGCAGAATGCAGTGCCTTGCCGATAGTTGTTCAAAGGTGCATGCCTAGAGGTGGTGTTATTGGCACTTTGCTCAGAGCAAGCTGCGAGGAACGTGGTGAAAATGTTCTTAAAAAATTGTGCAGCCATCTTTAATTTCCTTGGAAATTGCTAGGGCCGAGGCTTGGGCTAGTTGTTTCATGTTTACACAATGCCAAATTTTTCAAAAGACACAAATCAAGTTGTCCTAAGTTGTCCCATGTGTGGACTGCACCTATTCGGCTGGGTTCAAATCTGCACAGGCATGGAGTTTATCATTGTAAGCAATGGCTGTTAATGACAAACGCAGGGACAGCGGACATTGTTGTTACCAAGTTCAGCCCTTGTACGTGCCCATATCAGCTTGCGCAGTAAATAATCAGCCGGCATAACGTAGGGTTAATGGATCAGTGCTCAGCAAAATGGAGCACTTCATGGTTGAGAGATCACTGCCGCTACATTCTATTGTGTTCCAGCTGGAACATGTCAGCCGTGCTTGGATAAGCATGTTGAAGCCTCTTTTAAGGTTCAGGACGCCTGTGATCAAGTAGAATATCACGAATCATTGTATGCTGTAAATAATGACGTTTAATTTCCTGTTTCAGAAAAGCCAGCCAGACTAAGGCTTGTGAGTATCATTGCAAGATATTCTTTGCCCAACACTTTGAGAGAACATTGCAGGTGTGTCCTGTACAGTGGCATGGTGAACCTTCATCCGGAGTCCTCATGTGGAGATCTCCATAAGAATATTCAACTCTCTTGCCACCTGGAAAAAGGTCCCTGCAAATTATGCCATCTCTGAAAGAAAAGTACATCTTCAATGAGTCATCCCTCTGTCAAGTTGAAAATAAATGCTGTAGTGATGTACATTAACTCTCTAGCACTGGCACTGAGAGAATGAAACTTGTGTAACTACAAACGACCATGCATTGCTAGCTTAAAACAAATACACATATCTTTGTGTAAAGGAGTAGTTAGTAATATTTTGTCACAAGAAATACCAGACCACTACCTATGCTGTGCCCTAGCACAATGACGCTTTGCCACAGTGCCAGTGTTGGAAAGCGCAACTTGAAAGTTGTGACATCTCATGGTGTGGCCAAATTTCGGCTTTTGTGCACAGAAGTAGCAAATGTGCGCTCGCTGAGCAGAACACAGTCTCATCACTTTCCGTGTTATATCCATATTTGCTTCTACCATGGGCTTCCTTGCAGTGTAGGGTGGCGAAGCTTCACAGGGCAGTAAGGCTTCCATATGAAGTCGGGAAATTTGTGAAAAAGCTTAGCAATTGCAAGTAGGAGCCTTTCAGGGCTAGGTTTTATAAAATGTAATCGTGCAGATGACAGGAAGTCTGGATGCATGAAATAACAGCGAAGCCATTCCTTGAAAAAAACTCAAGTGGTACAAGAATATTGCAACACGTATATGCACTGACGATGCAGCAGCACACATCTTTTAGTTTGCACGGCACATTTCAGTTTGTACGCTGGGGTTTCTTACGTGCCCCATTGGGGGGGGGGGGGGGTACCTACTGCAAGAACTTTTTAAATTGGATCATTATTATCAGAGGTAAAAATGTTTGATGCGGCACTACACCAGGATATTGGGAGGCGAATCACTGCCAATACGACACGTGGCGATGCTGTGTGGCGAAGCAAGGGAAAAAAAAAGACTAAGTGTGCTTGCTATTGTGCCCGCAGTTGGTCATCCTCTCCAAGAAGCCAGGTGCCTCCCAACTGATTCGAGCAGCCACTGCATGATCTGAACAAGTGTGACGGTTTGTAGCGACACAGGCGCACTGTAGTGACATGGCGTGCGGCGCACGGTGCGTGGCATCATCGTCCACCATTTGGTGCATGATGCTTGCAAGGGGAGGGTAAACAGCACTCAGTCTGAAATTTGAGCACCTTCCACAGCATGTAACGATGGAGTTCTAGGCAGATATGAACACGAACGTGCCATGTACTTGTCACCTCAAAATGGCCAGGCCTGTTGAGGGGCTCATTGAGAAAATGGTAAAGATGTTGCATTTTGGTATTCTCTACCGATTTATTAGATTATCACACTCAAGGCACTGGTATTACTTCATGCCACACACATTGTCCAAAACCATCTTATCAATTATCCAGTATTTGCAAGGTCTCATGCACGAATTTAATCCTCTGTTGCATTTAACTGCATTAGTGTGCTTCCACCATGGCCATGTCAACACCTTCGTCTTTTCGTATGGCTATAATATCCGTATTGCTTTAATATGAGCAAGGCCCTGTACATGTGCATGGCAATATGGTTGTGGCAATATTTAAAGCCATTGCTCATTTCTACCCGCAAGGTCCCCCCACTTCTGCAGTATCTTTTCCAACACACTGCAGTACTAGTCACAGATAATGACGAAAAGTGGAGGACGGCTCACGTAATGTTTCCTGCTCGCTCCTGACACGAGCAGAGGGAGACAGCGTGACTATGGGGCAATTCGCTGCTCAGATGCTGGTAATACAACTAGTACAAACTTTTGAAGACAGTCATTAAATAAGACTGAATGGCTGGCAAAGACAAATCAAACTCTTATTGACATCCTTGGACAGCAACGGCAAATATGCTTTAAGATTTTCAAGGTACAGTGGATACATGCAGATTGTACTAATTGTGTTATACCCCTGTACACAACTAGAAAACTACAGTGTCGTTTTGAGCAAGTGCATTTTAACACACGCTGTGTCACTTTGGAAGGGCACTGCCACATGTGAAGAAAGTCTTGGGTTACATGGTAATGCTGATGGATAAGTTAGTAGGTGCAGCAGTACATGTTTAGGCAGTGTTCGCTAACACAGTGCTATGCTGTAGCCAGAAGTGGTATGAAATATAAATGAAGGAAATTAACAGCAGCCATCACCATGAACTTTGGTACACATGTCACTCAAACCCTGCCACCTTTCTCTCTTGCAGCAATGGCTTATTTTGAAGGCGCCTCTTCTTTCACCACTACCAATGATAACGGGAGCATATATTTTCCAAAGTGCTGGTAATAAAGACGATTAACAGCCCCTGGTGTACATTGCCACTTTCTTGAAGCTGTACAACTGCTGCCCGTTGGGTCTGCCCTTCCATTTTGTCTCTCTATATGGGAAATCCTGAAATAAAGAGAAGCACAGAGCTACATTTACCATTAACAGAATTTGCAGCCTGATTTACAATGCCCCCAAAACAAGCATGCAGTGGTATGTGTGCTGAAAATGCAATCTTCTGCAACAAGGATTCCAATTTGTCGGGCCACTCTTGCATGTAGGAGCATGAATCGTTGGGCTAGTCGATGCAACATTTGTGGGACAAAGAGCAAAAACTGCATGATGAAAACTACATTTACAAAAGGGGCACATACATGAAAGACTCAACGTGCAACTGAATTCAATATGTATGTAGCTCTCGTCAAGTTCGTCCCACAAATGTAAATTTTGCATGCTTTACTTATCTACTGCAGGTGTCACAAATGAAAATTCTGGCTATTACATGCGACAGCACGTAACAGCGCAAAGCTCCGAATAACGGGGATTATTACTTACGTGTCGTACGAAGTCGTCGATCTGTCAAAGGTGGCCACGGCAAAGTAGGCAAGGGTAACCAAAGCTCGCTACCTAGGCTGTCAGAGCCCCAATGAAGCTGTACGACGCGCGGTCAGCACGGCCGCTCTAGACACGCGCGATAGGCATGGGATCGGCACGGGACCTACTTGTAACTCGGCTAGAGTTACGTGGAAAGGCAGCACATCACAATCTTCGCCCTCGATGTTCATAGATAAGGCGAACTCGCTACGGGGCACCGGACTGCGTTGACGAAACGCACAAGCACTGGAGCCGTGTTCCGAGATGTGCACGCTCCATGGCACGGCGGCACGGCCGCGTGTCTTCTCGGTCGCTCGGTCTCGGTACTTGGTCAGAGAACACCTGACTCGGTGGTTCGGTCGGTTTAGGCGGCATGCAAAAAAACCCGCCAACAAGTGACGGCGCTACTATCGAAAATCCCTATACATTCTGTCCCTAGGTACCTAGAAGCTGATAACAAAAGGTGGGATGTACGACAAATAGATGCTTGCCACTCTCCATGACATCATCGACCGAGCTGCCAGCTTTTTGGACAGCATCAGCACCAGAGTAATACACTTCCCGACAACTAAAGAAGAGAAAGTGTTGTCGAGCATCAGGTTCGCAGCATGGTAATCGTGTGCGTGATACAACAGTATAGAAAAGACGCAGCTAACGCAGGTGGGGGGGGGGCGGGACATGTTGTGAGTGCGCGTCCGCGTCTCAGGTGGCGCCACCATTCGACGCGACGGACAGCGCACCGCCGGCGGCAGCAGGCGAAAACGCAATAAGCCTTTAATTGCTATTTGTTTGTAGAAACTTCAATCGATTCACACAAAAAGGGAGTTGCCGTTTTATTTTCAAGTCACAGGAATCGTATTGAGCACGAACGCTGCAAGTTTTAAATAGAAACTTTTGAATGGGCGAAGACGAGCGAAAGCGGGCAGTCGTAAAAGTGCAGGGACTTTAGTGGTATACTCTGTTGACACGGATTCGTGCAGTTATACGTATTTTTTACCTTCAGCGGTGGACAGCTGTGCTCCGGATATCTGCGGTGGGGCTGCACATAGTACGTACATTTATGCGTACCGACGATTATGAACGATACTCGCCGGTGCATCTCGTAAAACACTACTCACTTGTCCCTCATTTCATGTAAACATCGGTGTCATTACAATAAAGCGGTTTACTTGCCGCTAGTTTGTATGATCAATGTTGTGGCTGTCCTTACTGCAGCGGTAACCTTTCAAGTAAGTATGCAAGATACTTATAAGTCTCTAATATGTAAATGGGATGCAATTACATTGTGCAAACGAGAGAAATTTTGGGGGTACCTGCCTGTAGCGACCGAGGGAGCACCCGCAATACAGTAGCAGACGACAACGGCATATCGTCTGTTTTTGCCGGTCGCCAGCCGCCATTTTGACGCTTCGAAAGCGCCCTTGCAATTTTAAAACGTATTTACCTTTCTAAGCAGTTATAAATTATATAAACAAAATTTACAGTTCTAAAACTTGAATTGCGAGCGTAAACTAGCCAAAACTGTTCAAAGTGCTAGCAAAACAACATATTTATTTTTTAGTGCGAGTGCCGTCAACACCCAGACGGCGCTACGATCGCTTCCAAAAATCGTCCCCATTGGTTCTATGGAAATGTCCTCTCCCTGTCGGCGCTGCGATCGTTTTGACGTCATAGGTAGGATGCCCCTTCCTACCTTGCTCGTTGCGCTGCGTAGCTCCCTTGTAAAACGTGACGTGCGGATCAAATCGCGCATTCTAAATCTTTTGTCGTCTTAATGATCAGCATGGAACGTAACGTTAGCTTCTGGGATTGTCAAGTTCATTATCGGTATGCAGAGCAGTATTCGACCATCTTTCGCGATGTGGTAGCATTAAAAAAATATTGTGCAAAGCCTAAAATTTCATGCCGTACCTGTTTTCATTCGTGATTTTCTTATCCCTACGTCTGAAAAGTTATTTGGTTATATGAAGAACGTAATCTTTTCATATACATTCGCTTTAAAAAAATTAACACGCCGTTTTCATTGTTTATTTAATTCTGGCTCCGGCATTTTTTCCATTAAGACTAAGTAATATTTCTGCCTGTGCGAATCTGGCGTGCCCTAATCGGCATGTACAGAACGAGCTCGTGCAAATACTGGCTGGTGATAGCTGAAGCTTTTAGAAGGGCTGCCAAATTAGCCTCATCATGCTAATTAGCTTACTTCAGAAAGCAGCCGCGAATTCCCTCGACTGTTTGTCAATAAAGTTCTTGATGGTGGAGAATGGCAGGCTGGCTGTAAGCGAACAAATGAAAATAATAGGCCAGGTTTGCGTTCAGACGCGCATGGCTTAACACACCACAGCTCGTCGATTTGAAGTTAGACATGGTTCTTACATGGCCTTACTAGGTCTCACTTCGCAACCAATTTAGCCGTAGCGCAGTCAGGCTTGCCTCAATCAGTCCCAACTTAATTAATCTTACATTAATTAGCATTGACCTAATTACACCGGTCAACTTGATAATACATATCTTAATTAGTATTACCCTCTGTCTTCGTTCAATTAGGCATGACTCAGTCAGCCTAACTAGGTAATTCGGCTTAGTTTTATTTGAAATAGGCTTGTGTAATTAGTAATAAATTAATTATGCTTTGTTTAATATTCTTGGTTTCATTGGTCATACGCCTATTAGGCTTGAGTTAATTAGAATTACTTATATAGATATGACTTAATTAATATTAGGTTAATTAGGCTTTGCTTTGTTTATTACGACCGGTATAATTACCTTTAGCTTAATTGCGCTAGTTTGAGTAGTATTAGCTTTAGTAGGCTTGGCTTCACTAGTATTACTTTAATGAGGCTAGTACTAATAAGTTTTAGCTTAATTAGTCCCAAATATGCTAGCTTAATTATTTGTCTATACGACGAGCTGATGCAAAAGGTAAACCTATCTACCGTAAAGAAAACGGCGTCGATTGCTAAGCCAGCACTCCTAAGCATGCTTGATAACGCGCCAGTCTGCCGATCATTCGCACATGCTGTCGACAGTGCGAGCGGGCCGCTTGCGCGGTGGTATATATTCTGCCATATCCTGATTCAGTGGCACATTTTATTCGCTGTTTCACGATCGCTTGCATTCGTTCAGCACAGGACATGTGAAATGTGACGTCAAAAATATTTCATAATGAATCACCAGCGTGTCTAGCAATTGCATAGTCTCACATGGCGTTGGCTATGGCGCATGATAGTAGCAACTCCATACCTGGTATTGTCACGAAGGGCACGGAATCGTCGTATACTTGCCCCGATTATCGGTTCACTAAAATGCTTTTGTGGAGTACGGTCATCAGGCAGGGCGGAGGTGCTCGCGGTGCCCAAAACAAAAAGACCCGCTGTGGCATACACGCAGGAAATGTGGAGTTGTAGCAGACGACAAAACCCGTCATCCTACGAGTGACGTCAAAGCGTAGGTGGCGCGACAGTATGTCCTCGAGGCCAATGGGAAAACCTCAGTTTCATAGGGAATAGATCCAGCTCTGGATTTCCCTCTTAGTTGACGCTGCGTAATCCTTAGAATTCCCCACAAAGCGATGCTTTGCGGAGCGCTGACGTCTACATCGAACTAGCCAATGAGAGAGAGGATCACCCTCCTGGATTTACCGCTTCGCCTCTACGATAGGGTAGCACCCCTTGATGTTGGAAAGCATGGAGGAAAGAAAAACTAGGAGGGGGCGTCACGTGACTTCGCTAGCTTCGGCAAGCCAACCTCCTCTGTCGCCGCCCCGAGGGCCTAGTGCGCGGTGCATCTTGGGTAGGATTAGGCCCACAAGGTTGCCGGACCACTTGAGGTTGTTTGGCACCCGGTAACTTTTAGTGGCGCCTGCCGCATGCAGCAGCATTCGCGGCATGGGCCCCGATGGAGGAAGGACGGCGAGAGGCCGACGAAAGGCGTGCCTGACCCGTGTCTATATAATTGATAAGGTGCCATTTACGCATGCTACTGTTGTCGATGGACTTGCCAGCGCTCTCGCGTGGAAAGCTGTGCAGAGCGTTGGACCGCAATCCATTTTTGCCACATTAAGGTTTGTGAAATCAGCTGTTGGGCCCTTTAACAGCGGTGTACGCTTTCTAGCAAATTTTGGCCTCGCTTTTTTTGCACTTACAGATGTTTCAGGAACATCATATGTCGCGTTTCCATTTTGTCAGTATCCGATGTCCGTCCTTCGTTTTGACACAAATAAACAGCATTAGCCGGCTCGACACGCCGAGGTCGTCGCCATTTATTCGGATTTACGGGCTGTTTTTTTAGCATTGTGTGGTGCCACGTGGTTATGCTGTCGAACCGCTCCTCGGGCGTCCAGTCTCGTTACACATGTAAAGAAGCACTGGAACCTTGTAGTGGGCCGTCCTCTCCAGCGCCTTACAGTAGGGTTCGTTCTTCAGCGCTCTGTTGAAAAGACGCCGCTCGTGCTCGAGGTCCGTGCCCGTTTGGACAGGACGGTTGTCGCAGGGCTGCGTCTAGTTTCATGTAATAAACACCTTAACGCACAATACAGCCAGTGGACGGAATTCGTGCGTTATGTGAACTAGTCCATGGGCGTCAGCAGGACTTTGTTTTGGAGGCGGCGAAGCCTGTTGTTATATTCACACCCACCCCTCCAACCAGAATAATAGCAGCGGGACTCCACAGTGTCCGAAACACAAAAAAGTAAGTAAGCAGGAGTGAAGAATGGGGACATCGGTGATTGAGGAAGGGTGGCTGGTGTGACTTGGTGGGTGTAAGTGCCCCTCTTGCGCCTCCCTGCATTATTCAGCACCTCGAATGCGATATTAGACCTGCAACAGCTCCTCCAACATTGCGGTAGGGACTTTCACCGCTGATGGGACACAACACTGGAACAGCCATTTCCATGATATATGCGAACTGTTGGCTTGAAAACTGGATACACAGCACCAAAGGGAAAGCATGGAATTCATGTGGGCTAGTGGACTGATTGTGCACATGCCACCGTACTTGGATGCACATTCTTTACAACACTGATTGTTTCGTTATTTATTGAATGCTCATGGCACGTTTCACACAGGTGCCAGCACATTTCACACAAATGCAGGAAGAAACAAGATAACTGGGTATATTGTAGAAGGTAAAGCAGTAAAGAAAATTGCAAGCATCACATAGAAAAAGCTAATCATGCTGCTGGTCCATGGCACCAGTGTTAGTGACCATATTTGAATGCCAGAGGATATATCTGTAATAATGTTATACAATAATGTTACACAACAAGCACCCCTAATGCATTCATGTAAATAAGACAGTAGAGTCAGGTATCCTTGCATTGTAGCTGCATTTTTGCTTACAGAGACACTGTATCCAATCTTACCCCTACAGGCCATAGTATGTGTGCTGTAATCACAAACACTTGGAGGCTTTTGTGATGGTACTGGTTGCAAATATAGGCAAAAATATGCGACCATCTCAAAAGGGCAGTTGTTGGTCACAAAATTAAAGTTGAAAAAAAAAGGGTGCAGTGAAAGAACAAGATCAATATTCTTTACAACACTGATTGTTTTGTTATTTATTGAATGCTTATTGCACGTTTCACACAGGTGCCAGCACGTTTCACACAAATACAGGAAGAAACAAGATAACTGGGTATATTCTAGACGGTAAAGCAGTACAGAAAATTGCAAGCATCACATAGAAAAAGCTAATCATGCTGCTGGTCCATGGCATCAGTATTAGTGATCATATTTGAATGCTAGAGGACATATCTATAATAGTGTTATACAATAATGTTACACAACAGCACCCATAATACATTTATGTAAATAACATCAGGTATTCTTGCGTTGTAGCTGCATTTTTGCTTACAGAGACATTGTATCCAATCTTACCCCTACAGGCCATAATATGTGTGCTGTAATCACAAACACTTGGAGGCTTTTGTGATGGTACTGGTTACAAAAATAGGCAAAAATATGCAACCATCTCAAAAGGGCAGTTGTTGGTCACAAAATTAAAGTTGAAAAAAAGAAAGAAAGGTGCTGTGAAAGAACAAACAAAATATGCAGCCATTAAACTACACTGGCTTTTGCCGCAAGTAAAAAGCAGACAGATAGCTTGTTTTATTGCACACCTACAAAAATGTTAGCACTGTTCAAGCACAGCCAAAGCATTGCAACGTTAAAAGGCAGACAGCTTTAGTAAGCTCTAATCCCCAAATGAATGTACATTTGACAGAGCATAAAAACAGTAATTAAGTTACATTCATTTAATATATACACCAACACAAAATCATAGAAGGCGTACACTAAAGAGAGTACACTAAACCCAATGAGTACTTTGGTAGTAAAACATCATGTTCCAGGTGACGAAGAGACAAAATTAACAATGATCAGCTGAAGGATGTGCCCTAGTAAACATTGAAAATGCATTGCTGTCCTCTAGGTTGCACTTGTCTCATGAATAAGGCACTGAGAGCATTCACAGAATGTTCACATCATTATACAGTATGCTTTAGCGATGCATAGTCATGGTTGATACAGTTTGCTTTGATGCCACGCAAAACAAATGCTTTAGCAGAATTTATGTGCAAGTGATTAAAGCTAGAACGTAAAGCAAAACAAGAAACATGCTACAGTAAGGCATCCCATTTCTCCCCTGATGTCTGCATACTGTGCTCATGAGCTTGCCATGACTGCTCAGTGGTAGTATTGTTTTATGAGTGCTATGTCACAAGTTTGTTTTCTAGAAGTAGTCACATTCCCGAGAAGGAAAAATGCAGAAGTCATTGTGTGCCTCAGTTTATTTAGGTAGATGTTGCGGAACCACAACTATTACACTTAGAGCTCAAGTCTTTAGGATTTTGCTTGTTTGCATGAGTAGTGAAGCACCTTTTACCTACAATGCTATGTGCCAATGACAGATTTGAAAACTTCATGCACCCTAACAAAGCCTTTTCAGTGCGCCCACAGGGCAAATGTCCAAAAGGAATGGTAAGTTTGCATTTGTACACATGAGGCACCAGCTTGGTTCACCATGAGGAAGCTGCACCTACCGACTGCCATCATGGCCCCAGTGCTCTTGGAACTGTACAGTCATGTTCGTAACAATCTCATTTTAATGATATTCCTTTTCGCACTCCATTAGTGATCCATGCAGTGCACGTAATCACTAACACCAGTGGGTCCTTGCAGTGAATGCTAAAACCAGGAAGAGAATCAAGCAAAAAGGACCCTGTTTCTCGGCAGGAGAATGCAGGCACTATGATTAACTTAGCTGCCAAACACTGTTGTGGCAACATTAAAAAAGGCCAGTCTACTCTTTGGATGTAAAGTGAACGAGCTCTCCAATACATTATTGAGAAACTACCGAAGCCATTTCGCTTCAGTAACTAGTGAAGCTACTGAAGCTATTACCAACTAAATCATTAATGACGTCTTGGACGTGGGCAACCTTTTGAAGGAGCCGGCGAAGGGCTTGCTGCAGTCTCTTGATCTTCTTCTTGGTCGCCGCTTGCAAATTTGAATAGCACCTTGCTTCACGCCTCAGAAAGGCTTTTTCAGGTGTGTCCTCTGCTAGCTGTGGCTGCAACAGATTAGATGTACAAAAATTGGTGCCAGAGCAAACACCATGGCACAAATCACATACCCAGAACAAGCTAGGAAGAAGATGTTCTTTAAGGTGTTTGCTCAAAAAGATTTCTGTTTACACCTTTGTGAACTTAAAAATTGCAACAACATAAAAACTGCCATGTATAGGATCCTGCTAGTGCAAGCTGATTTAAGCATTTATTTGTTACTTTATTTACAAAACACTGCAAGCTCATTTGGGCCCAAACAGGAGAAGTACAAAGCACAGAAAAGGTCAGTGCAGCATGCTTTAATGTGGGGAGCTTCACAGCGGCTGTTAGGTTTTATTCAACAAAAGATAAGCATATGCACGTACACAAAAGACCAGTTTTGTTTTGCATGTATCATGGCTCATCATGACGGGTCAAACAAATAAAGGGCATAAAATGTTGTGAAAAGCCTTTGGGTTATATTTGAATATGTCAATTAGATCAAAAAGAGTAACTGAGAAAAAAACATTCGTGGCACGTTGGTGTTTCACCACACATTGAGCAAACTTGTATTGCTGTGTATGAAAGTTGATATATTCATCTATTAATTACACAACCTCCATGACCACGTTGTCCACATGCATTCTCTCATTACTATGATTCAGCTATAAAACAGATGGCATACAGATAATTGCTACTTGACCTACACTAACTCAAAAAACAAGCTTGTAAACAAGGTTATAATGTAGAATATGTAGCTTTCATTCACCATCACTCAGTTTCGTGAGGTTTTAAAACACCATTTGCACACGCATCTTGCACGTCTCTCGTCGGTGTAGAAAAATGGCAGCTGTTGATACACTCAACATTTTTTTTTACTATTAGGTATTTGAAATCTATCAATCTTACAATACGAAATACCTGTACAAATGGCTCGCACGCATATGTAAAATAACTATTTTAAATGTGAGGTCCATAATTGCAGCGAAACGCTTAATAAGCAAGCCTTGTGATCATTAATACAGGCAAACATACCGGTTCATACTGGACTTTGGAAGGCTCATCAGCAACGTTTTCGGATGTAGAATCAGCAGATGTAGCAGCACCTTTGCCGGTACATTTCTTCAACATGTTAATATAGCACGCGTGCTGGCGCCACTGCTTTTCAAGTAACCCCAAACGCGAAGAATCGCCGTCGCAGATGTGGCTCGGTTTCCTTCAGACATTTGCAGGACGAAAGGCTTCCCCATTTCGATGCTGGAGAACACACCAAAACGCGACGAGTCGTCCTCGATGCGGTACTGGTTGTTGGGCACAAAGCCGCGCACCATGCAGACATCTTCGTTCGCTGCAACCCGGTGTCCGCAGCGGCGAGCCGCGTGAACGTAATGTTCAGTAGTACTGTAGCAGTTAGATGCATTTCGTGGCTGACATTACACAGAGTCGGCAGCGTCACACGTTCGAACCTTCGACAACTTTGGCAAGCGCGTTGCCTCGGCGTGCGCGTTTGTCACGCCGCATATGCTCCGTGCAGAAACCTACGCCGCCTCCGCAGCAGACGCATCAAAAGCGGAACTCCCCAGTCGACTAAATCGACCGCTTGCCTATCACGTGAGGGCCTATTTCCCATGATTCTTTCCTTTAAATTTTTTATGACTAGGCTTCAAGATTGTCACGTGACGGCCCCTCCTAGTTTTTCTTTCCTCCATGTTGGAAAGTAACGACACTCTCCTCCACACGCGCGCTTTCCTCCTCAATCCTCCTCGGATTTCTTCCCTCCCCGCGCCGGAGCGGTGCGCACGGCACGCTGAACCCTCCAGTGGCGCGTTGCAACCGCATTGAGATGTATTGCGCGCGCTTGTTTATTCGGCCCTTTAAAGCGCCAAATAGGAATTTATCCCTTGTGTAACTGGCGTGAGGATAGTATGCTTCCAGTATAACTTCGTGACAAATGTTTTTATTTCGGGACGCTTCAGTTAAAACAAGCGAGAGGGCACCGAAAAAAAATGAGTACCTACCAGTGGCTGCGCGGTTTGCCTCTCCGTTGTCCGTTGGGCTCGCGGTAAGGTGACGCATACAATGCATGCAGCGTAGAACATACAGGAGAATGTGTTGCATGTAAGTGGCTACTATATAGATTAAATAAATATCTAACGAAGAAAAAATAGTTTATTTAAAGTGAATTTCCCGGCACAGGCGGGCCGAAAGCCTTTGTATCAATGCCACTGTGCAAAACACGTGCTGTGTTTTCGAAAGAGGCGATACAGAACGCACGTGCCAATACTTTATCGTGGTTAAATGCGAGCGCAGCACGCACGCACATACATATACATACATATACACGCGCGGGAACACGCACACATGAGCATTCGCGCACGATTGCACGTACGCGCGCATACGAAAGCACGGGTGCACGTACACACATACGCAGACACACTCAAAAATACACACACGCGCATGCACATGCGACCACATGCGCACACGTACTCGCACATGCATACGGTGAACAAATGCAAATACATTCACACGGGCGAACACGCACACACGGACACGCCCACACAATACAAACACGTGCGAACACACGCAAAAATACGCACGCAAGCACATACGACCACATGCACTCGCGGACACGTACGACACATGCACGTACGTACGACCACACGCACATAGATACATGCACACGCATGTATCTAAGTATCCACACACATGCGACTAGCACATACATACGCACGCATTATCAACACACATGCGACAAGCACATGCATACACACGCATACACACGCATATATCAACACACATGCGACAAGCACATGCATGCATACACACGCATCAACACACATGCGACAAGCACATACGTACACACGCTCGCGCATAGATGCATACATACGCACGTGCACAGATACCACCCCGCGCAATACATGCATACATAGATACACACATACACACACGTACTGCACACACACATACATACATACGCAGACACACACACAATAAAAGCACGCGCATACATACATACGTGCATATACATTATACACGCGCGAACGCGCACGCACGGACACACATGCGAACATGTGCACACAAACACACTCACATATACATGCACACATATGACGTGCGCGAACACGCGCACACATACAGACGCGTTCACACACGCTATCGCAAGCTCACACATACATATACACACGCACAAACATGCGCGCACACACGCGCACAATTACGATCGAAGCAGGAGTTACAGGCCCTTTACTTATGAATTACATCATTTGAAAACTAACGCACGCACGAGAACACGGTCCAATGCACGAAGTCAACAAAACATACAGGCGTTCTCTACTGTACTGAACGAATTAAGAGTCCGGGTATGCAAGGTACATTGAAATTTCCATGCAACGTACTTCACCAATATCTTAAGGAAAACTGTAACAGTCAACTCGCACGGAACTGTGTGCTTAGAAGGGAGACATTGCTTTCCCCGACGTTTTGGAGCTACTGCTTCCGGCGCACATTATTCAGTTGTCCTCGGAGGATCGAAGACCATGCTAGCCCTTTCTCTGGCTTACTGCTGCATTGAAACAAATGAAGCAAGAGATTTCCACAGCAAACGAACTTCACACCACCACAGAAAGGCGGAAACACTTGCGAAACGCACGTTAGGAGCCGCAGGGCGACCACCGCTGGGCAGGCGCATGGCGGGCGAGGGAAACTAGAAGCGCGCGAAACAAGTTGTGCGTCGCTTTCGTGACGTCAAGGTCACCTGATTGCGCGCCGCAGCCACTCAGCGTTGCGGATGCGCTGGCTCCGCGAACGAGGGGGAGAAAACGAGGAGGTTGACGGCTCGGGCGAAGGTGTCGCGGCGTGGTTCAAAGAGTGTCGTTACTTTCCAACATCAAGAGGCTTTACGGTAGGGTGGCTTATCCACCCTATCTGCAGTAAAGTGGGAGATGAGTTAGGGTTTAAGTTCAGTAAAAAAAAAAATCGGCAGTCGTGGTTTTTAATGATAATGAAGGCAGTGAGTATATGATACAAGAGGTGACGTTCGAGATAGTGGATAAATGTTGGCGTGTGGATAAGCAGTGGGGTTGAGTACCTAAAAGAACACGAAAAATACGTAAGATGCTAAAGATAACAGGAATGCAGCAGTAATGAAGAATAGGGTACTGTGGAATTATAATAGATGTGAGGTGGTGAGAGGGATTTGGAAAGGGGTGATGGTTCCTGGCCTGACGAATTGGCAGTCTTGTGCATGAGACCGATGGTAGTCCGCCGCGGCGGTGTAGTGGTTACGGTACTCGGCTGCCACCCAAAATACGCGGGTTCGATCCCGGCCGCGGCGGTCGCATTTTCGATGGAGGCGAAAATGCCCGAGGCCCGCGTGTACTAAAGAACCCACGGTGGTCTAAATTTCCGGAGCCTTCCACTACGGCATTCTCTCTATCTCTTTCACTCCCTTTCCCCTACCCCCACGGACGCTTAGCCGTGCTCCCTACATGGGCTGCAGAAAGCGTCCTTTTTCAACCGAACCACCATCATCATCAGACCGAAGGTACAAGCGAGGCAGGCTTTCACTGGGATCACACGGCAATACACCAAATCAAGGGTGGCATATGGTGGCATGGGATGGACATCATTCGAAGGCAGGGAAGCCAGGGTAGAATTTGAGGAACGGTTGAGAGAAATGGGGGGTGAGCGAATTGGGCTTGGAGAGTTTTCAGCTACTTGTGCGGAATGTCGATACAAAATGGAGGAAGCACACCAGACAATTGTCCAGCAAATATTTAGACAACAGCAGGATACCAAGCAGGAGTCGTCGGTGAAGAAAAAGGCTAAAGAAACGGAGATGGATATGTGGAAATTAGGGATGTTTACAAGATCAGTACTGGAAACCTACAGAATTTTCAAGCAGGAAATTGCCAAAGAAAAGATTTACGATAATTCTCGGGGTAGCTTATACTGCTGTTTGAAGCCACGACCAGTGCCTCCTCTATCTTTCAGTGCCCAGCAGAAGAGCGCGACAACAATAGATCGCGCCGTCGGCGCGAGTACAGTGTGCCGCCGCCAGGCGCCGCCACTTAAACAGGGGACTTAAATCTTCTTACGAGCCTGGTGGCGCACTTAAACAGGGGACTTAAATATTCTTACGAGCCTGGTGGCGCACATGTCACCGCCCCGCTACAAAGGGGACGCTCATAGCATCCATCCATCCATCCATCCATCCATCCATCCATCCATCCATCCATCCACTTAAACAGGGGACAGGGGAATCAAAGAACTGTGGTAGAGTGTACTAGAACTTTTGAGTGGCGCGAGCGCCTGCCTGTGCGCGGCCGTTTCAGCGTGGAAAGATGCGGTGGCGCTGGCGTCGACCAATCTTCCCGGGAGGATGGCTGGCAGGCGTTCCGCGTACGCGTTGGTACCTCTCCGTCGCGCCCAGGATGATCTTTTTCATTCCTCGTTATAGCCCCCCCCCCCTTTCAAAAATTTTAATGCAAATAAATATTATTTGACATTATTGTTATTGAAGTTGCCACCGACTGTATTGCAGCCTGAAGTAGCGTAGCACATCGTACAGCATAACGAGCGCGATTCCCCCCCCCCCCCCCGCCTTTTTTTTTTTTTACCGTGTACACTTACACGAGAAACCAGCCGGTACACATCGGAAGCCTCCCTCATCCCCCTCGAAAAAAAAAAAAGGAATGTGTTGCACATAAGCCGAAGAACTCCTCGCCCGTTCCACGTACAGTTGAACCCACTTATAACAATACCGGTTATAACAATATATCGGTTATAACGATGGTTAGCTGCTGCACCATCAACTTTTGTGTGTTTTCTATGGTGAACGAGCCCTCTTTTAACAATGTTTCCATGCCCTATTGTTGGTTATAACAATGAAGTCTGGCTGCTGGGTGTATTGTGTATCGGTGCCAAGAGGTAATTGTTTGTGAAATCTTTGAAGAGAAAGCGAACTTTTGCCACTGCGCACTTGCTGTTCCCCTCTACAAAAGGCTGCCCCATTGTCACACGATGGAAACCAGTTCCTAAACATGAGGCTTACCCTGAAAAAAAAATGTTAGTAACAAAGGACACTGGTTCCAAAGCTGGTTTTGAGGAACTTCAGCAATCTTTCCCAGAAAGGCCTCTGCACTATTTTCTCTGGCTACTGAAATCAAAGGTGGGGATTAAAGGGACTGTCTACCGTCCTTCATCGCTCTCCCGTTTTTGGGCGCAACAGAAAGCATACCTTTGGAAGTGTCCCAGCGTGCAGTGGTTTCTCCAGAAACTCAATAGAAATTATTAAAACACATTTTTTTCATCTACGAAGTCACTCCTTTCCTAGTGTAGGCATGCTAGCAACTATGGGTACCGCGCATGATGCGTCGTCGTCCCCCTGGAAACCCTTTCGGGCGCGGGAGGCTTCTCAACACGAACCGGTTTCAAGGTCGACATTCCAGAGGTGACGACGAGGAGGAGAGGCGAGGGAAAGTTGGCGCGCGGGGGTGCGCCTCGGACATGCAGCGCCGCATGCATGACAAGCGCAGTACTACACGTCCTTACAGCCCCGCCACGGTGGTCTAGTGGCTAAGGTACTCGGCTGCTGATCCGAGGGTCGCGGGATCGAATCCCGGCCGCGGCGGCTGCATTTCGATGGAGGCGAAATGTTGAGGCCCGTGTGCTGTGCGATGTCAGTGCACGTTAAAGAACCCCAGGTGGTCTAAATTTCCGGAGCCCTCCACTACGGCGTCTCTCATAATCAGAACTGGTTTTGGGACGTTAAACCCCACAAAACAACAAACAACATACACGTCCTTACAGGCAGACGAATTCGAAGGCAGCGCCACCTGCGCCACCGCGAAAGCAGCGAAAAAAAGAACAATTTGCTATTGCATGCTATAACAAGGTGTTTTATAGGGTGAAGTACGCTTGTAAGACATACATAAAAGTTTTCCAGAAGAATATGTATGCCTGCGTGGGCTGGTTTTCGTACACTTGGAAAATGACGAACACGCTGTTGGGTGTCGCTAGCGGCGTTTTTTGCGCCACTTTCAGAGCAAAATTAAAGACCTAATTCCTATTTTGTGGGGTGAAAGCGTGCTCGTTCCCGTAAATGTGACGCACGATCTGCCCAATTTTACCACAATCTTTAAAAATTTTCCGAGCGGTAGACAGTCCCTTTAAAATAACACTGCTGCAGGGAGGGATGGGTAGGGAGCGGGGTCCTTTGTGTGCAGCTTAAAGTTGGTTCAGGGGCATCTTTGCGCATTTTACGCTCATTGTCATGCTGTGAAGCATACTGAGTATGGGAAGAGGCTTTTAACCATTGTCCTCCCCACTCACACATACACAAACCAGCCTGGGGTCCCCTCATTTAGCTTTTTTTCATGCAACCCTGTTATAACAATTATCGGTTATAACAATGTGATTTTCATGGCACTTCAATATTGTTATAAGTGGGTTGCACTGTATATAAAACACCAATGTTGAAATCAAATAAAGGGCGCGTTGCATGGTTGCGTTCACTCACCACAAAGGCTGGCTTTATTGAGATTGTCACTGTCTGAAGAACAGCAGAGTTTTTCCAAAGCTCCCTTTCATCATTTTAATATGGGAATGCGTTTTGTTGTTGTAGGACCCACAAAAATGCACATAATGCACATACGTAATACTGCAGAAAAACGCCTTCAGTGAAACATAGCAGTGCAAGATTTCGAGAGTTTAAATAAGCAACAGCACGGCAAAGCAAAGTCGTATTAACAATCGATAACGTGAAAATACAAGGTTCGCACACTTATACAAACAGTACATTTGCAATTAAAATTATAAAAAGCATAAAATTATAGAGCCAGGATACACCATATAACATAAAACAAAACAGAATGACAGAGCTTAGGTTGTCTTCCTAAAATGCATTTAAATAAAAAAAGATGTTATTATCGTTGCAAAATCGTTTAAAACGACTCTAAAGCGGAACAATGAATCGGCTTAGTTCGAGTAATTGTGCTCTGAGAACCCTAAAGCTGCTAAATTAACCATCACAGGCTTATTAATACAAAAAGATTCAAGATCAAATTTTATTTTCAGATTTCGCGTCAGAATTTGCACGTTTTCTTGCTTACAAACCTCTTCTCGGAAGAATCATCTCTCGTCTTGGTGCCCCTTTAAAAAATTAAGAGTGCAATAACATATGCACGAAAACTGGCATCTTTTTTATGCCAATGCAGCAATTTATAGCCTAAGTTTCAGCTGCTGCTGTGCGCTTCTTCGTTTCTCATCCCGCCACTTGTTAAATAAAAATGCATACGCCTGACCACGTAAAAGCTGATCAACTTAGCAGTTAATGACTTGCAACCAGCACCCCTAATGCTTCTCCTGTTGATCACTGCCAGGACATCCAAGATGCTATCTTTGTGTAAGTCACTCTTACTAAAGCAACCAGTGAAAATGTCTTAAAGTTCACTAATAAAGACAAAAGGTTTCGGAGAAGGGTACAGAAGACCACCGAAATCGCAAGATTTCACGTCTTTCGGGGCCTTAAAAAGGGATAACTTGCCACTTTTTGCACACACGGATATCCAGTTGTGCAACCTGGCGCGTAGCAATGGTTTAAACGTTGTTTTTTTTTTCGCCATTTCGCGACCAAAACAGAGATGCCGACTGCAGAGGCTACCATGCCGCCGAGCAAACCTGGGTAGATAGGGCGATGGCAGCGCCGCCGCTACTTTCGCCGCATGTTGGGCAAGGGGCAAGCAAGGGAAGAGCGCCGCGGTCGCGCCACTCAAAAGCTTCTAGTACACTCTAACTGTGGGACGCCTCGCGTTAGGTGCTCACGGGAAAACGACAAACGAGGTTGTCAATGGCGATATGGGATGGGCGAGTTTTGAGGCAAGGGAAGCGCAGAGCAAAATAAGGTTTGAAGAGAGGCTAAGGAATATGAAAGAGAGTAGGTGGGCAGTGAAGGTGTTCCGCTATTTATATAGAAAGAGCGTTGACACGCAGTGGAGAAAGAGAACTAGGAGGCTCACCAGTAAATATACCGCTCTAAGAGAAGTGACAACAAATAGCGTAAAAGGAAAAGTCAGAGAGGCGGAGAAGATTTACTGGAGGGCAGCGATGGAAAAAGAACCGACTCTGAATGACTACCGAGAGGGCAAAAATGAAATAAAGAGGGAGGCATTTTATGATAATTCAAGAGGAAGCACTTTATTGTTTGAAGCGAGATCGGGCTGCCTTATAACGCTTAGTTATAAAGCGAAATTCAGTAAAGAAGAAGAAAAATGCACATGCTGTGAGGAAGATAGGGAAACGACTGAGCATGTTCTGAATGAATGCGGAAATATCCACCCAGGTGTACGTTTGGGCACCACCCTACAGGAAGCCTTGGGTTTTAGGGCGAACAACGGGAAGCTGAACATAGCCGCGATTGAAATAAGTAAGAGACGGTTAGAATACTGGTGGCAGAAAACTAGAGAGAACGGACAAAAATAATTATAGGGAAAAATATGGACTTTCTGCCATAAGGGGCAGGGAACTGGGCTATGAATTTCCGTTTTTTGCTATAGTATGATCGATTTGAGTGAAGTAAATTTAAAAGGCATGAGGAAAATTTAAAGAGAGAGAGAGAGAAAAAAAAAGTTCTTAAGTCTTCTTACGAGCCTGGTGGCCCACATGTCACCGCCCCGTTACAAAGGGGACGCTCATAGCATCCATCCATCCATCCATCCATCCATCCATCCATCCATCCATCCTTTCCCTCAGCGAGCGCTTCTTCGCCTTGACCACGCCGCACCGCACCGCCCACGTAACTTCTTCACTTGAATGTGAGACATGGGAAGGTAGGCTAGGCCAGTTATCCCACGTTCCCGCGTAACTGATATCACAGCTTTGGGTACACACATATGCCGTTTAATGTTTTGTTCATTTCGTACGACACCTGGTGGTGGGCTTTTCGTCAGTTTCGTTTTGCAAGGCAGTTTGGGTTCGCGAGCGGCCATCATGAGGGAATCGCTGGAGAGCGGGGGCAAAGCGTGAGTGTGGTGGCACCGCGGCATCCGGTTCCCGTGTGATCCGCCGAAATCTCATCGTATGTATTTGCGAACGTGCTTTTCGTGCAATGTGTTCGTGCCTCCCAAGCGCTTCTCCTCTACAGTGAGTGGTATTTTTTGCCCATTAACGGGGTGGTCGGGCAGAGTGGCTCGGTCGCAGGACGATGATAAGCCTGCAAGTGTGTGTCGTCAACGTCTGCGGCAGCATGCACCACATCGACACCTGGCACCACTGGGACGATAATAAGGGCTCGCCGCATTTCGGCGACATTTGCGTCGCTACATCAACTTTTCGTGCTTCCTAGAAACAAGAAAGGTGAGTCGCTACCGTTCTGCGCGTGGACATAAACATGCTGGCGGTGCTATGCATACGCGGCGACGTTTGTGTTCGTACCGTTTACGGATGCTTTTTTTTTTTTGTTCTCCTGCAGGGAAAACCGAGGAGGCACCATTCTGTTTCGAGGGTCGTCGTTCGCTGCCCCAGCAGGAAAGAAGTGTTTTTCAATAAAGTTCATTGAGCAAAGCTTGCAATGGTTGTTTTCGTTAGTCATTTCCCGGGCCCCTCCGAACGGCATGTACTAGGGTCCGCGTAGCTTGTTGGCAGAAAGCTTACAGAACGTGACCGCAGGTAAAAAAGAAAAAATCGACATGAAAATTAGGATGCCGAATAAGCCTTGGCTTAACCTTAGTGACGAACTCCGCAAGGGCATTTGCCGAAAATATCTGCGTAGTCGCTTTCCTGGCACGATTGTCAACCTTAATTGTATGTGCACCGATAAATTCTGTGCTGTTATTCATGATACTGTTCATGGCTGCGGTCACCGCGTAAAAAATGCACGGACCGTTACTTTTTTTTTCTGCGTCTATTTGCATTCGCCCTTGGCTCCGGCAGCCCTGGTGAACCTTCAGGCTCGCGCATCGCAATCCACCGTATGTTGAAAAAAAAAAAAAGAAATCAGCTTGTCGCAATGAAACTCTCCCATGTGCAGCGCGCTTACGAATGAGAGCCCATCAGCGTCTGTTCTTACTCATTTATCGTACGGAAACGTTTGTTTACAACTAAGTGTTTAAAACTCGGAGACGTACCAGGCTAGGCTTTAGTTCATTCTTGTCAGTAAGAAAAAACTGTCGGCCGACCTCAGAGGTAATGAAAAACATTGTGACGTACGTGCAGAAAGCTTCAGACATTCCGCCCGTTATAATAATAAACAAGACAAGAATCGGTTCACATAGTCTGGGCTAGAAGAGTTCGGTTTGAAGTGCCACACCACTTTGAGTGACAGAGGTCGTCTGTGGACATAAACTTGGCCAGTAATCTATAAGGTTGTAGCCAAACGAATCAGTTCACATCTCGTTAATCACAAAGTTATCTTCACGGCCATTAATATGGCCTCGAGGACATACTGTCGCGCCACCTACGCTCTGACGTCACTCATAGGATGCCGGGTTTTGTCGTCTGCTGCAACTTCACATTTCGATCGTGCGTTTATGCCACCGCGGTTCTTTTTGTTGTGGGCACCGCGAGCGCTTCCCCGTGCTCTCGTGGCCGTCCCCTAAAAATGCATTTCAGTGAACCGACGGTTCTGTGCCCACCAGCGTGTGTAAGTAGTTGCTATCTGAGCCATAGCCAACTCCGTATGAGGCTATGCAACTGCTAGACACGCTGATTATTCATTAGGGAATACTTCTGACGTCACATTTCGCATATCTGGTGTTGAACGAATATCGTGAAACAGCGAAAAAAAAAACGTGCCACCGAATCGGGCGCACTGTCGACAGCATATGGTGATGATCGGCGGACTGGCGCGTTATCATGCATGCTTAGGAGTGCTGGCTTGGCAATCACCGCCGTTTTCATTACGGTAGGTAGGTTTACTTTTTGCATGAGCTGGTCATAGAGCCAAATAAGCTACGCATATTCGGGAGTAATTAAGCTAAGACTGATTAGTGCAAGCCCCATTAAGTAATACTAATGAAGCCAAGCCTAATAAAGCTAATAGTACAATGCAGACTAGCACATTTAAGTTAAAACTCATTATATCAAATTAACTAAACTAAACCAAGCCTGAATATTCTAATACTAATTAAGCAATCGCTAATCAGGGTAATTATAATTAACTCTAATCTAATCACCTCAAGGCCAATGAAACCAATTCCGACTAATTAAAGAAAGCATAATTATTTTCTACTAATTATCCCAGCCCATTTCAAAGAAAACAAAGCAGTACCTAGTTAGGCTGACTGATTGAGTCATGCCTAATTAGGCGAAGAATGAGGCTATGTATTATCAAGTGGACCAGCCTAATTAAAGCAATGATAATTAATGACTGATTGAGGCAAGTCCAATGCGCTACGGCTACATTGGTTGCGAAGTGAGACCTAGCAAGGTCATATAAAAACCGTGTGCAACTTCAAGTCGACCAGTTGCGGTGTATTAAGCCATGCGCGAATTAGCGCAAACTTGGCCTATCATTTTCTTGTTTTGTTCGTTTACAGTTAGCCCGCGATTCTCCAGCATCAAGAACTTTATTGACAAACAGTCCGAGAACTCACGGCTGCTTTCCAAATGAAGAATTGTTTACGTGCCCAAACACGTCAATCAGTTTGCTGTAAAAAAGCGACAATTAACATGAGGAGGCTAATTTGGCAGCACTTCTAAAAAACTTCAGCTATCACCAGCAAGTAGTTGCGCGAGCTCGTTCTGTACATGCTAGTTAGGGTAAAACTAATCGCAGAGGTAGAAATATTACTTAGCATGATGGGAAAAAATGGTGTAACGAGAATTAATGATAACAGTGTGTTAATTTGTTGGAAAGCAAATGTACATGAAAAGATTACGTTGTTCATATAACCACATATCTTTTCAGACGGAGGGATAAGAAAATCACGAATGAAAGTAGGTACGTCATGAAATTTTAGGCTTTGCACCATATTTTTTATGCTAACACAAGGCGAACGGTGGTCGAATACTGCTCTGCATACCGATAATGAACTTGATATTCTTATAAGCGAACGTTCCATGCTGAGCATTGAGACTACAAAGCATGCAGTTAGAATGCGCGATTTGACCCGCACGTCGCGTTGTACAAGGGAGCTGCGCAGCGCAACGAGCAAGGTAGGAAGGGGCCTCCTACCTATGACGTCAAAGAGATCGCAGCGCCGACCACTGCAGTGGTGGGCCTCGCGGACCTTTTTCTAACAACGTGTGGTGCGCCACAGCTCCTCTAGTTTCCACCTTTTCACTGTTCTCGTCACGGCATCCTCAACGCTAGCACGTCGGAATGTGGCCCGTTTGGATTATCGTACAACGGGCTCGAACAATAAGGCACCCCAAGAACAAGCAGGAGCAATTAAGTATTCAGCGGTGCTGAAATGTCACGCACTCGCGCGTTGACATTCGCCGAGGCTCGCGTCGTCTGCTAGGGTGCCCTCATCATGGCAGCTGGCTATAGTTCGCACGTTTGGCGCTAGAGGCACCCTTTTACGAAAAGGGTTAGGGAGCCTACATGACTGCTTTTTTAAAAAAAGCAGTCATGTAGGCTCCCTACGGAATCCCAAGTGAGCGCGCCATCTCGCGGTAGCCGGGCGCGCGACGCAATGTTCGTATTTTTGCTGGGGAGCGCGGCGATTGGGACGGCCGGAGAGAAACCCGCCGCGCCATCTCGGAGGTCATGACTAAACTAACTGTATTTGCTGGAAAAATGCAAATAAGCCCCCCCCCCCCCCAAAAAAAAAAAAAAAAACGCGGCCAGCGACAAAATATTACAAGTGGCTCAGCGAAAAAAGAAGCCCAAATCCATTTATAATAAGCGAGATTGGCAACTCTGAGCATAAACAACAGCGTTGGTGTGAGGAAACACGTACGACTCCTGACGTACATCGATTGTCAGAACAGGATTGCTCAGCGACTTATTGGCCGTCTCCATTTCCAGACGTCTTCTTAAAAGTCTGCTTGAGTAAACGGTTCTTTTGCGCCTCCGTGATATGATCAGGCTCGCGAATCGGAAGGGCTCCTCCTTGGGTCCACGAGCTCTGGTAGCATGCACTGCATGTAAAATGTTTTGAGCCGGGGGAACATCTCGTTCTTCCAAAAGGCTTCATCTCTTGATATTGCCTGAATGCTTATGCCTTTTTTTGTCCACACCACGAATAGACATTTTTGACGACGAGATATATTCATCTGACCTTGCACTCGATACCAATAGTTACTATTGGACTTGAGCTGCAATTTTCCGTCCTCGTTTTCCGTACAGTATGTTATTTTCTTGGCTCAGACTCCTTCTAGTGGAGTAAGGTCCCTCGCTGAGTATGGACACTTCACTTCCACGAGGACGTCCTCCCCAATCAGACCGTCCGGACTAGCTCCAAGGAAGGGGCTTTCCTTGGTCTACGAACAAGCCGCACTGTTTTACCACAACGTTGCACTCATTTTCAAGCTGTCTCAGGGCAACGCACTCGTGGTCCTTTCCGTGCCTAATGGCTTCGGAACTAATTTCCTTGAACAAGATGTCTGCAACTGTGCGTCCGCACCAAGTCGTTGGTTTCATTTTACAAATAGCGCCAAAAACTGATGCTGTCAACCTCTTGCGCATTTCCTGTTTCCACAGACTAGATCCACTCTGCTTGGATGTTGCTCTCTGCAGGTCTTCAATATGCTCGTAATTGACAGCGAAAGCGATTTTACGAAGTTCTCAGAAGCAGTTGCCAAAACATCGGGCTCCATGTCTGGCAGACCGTAATCAACATCAGCACCAGGATGATGCTCTTTGACTCGGCGCTGGGAGCGTGGTGTGGTTGATGGTGCCTTCTTCGGCAGCTTTCGCTTTGATTTTCTTCGAGCAACTGACGCTTTCACGAATGATGCTGTACATTTTCCGAGCTTCCCGCCGGAAATTCTGCGGACAATTTTTTCATGATAAGTCCCTTTGCAGTTCACCGATAAAGAAGCAGCAAGACACCTTGTTTTGTAAGACCCTTTCATCGAATAGTTTATCCGTTTTCCACCAACGAACTTTGCCACAACGGAGTTGTAGTGCTCGGCATCATTGTTATCTGCGTCCATTATGAGGCTTGCAGCGTTTGCGGCCACCCTATTCATGGCAATACGAATTTCCTCATATATGCCGCTTTGAACGATTGCAGGAAATACGTTTTCTTTCCCGGTTTTGTTTCCAGAACAGAAATAATCAGCGCAGTTACTATGGTCTCCAAACACGATTTGGGCCGTTCTTTATGTCTTGAACAAGGTGCTCGATTTTTTCTGGGAATGAGGCATCTTCTGAGCCTCTAACTTTAATCGCTGTTGCAACGCCATGCCGCAGTCGTACACCAGCTTGAAGAATTGAGTATTTTTAGATTTTTTGAAATCTTTTCCGCTCGCTTCTTTTGAGCGATCTCTCTTATTTTTCCTGTGTAATTCCGAAGAATGTGGTTCCTGCACTCTATTTTTTCAACTTGCTGGCTTCCATACGGTGCTGCTGCTATGATGGACCGATAGGTGCTTGAATCTCCATCAGCAATAAGTCTTGTGTACGTTACGCCATGCAGCTCAACGCTTTTCTTGAAGCCTTCAACGATAATACTTTGCTCCATGCTGGTTGAGCTGCCATGCCAGTTCTTCTCGCACTGATGTTGCTTCGGAGTAGCACCTTGCGGAGTGCGAGCACACATTGCACACGTCTTGTTTTTCACGCCGATGTAGAGGACTTTTCCCGTTCTGTGTCCAATGATAGCAGCCTGAAATAGTAATACAAATATCAGCCATGAAATCAATTTACTTAATGCACAGCCAATCACTACATCAGATAAGCATTTCAGAGATAAGATAGAGTTCTTGCTAAAGTGCTGCTTCGTAGAGACCTCTGCTCCACTTCACATATTTTCATAGCAGTTGCACTTGCCTTCACGTACGTTCGTAATTCATCCTACTCGCAGTGAGATGTCAAACTCGCAAAATAGTTGTTTACTTGTAATAAACAAAAGCAATATAATTATTCAGTTCCATGCCACTTTACAAACACCAGCGCGTTATCAAACACACATAACATCGATGGCAGCGATGTTTAGTATTTATAGTTCTAGGTTAATTCGCTTACGCTCTAGGCAATACAAGCAAAGCACGTTTCAGTGCTATATGTGTGCGCTATGGTCAAGATAATGGCCCTCCTGGCTAATGAGCCAGTATCTAATTGTGCAACATGACATATTTTCCTGGTAATTCTCTATTTCTGCGTCATTCGAAAGAAGAGGGAATGCGTGCTTTGCTCCACTGCATATACAATCTTGTCCGGTAGACATATGCGCTAATAAACACGAAAAATCAACGCCTTGCCGAACCCATGAAGTTTTCCTTGTGAAGAGAAAAGTCTCGGCTAATACCTTCTCATGCTACAGCGGAAATTAAAGGTAAGTTCTTTGTTGTGCACTAACCAGTTTGTCTACGTTATGCATAAGGACACTAAAATTAATCGACATGTGATGCATGTTTTCCTGATCTGAACAGTTTTATTCTTGACGCACATTATTGCCGAGTTGCATGCCTGCGGGTGCGCCACTGCGGCGATAAACGTGACGTGCGAAGCGAATATTTAAAAACGCGGTCTTGCTATTTGCGAGCTATTATAATATCGTTTATTCACTAAATGCAGCGCTCTTTTAATTAATATCATAGTTCAAAAATTTGTGCACTCACCACGCCTGAGGAAGCATCACTTGTTCTTGTACGATCTCTTCGACCAAGCACCATCGGCGACGACTGTTATCGTGGGTACGCCATCATATTGTCTATTTCGCCACATTCTCTTGCCAGCCTTGCTTCTTCTGCACCAGCCTTCTTCATCTCATCCCAGGCGGCTTGTTTGATGACGTCTCCAACATTATCTTGTATTTTTGCGTAGGTGTCCGATGACATTCCCGGAATATCCATGGATGCAAACAGTTCGTTGAGGTTTGAGAAACCGCAGCCAATGGACATTATTCCATACACTGCAGCTGTGTTGATATCACTGCAGCCGCTTGATGTTTGAACTTCATGTGGCGTATTTGTATGTATTACATCTTTTCTTCGGCACATATCCTGCATACAAGAGTCAGGAAGCTTCGAATACCTTGCCTCCTTTCAGATACACAGTCCATATCCGCCAGAGTGCATTGGAAAGGAACATGGACGGCCACCTTTTGCAAGCTGCTCAAGAGGTGCTGAATGTCAACAATCCGGCGTCCTTGAATGTCAGCCATCCACACTGATATTCTTGTCTCTGGAGTGTTGCTCGGGTGCTCCTGTTGCACTCGTATTCAGTAGGCAACACCTGAAGGCGGTGGGTTTCGCACTCATAGCTGAAAGCAGTAAACAGCGCCCTTTTGCACATTTTCCAAGCCAGCTGCTGAAAATATTCGATAGCCTCTGACAATAAGCGGCACGCAGCTGTGGAGGCAGCTGTCTGTCCACCCATCGTGTGGGTTACTACGGCGGCGGTGTGGCGATACGAAGTTGGAGGGAATGGCTTACACCCCACGGTACGGGGAGGACAAAGTGGAAGCCCCTCCGTCGCATTTGCTACGGCTATGCTGGCGGAAAACATAGGGATGGCTAGACAAAGCGTTCACCGTGTTTTGAAGTATTCCCGGGCAAGCTTCAAAGAGCACTACTTTTCGCGCGCGGAATGACCTTTTCACACGCTTTAACGTCCTGGTGAGATTTACACACCTAGAGTGTACTCTAACTTCCCTACTTTTGGCGGTGTGTAAGTGCTGCCATCTATGGACACAAAAAGTTCAAATCTGCCTTGCTTTGCCTTACAGCATGGCGACAGATGCATAGTAGCTTTTTCATTTTTTCCGAGACGTTAAGGCTTCCGGTCTTTCTCTGAAGAGCGGGCGATTTTTCAACCTTCTCATTCTTCGTTTCATATGCAAAATTACTTCCAGCAGCATCACTTCGCCCTCCAAGTGCTGCACATCTTGAGTTTCAGCTTTTACATTTCCAAAATCATTTGGTTCTTTTTGTTACATTTTTCATTCCTCTTTGCAACATTTTTTTTTCGATCAGGATTATTCGGAGATATTTGCAGGCTAAAATTCCTGTGCACGTTTTGTGGTGAAGGCTTCTAAGGAAACACACAAACGAAAACTCGATATCCTGCCCCTGAAAATACATGTCCATAATCTTGCCAGCCTGGGGAATGAATGGTGAGTTGGGCGTCCAGCCTCGTCAGGTACTGATGTTGGTACTGATGTAATGGTCAGTGGTCTATAGGAGCGAATGTTATTTTTCTCTCCCTTGCCCTTATAAATGAACTTCATCCTACTTTGACGCCAACTGTCCGGTATTCGCCTGTCCTTTAACCTTTTTTCAATTGCTTTTAATAGGGCTTCTTTGCTGTTTCTTCCGAGCTCATTTATTACGGTAATGCTAACCCCATCTAATCTTGTGGCTGTTCGTTTGGGAATCATTTCCTCCGCCTTCTTCCAATTGAAATTTCCCAGAACTAGTTCTTCCACTTGGTCTCCCTTGCTACTGTTACACGTCGTAAAGGGAGCCTCGTCATGCTTCTTAAAGGGACACTGAACCACTTTTTAAAAAAAACGAGATTATAGTGTAATGATACGTAATTTCGTGCGGCGAACTCGAAAATCAAGTCGGAAATTTGCATAAACCAACGCAAATAACTTTATTTTGCTGAAAACAAGCAGCAGGCGCCGCGGCCGCCATCGCGAGTCTCGCCGCCGCTGTGATTGGTCGAAGCTCCATGACATCATTGTCAGGAAGGTGAGGACAGCAGACTGCGCTCGCCGGCAGGCAATGCCGTGTTTAACTGTTGAAATCGGGTAGTTGCTGTTAGTATGGCGAACTGTGAAAGTCGGAACGAGTTCTCTGTACATCCGTACATGTTCGAGCAGGTCGCCACTGTAAAGGCGACGACTGAAGCGGCACAGGAAAGCGAGTCTCAACCAGCCACCTTGCCCCGCCACGGTGGTCTAGTACTCGGCTGCTGATCCGAGGTCGCGGGATCGAATCCCGGCTGCGGCGGCTGCATTTCGATGGAGCGAAATGTTGAGGCCCACGTGCTGTGCGATGTCAGTGCACGTTAAAGACCCCAGTGGTCGAAATTTCCGGAGCCCTCCACTACGGCGTCTCTCATAATCAGAGCTGGTTTTGGGACGTTAAACCCCACATAACAACACCAGCCACCTTAATCAGCGTCGGAAACATAGACACGGTACGTATAAGATGCATGTCAGTGCTTAATTTCACTGTAGTAAACTGTTACAAATGATACGTTCATCCGTGGATATCAAATTTGATAAGAAACAGCAACACCGGCACTCGCTTTTAGCCGCGTATTGGCACGTCCGCGCTACGCGCGGGCATCGTGGAGAAACATCAGCTGTTCGTGGATTTCACAGCTCAGAGTGCAGCGTTGTAATGCAGTCAGTATCGTACTTCGCAGCGGGCAAGGCGCACGCGATGAGTCAGTATGCTACCGCGAGGAAAAAAAAAAAAAAGAAAGCCAACGAGTGCCGCTCTCGCCGCAGTGGTGACATGTGCTCTGAACTGCGCTGAAAAATTGCGCAAGGATAGCTTGGCTCTATATTGCAGTTCTGTTTTTTATAATACCGTCGCTTTTTCTAAATTCTGCCCAGTACTACAGTGATGGAAGCATGCGACTGTCGTGTAGAGTAGCTGATTTCGATGCTGCGTGCTGAAATCTGTGTACACGTGTTTTCGCCATAGGTGCTCATGCGTGCACTGCGTGCAAATGGGGAAAGAAGAGGACTGCTGCTGCTGCCTCGAAATTCGGCAGATTCGCGACCACCAGAAACACCGAGGTGCATCACAACAACAAAAAATTTAAGAAATTTAAAATTCACGAAGGCAGTCGTGGTGGCGGCGAGGGCCCCTTCAGGTGCGGAAACACAGAAGGAACCGCGTCGCTGTTCAGTCGCACACTCTTGATCGTCAATCCCAGCGACTGCATGAGAGCCGGGTTTCGTACGTAGTCGCTGTCACGGAGTCACAGCACGCTTGATCTCGTAGGTTTGAATCTTTTCTTTTAACTGCAGCGGACCATTTTGCAGCCATCTTCTGATCCCGAGAAACTTGTGAAAAGCGACCTCATCGCGACTGTAAGTGCTGCGGCAGCCATATGCCGCGCAGTAACTGCTGAGCTGAGCTGACTGAGCGACGCAGGCAGCTCCTAATATCCATCCATCCATCCATCGTAACTCGGCATCGCGAGGCCACTTCAACCTTGCACAAACACAAGTAGTGAATGTCGGATGGCGAAAATCTTCAATCAGAAGAGAACGGTGCAATGGCAAGAAATCCCTACGAACTGGCAGAACTGATGCTTCGCTAGGCAGCAGATCGCAGCAGAAACAAGCTGAGCTGACTGAGCGACGCAGGCGGCCCGGCGGCTCGACCCTGACGATGACGTCACCTCCCCACGTGTCTATCTCTCCCAAGCTCCGCCCCTGCGCGCGCGCGCGCCGAGGGGCGTTCCCTCGGTCAAGTTTGCTCGCTTATAGCGCCCGTTGTTTAATCGAACATCGCGAAAACAACCTCGTTATGCGACTTTTTCAAAATGGCGCCGTGTTGATGCCTTCGGTACCTGCGGAGCGTCTGCTGTTCTTATAGCATCTTCGGTAATTATGCCCCAGAGCAGTTGATAACTTCCCCAAAACCAAAAGGGGGCAGAACGCCCCGGTTCTGTGCAGGAGCAAATGCAAATAATACTGAAGACAAAAGGCACCACTTCGGTGCGCACTGCTAGCGCCGCCTAGCGTAAGGCGCGCGCTTCGAACCGTGCGCCCACTGTACGTCCGCCGGCTCCTTGCATCGTCTGCTCCACAATGAGCGCGTCGGTAGATGTGATTGTTGATGGAAAAAAATATTCGGTTGTAATGACGAAACCTCAACTGGATGAGATTCTGTTGGGTAAGTAATTATTCAAGAGCTGAAGAAATTGCTTACAATGCAGGAAGCAGATAGGTAACGAGCAGACGACTATGTACGCGAGAAGTTAAACACTTTTGTTGTGTTTTATTATGACAAACAGACCCATCGAAAGCAAGTAGACTGGCCACGTCCCTCATTGAGGCATCGAGACGACAAGCTGTCGAGGTGAAGAAAGAAGGAGTCGTCAACAGGGCACCGGTGCCTGAAGCTGTCCGTCCGGAGTTCATTTCTCAAGTCAGCACCGATGAGTCGACGGTGACGGGGCAACCGGTGCTTCTCGACAGCGACGACGATTTAGTCGTTGGGGCGAGTTCTGCAGGCCAGTTTAAACCCACAAGCTTGGGTGCGTCTGCTGCAGCTCTCCAGAGGCGTACGTAGCTAAAATTTCACTTCGGGAGATGTGTGATATATGTCGTCTGCTCTGATATGTCTGTTCGATGCTACCTCGCTTCACTTGCGATGTAGTTCCGTACATTGCACTGGAGTTACACAACTTTATTTGGATACTTTCAGATGGTGCAAGCAATGACAGCGCTTCGTGCGAATGGACTGAGGGGGAAACAAAACTCCTATTGGACAAATACCACGAGTACCTCGAATGTGTAGGCCCCATGAAGCTTTTCAAAAATAAGAAAGCTATGTGGAGGGCCATATCCGTGGACATTGAAGACGTCCTTGGCGTCCACAAAACGCCAGAGCAGTGTCAAAATAGATTTAAGACAGTGAAGAAAAGGAAGTCTCATCAACGCGACCATAACAGGTCCTCCGACGTCGAGCCCGTTGAAGAGGAATACGCCGAAGAATTCAGAAAGATAGAAGCCGCTGATGACAGCCTGAAGCCGGATCTCCTGAGGGGACCAGGCAGAGTAGCCTTTAAAGCTGCAACTGCCAAAGCGGCAGCTCCGCGACGGAGAGCTCCTAATGCAATCGCGGAAATGATGTGGAAAATACATGAAGATCGTGAGCAACGGAGGGAGCGCCGCCACAAGGAAAAGGTAGATTTACTCAGGTCTTTTCTTGCAGCTGAAAAAAAAACGACGCTTGATGTTTGGTGACACATGGGTATTTAGTCTTTTCTGTGTGTTTTCTTTTCTGTTTCTGTAAATTCTGTTACAACTTATTTTGTGCTATTTATCCTCATGTGCTGTTTATAACGATTGTATTTGTACTTTTTTGTTTATTTGTTTGTCGACTGTTGACATATGTGCGCGCAATTCGCATGTACCTGAGAAAGCCTGAAAAGGCACTATAGTGCATATGTGCAAAATAAATATATTGATTGGTAAGCCATCTACGCTTATAGGTTACCTTAACTTACCCGTGTCATCTTGTCCTTTACATATAATTTTGCCAACACAAGAGCGCATGTGAATAACACAAGAGCGCATGTGAATAATAAATTTACTTCGTGGCTTAGAAGAGTGTGGATGCTGGCCAGTTGGTGATTAGCAAAGGCAACCGCACAAGCACACGGTACAAAGAAAGAGACAACACAAGCCGGTACTGCCAACTGATCGTTTAATGAAACAGCGGTGATCGAGTGTATATTTTGCAGGAATAGCAAATTAATATCAACCATGAAAAGACAAATGGCATACAATATAAATATAGGGAGACTATGAAGAAATGCATACAAACCGTTTGCAAACTAATAATATAACAACCGTATACATATAGAAAAGTGCCGTCGATAAACGCAGTCACCGATCCAGTAACATCTCGTCACAGAATCTGACAGTTACATTGCCACAAAACAAATTCACAGATTGCGTATACACAGATTAGGTACATAGCCATACATTAAATTCGCGTCACGGTCTGTTCCACATGTCGACCTTTTCGTTTTGATTATGTCTGGCTAAAACCACGTGCAATCTTTTTCCGTTTCAATTCACCCAACCGGCGAAGAACTTTCTGCCTTTTTTGGTCCTCCCTCACGAGAAGCTCATTGGGGTTTGGTTTCCTGGCGTTCTGGGAGCAGCCAGTGTCATCATCTACCAACTCCGTGTCGCCCGCGTCTATGCACAAATTGTAGAGAACACAGCACGCAAGTATGAATAACGTGGCCCTTTCTACGGACCAAAATTCCAGGTACAATAGCTGCCTGAAGCGTCCCTTGAGTAAGCCGAACGCATTTTCGATGCACACTCTTGTTTTGCTATGCCGCAAGTTGTATTCATTTTCCTCTGGTGTGATGGTGCCACAGTCTCGAAACGGTGTTAACAAATACTCCCTCAAAGGGTAAGCTGCATCACCCAATATATGAAATTTGTCTCCCTCACATATCTTGGGCAAGTCGTCTAATACAAACGATCTCTGAAGGCTTCCGAGTCGTGTGTTTTTCCCGTATTTCCCAGAAAAACGTCCACAAACTTTTTGTCGCTGTCGCAGATTGCTTGAACGTTGTACGATTTCTTGTCGTGTCTGTTCGTGTATGTGGACGCGATCTTGTGGGCCGGGCATCTTGTCTCCACATAAGTGCCATCGATGCAGCCTAACACCCCGGGAAAGCCTGCAAACCAGAATTAAAGGGGGAAGTTAAATGGCGACCTTGCAACCATATAATTGATGGTTACGTATATATCTGTGTGTGTGTGGTGAGCGGCTTTTCACACGGCACTCCCAGCAAACAACACCCAACACACATACGCACGTGCTTTAGCCAACCACTGCTGTGGTCGGCCGCCGGCGCCCAGTGGTGGACCTCGCGGCGAACGCCTGCAGACGAGTGTTACCGTCCTCCTGCAAGCGCTAAGCTCGAATGTCTTGTCAGAAGGTTGGACAGTCGCGATGGACGACTGTCCAACCGTCCCAAAACTAATCGCACGTGTTAACGCATGACATATGAGTGCAAATGTTAATCGTGTAGGTAAAAATGAGCACGTGATGACGAGCTCGCGGTTGACAGCGTACGACTACTACTCCGAGGGTCGGCAGCTAGGCCTACCCTCGTACTCCTCACTGACGGTGGGGTGTTGTGATCTGCTATTCGCTCGCGAAGGCATCGTCAGTGTTTTTCTGTGTTGTGTGACCAAGCAAGGCTGTACAAAAATGTTTATTTTGTACTTACTGACGAGGATACGATGTCTTACGAGCTTTTATGCAGACTCGCTTCGTGAGGGCGGAGCTTACGCGCTGATCACTCGTCTTGACCCGCCGAGGCATTTGCCGGTGTCGATGGAATCGCGTCGAAAATATTGCTTACGATTTGTTCGTGACGCGAAATTAATTCTCATTGAGTAATGTTACGAGTGAAGTGAGCTGGTCTGCAAAGCAGCGCCCATTTCCTAAGCACTCGAGAGATCGGAAGCGGCCGCGGCGCGAACGTAAACAAACATCGGCAGGGGCTGTTTCACCGAAGCGGCTCGCTTCGTTTTTACCATTGCGCTTCGCATCTATTTCGAGAAAACTAATCGTATTCGTTGACATACTACGTATGAGTACAAATGTTAATTGTGTTGGCAAAAATGAGCGCTTCGTGGCGAGCTGGCGGCTGATTGCGAACGACGACGGCTACGTCGTCGGCAGCTAGGCCTACCCTCGGGGTCGTCACTGACGGTGGGTTGTCGTGATGTATTTGCCGCTCGCGAAGGCATAGTTTTATCAGCAGTGTTTTTTTGTGCTGTTATGTAACCAAGTAGGGCTGTAAAAAACTGTTTATTTTGTACTTAGCGAGAGGGATGCAATGTTTTACGGGCGTGTATTCCGCCGGATACACGCTCGTACCCTTTATGCGTTTATGCGCCACGTTAGCGAGGCTGTCGTACCTAGACGGCCTAGGCAGTGCCTAGACTGGCCTAGACACACTCCCCGTACCTAGGCGAAGGAGAACCTAGATGAGCGATCGGTGTGATCACGTGACTTTACGCCCACGTGACCTGAGGATCGTTCATAGAGTTAATATTATCTCTATGGGATCGTTCTCCTGCATTTACCGCCTCGCATCGTAGAGTTACTGTAGAGTGTACTAGAATATTTTGAGTGGCGCGACCGCCGGCCGGAGAGGAACCCTCTCCGCATGGAACGCAGCGGCGGCGCTGCAGTCGTCAGACCTTGGTTGTTCCGGCCGGCCCGCCTCGCGGGCGTCTGCTTGCCGGCGCGCTCACAAAAATGTTCGCAAGAGTGGCGCGAGTTTATATGAAAGGAACGTAAAAACGAACCGTTTCATCACACCTGAACTGCATTACCACCCTGATGGCAATTAATTTGCGCCGGGAGAGCGCCTGGCAGGTGTAGATAAAGTCCCTAGATCCTTTTTCCGTTAGAAAGAATATCTAGGGACTTTAGGTGTAGATAGGTTTATTTTGGTTTTATAATGAAGCGCGAATGGATCACTTGAGAAGCGATGCGCCACATGCAGCTTCATCAACTTTTAACTAGGCGATCGATGTCTTTTCATATTGCTTGCCTGCTTACTTCCAAGGTTTCTGCTCAAAACGCAATGTTATTACCTATGAACACGGCGAGCGTGCGAGCATTGCAATCATCAAATATAGTTTTAAATCAGCCCGCAGTTCTACTGCACGCTATATATCGGTGCTCATTTTTGGTATGGGCATTTTTACTCAAACACAAAGAAGGTTCTACCTATCGCCTACTTGTGAAAAGTGAGATATTGTTTTGCTGCGTGTCCACATCACCCTTTCGGTGTGGCGTACCTGATATAAACATGCTGTACCAAGCATAATTATTCACACTGTTACTTTCGTTTCCTATAAATATAGGTAAACTGAAGAAACCATACACTCACTCCTATAGCTCAGAAATCTTAGAATGTTGAGTAATGAAAAGGGTGTAGTGTGACAATGTTCGTTTAGGTACTAATAAAGTTCAAGTGTGGTGAAGAACTTTAAGGATCGATTAATGTATTCTATGAAAAATTTGGTCCGTGCTGTGCGAAGTCGTGAGAGATAAACTATTCCATTCAGAGATGATGCGAGGGAAAAATAGATATTCCGAAGAACTTGTTTTGGTACTAAAATGGATTAAAGATTTAGTATGGTGATGTCTCCTCAGCTGCGACCGCAGTGGTAAAGCATACAGCTCAGTGAAAGACATTTTAATTAGTCTGGATTTTCTGGCACACTCAAAATCTTCATACATGGGGCTCTTTAATTAGGTCCGAAAGGTCAATTCCGCTACTACTTAGAATATAAGTAGCGAACGGCGTTGCGCTTTAAATTTTCTCCGGTCTTTGTACTACGATTTATGCAGGAGTCCCAAACTGCGCATGCATGTCCATGTCCTGGTCTGAAAAACGATATGTATACTGACAAATTAGGTTTTGCAAATGTTTCTTTTAGTTATTATCTAATGGAACCAAAATTACGGACTGGTGACGCTCTGGTGAGAATAGTGTGACCTTTCCAAATGAGAGAGTGAGTAAATTGCGACGCCCAAGTACTTGCATTCAGATATACCAGGCAGCGATTCCGATTGAAAACCCTAAGTAAAGAAGGTCTTGTATCGTGTCCTTTTTTTTTTTGTTCTTATAAACACTGGTTTATCTCCATTCAGCTACTTGCCGTAATGAGAGCACCAGGGAGAAATGTGTCCATTCCTCATAGTTGTTGATTTCGTTAAGATGGACGCAATAGTCTGCTAATAATTCGATCTCAAATGTGCCCTAATAAGTTATAACTTCCATCAATATGTCGTTAATATGTATTAAAAATAACAGCGGATTCCGAACGCTAGTCCAAAGTACTCAGAAGTAACGAGTAGCTCACGAGAACAATCACTGTAATGCTGTCAATGCGAACGCATCTATAGATACGTAAAAGGTCATCTATTAAGAAGAAAGTAGGTAGACGGGTTGAGACCCTATGAATTAGTATTATACATGTGGAACCAGTTTAGTAGCGCACCCAGGATCTCTGCCAGGGGGGGGGGGGGGGGTTCAATCTTTCACGAAGGGCCGGGCATGCAATTGTTGTTGCGTTGTTGCGTGTGTAAAAAAAGTAAATAAAATGCCAAAAAATAATAACATCAATGATGATGATTATTTTATTATTTTTTTCGGCGTTTTCCTGAGACATTAGCACCACATTCTTCTAGGACACAGGTGCAGTTACGGAGTGGGAGGGGGTTAGGTCGGCCTCAGGGGGGTTACAGTTAGCACCATATGGGGGGTTACAACCCCCCCTCCCCGTTGGTGCGCCACTGAACCAGTTAAACTGCTCTCTTAAAATATAAAAAATGACGTCGACTTCGCCTGACATAACGAGAGCAATTACGGCAGCAAAAATATACAAAAACAGAAATTACAGAGGTATTTAAGTTGGGTCATTTTTAAGAAATCTTTACGAATTAAGATATGGCTGCGATATGAACATAACTATCGGTAACGAACTAGCTAAATAATTGTGAGACGTGTTCAATAATTTTACAGGATGAGAATAAGGAAGTTGGTAATTCCGGGCAGTAACTTGTAACAGTTCAGTATTAGCCAAACGGGACCCTGTACTCAGCATGAAACAGACCTAGAAGGTCTTGCCGTTTTCGACATTGGCCTGCTAGAGCAGATTGAAACTAATGTTGCTCATTTCGAGCTCTCTTCCCGTAATCTCCACATCTTTATGTATAACATCGGGAATGACGGACATCCGTGCCTCCACTCTTACGACGTTTCCCTTGTTTTTTTTTTCTTATTCTTCTTATTTTGTGCAGGCTGCGTTTTTGCGATGTTATCCCCATCCTAAAATGTGTGCCGTCGTCACCTATGCCAGATTTTTGCAATATATCCCACAAAGTAATTCCTGCAAGTTTTCCTGCACGCCAATCATGTATAAGTTCTGATTAAAAACTGCTTTATTTTCAATAAAATTAACGCCTCCATCGCGCCCCGCGAGAGGGGATCGTGACGAAGCTGCGAGCGCATCAGATGCTTGCAAGGCGCACCGAACGGATCTTTATTTTATTTTATTAGATGTATCTGTGAAAACGCCGGCCAGCGTGACTGTGCTGCCGTACCTATGTTTATACAATGTTTATTGCAAAGTGCATGGCACACCACGCACGCACACGCGAAAAAAAAAAAAAAGAATTAGAATGAGCACCACAGCTCGGGCCACGCTGGCCGTGCCCGCCGCGCGCCCGCTGCCCCAATGGTTAGGCACGCCAGCGCCACCGCTGCTTTCCATGCTAAAGCCCCTCCATCGCGTCTACTGCCGCTTTGGAAAACGTATGGAGGGGCTTTATTCCATGCGAGAGGGGACACCGGTTTGCACGGCGCGCCCGCTCCGGTCGCGCCACTCAAAATATTCTAGTACACTCTAGTTACTGTATATATTCCCTACTCTACCCTACCGCAGATAGCGGCGCCACCAGCGGCGGTTTACTGCAAAAGATTCAAGCTGCGTCGCTACCTACGAGCACTCCGCTACTACCGCTACTCCGCTTGTAGTAGGTTTTCTCAATGGTGTAGCCACGTGACTTCATTTCATTAGCAGCCATATGCAAAGTAATGAATGCAGTGATGTGCCGGCCGGTGCACTGGCGTTAAAGAGGTGTTAAATTTTACAATTGAACTTCCTCTGGCATAATTTGCTCATATTAAATAAGTAAGTAAGTTGGGAAACTTTTTATTTGCAACATCGTTGGTTCCCCGAGTATCCTTGTCTCCTTCCTCGCGGGAGAACAAGATGGGGGATTTGACGAAGACTTTTCTGTACGCTTGGTGCGGGAAGAAGAAAGTTACGCCTGAGTACGAGTTCAAAAACACTGGACCAAGACATCGACAGAGGTTTCTTTGTGAGGTATGGCTGTGCGATTTTACTTGAGAATCATCGCAGCAAGAGGGCCGTGCTGAACAAAATCCCTTTCCTTGCAGGTTCGCGTTCAAGGCTTCGATTATGTCGGTGCCGGGAATTCGACGAATAAAAAAGATGCTCAGACCAATGCAGCCCGAGATTTTCTCCAGTATTTGGTCCGGAACAACCATATTGCGCAGTCTGAAGTTCCCATTGAAATACCGGTAAGTTTTGTTGGGAGCAAACAGGTGATAATGAAAACCCTAATGGCTGTAGTCTGGTCCGTGTATTCATTGTGTGCAAGGCACGTTTCCCTCTCTTGATGAGTACGGTGCATGAATGGACTGCAGAGCTAGGGTCCGCCGCTGTGGTGTAGTGCTTATGGTGCTTGGCTGCAACCTAAAGAACGCGGGGTCGATCCATGCCGTGGCGATAGCATTTTTGATGGCAGCGAGCATGCCAGAGGCCTGTGTACTGCGCGTTTTCAGTGCACGTTAAAGAAACCCGGGCGGTCAAAATTTCCGGAGGCTTCCACAACGGCGTTCCTCTACTATCTCTTTCGCGAATGCTGAACTTGGGAACATTACACATTGAGGCAGTTTTTCCTTGAAATCGCAGGTAGAATCTCGATCATACTAGTACAGATTCATTTTGCTACAGATCTCACAATTGCTCACAAGAAAATGGCACTAGCATTAGGAACTGGCACATACTTATCACCATAGATGGCTGATAGCATCAGCAGCACGTTAGCCATCTGTTTGCCTACGTGAGGGCAACTTCGTCATTCCATCTTTGCAGTCGCACCACACTTAGGGTTGCGTTGATGCACACTGGTGTGATGACGATGTACAGTGGTCAACTCTCATATCTATAACGCCGGAGCGTCGTGCTTGGAACTGCACGAGCGACATCTACAGTTGGAAACGGGACACCTCTGAGCATACGTAGCGCCACTGACGCACATGCCTTGCATTCTCGACCCTTGGTTATCACCGCGGATGCAACAACCGCTTTGGCCGTCAGTAGCGCTGTCAACGGTTTAGCGCAATAACAAAAGAAACAAAAAGGAAAAGAAACGAAGCGTATTGTTGGCAGCGCCCGACGCAAGTTGTGCTGCGTTCTAATTCTCCCTTCGCGGTCACATTGTCCCAACAACAGATTTACGCCTACTTATGAACTGTATATGTGTTTTTTTTGGGGGGGGGGAGGGGGTCAGGCTGCTCGGAAGCTGTCTTTTGGCCGGTATAGAATTTTGCACTTCCAAATGTGAATAGAGTGCTCGAAGCATTCTATAAGGAAGGTCTGCTTGCTGATGCTCCCCGTCATCGGTCATTAAGGGCTACAACCGACGAAGACCGACTGATCGTCGCATGAATGGGCAATCCAAACTACATTTAGTGGCAGGCAACGCATCGTTGGTGAATTATAATTAATAGTAGGTTTACGAAATAAAATGACAGCACGCGGCAATAAACGCAATGCGCTATGAAAAATTCACAGAGCGATGCGCAATATACATTATGCGGCGCATTGTCGGTACGATATGATACCGAAAACCGAGAATATAGGTACACAGTAGGAAACGCGCTGATGCGGGTGATTGCACTTTTTTTTTCCGGCGCTATATGACTGACAGCGCTTCTGCCGGCCAAAGTAGTTATCGCGGCCTTGGCGATAAACAAGGACAGCAACTGCAAGGCAAGCGCGTCAGTGGCGATGCGCATGCTCAGATGTGTCCCGTTTCCAACTGTAGATGTCGCTCATGCAGTTCCGAGCACGACGCTCCGGCGTTATAGATATGAGAGTTGACCACTGTACATGCAAATATTCCAGTGTGGCAGAACAGCTTGGAAATAATGGGTCGCATTTGTGTGTGCTTGTTAGTGTATCTGCTGGCTAATAAATGTGCTGCCAGAAGAGAAGCTCAGTACATCCAGAATTTAGACATGGAACCAACCTAAAGCGTCAGTGCTAGATGGTGTTGTAGAGTAGCCAGTTTGTCAAAGTTAGCTGCCAACAGCAACCGTATTGACCATGCAACAGTTTTGGAGCTATAATCTAGCCTAAACGAGTGAGACCAGCTAGATGTGATTGGAAGAGCCCACCATGCCACTGTGGCTCATGGGCTCATGAGCTCCAGGACTGAGACTCCATCTCCACTCAAAGCCTGTCAAATGACTTTGAGGTGTAATAATGTTTTTATCTTTCACTAGAAAGGGTAAATTTTCACATTGCCATAAAATCCTGAGCAAGTGCCCCCACCCGTGAAAGCACCCCCTCCCTATTTGGAGAGATTTGAAGTTGGCTGCAATGACTGAGCAAGTGCTGCTTCCCTTTTTTAAACCCTGTTTCCTGCAGCGTGCATCAATGCCAGGTCACTTGGCAAGTTTTCTTCAGTATTTCAGGAAATTACGCCATAAAGTACAAGAAACAATGCAATTAAGTTAGAAAATAAAGTTTGTTTTTTATCTGCACTTCTGCCGAGGCCTGATAATGGCTGCACCACAGCCATATTCTTCTCATCTGCATAGCCGACCCTGACTGTAGCTGGGAGGTGATAGGCTTTGTGAGTTGCCATTTTCATCAGACTAGAGTGAGCTAGCATTCGCATAACCAGACATGACAATAGGGGGTATCCACGTGATGTCAGTGTGCGCCATTTTGTAGTACACTTCGCAGCTTCCACTGTGCTTATGGAAATAACCGGTTCGAGAAAAAGCGCAGCCTTTCACTGTGCTAGCCGGACAGCAAAATTGCAGCCTCAGTGATGTCAATGAATACCCCCTATAGCTGGGTGGTGATAGGCTTTGTGAGTTGCCATTTTCATCTGACTGAAGTGAGCTAGTACAATTTAGGTTACTCTAATCAGATGGACAGACGTCAGCCACATCAGTTGCTAGTGTGCATTTGTAATGTTCGGTACTGCTCAGGCTCGCAGGCTCGCAACTTGTGTGTCGAACTCCTAGGAGCCATTTGACGGCCCTGAGAACAGTGATGTCGAATAAAGCAGCAAATGCACTTATTCCACTGATATTGATGAAAAGAACCACTCTGCATTCTTCTTCCTCTCCAGCAGTTCCACTGTCATTTTGAATTTTAGTTTGCAACCGAGCAAGCCCTCCCTGCCTTTCATAAATTTGTCAAATTGTCTTTTGCTTAAGGGGTGCTGCTTCCTCCGGATTTTACGGTAATGTTTAGGTCTGATTCCCATGTGTAAAAAAATGCATTGCATGCTTCTTTGCAGCAACATGTCACATTTGCAGTTTTTTTAGTGCATTTCTCTCATTAGCTTTAGTGCAGGAAAGCATTTCTGGTGTTTCTTGTATGTGTCATTTTATGGCTTTGGTAAATGTTTATCAGTTAATGTAACTCTGCCGTTATTTAGAAAGGGTTCCTGTATCTTCTTTGTTAATCCTGTGAATGCCTATTAGCAATATGTATAGTCAGTAGGGGATATTCAAAATGTAGAGTGCCATCTGGCGACATCCCCATAAGTGTCATCTGCCATGTTCTTCAGGACACTGGAAGCCAAAACTTGTGGTATATTAGCCTGTATTGGCTCCTACCTGCTGATTTTTTGCCATCACTCCGCGATGCTTTCCCAGTGCTACCTGCCACAGTGCACATAGCTTGCATTCATGACACACTGTGAACAACATAACACCGTTTTTAAACAAATACGTTAATTGTTTGAATGACAGAAAAGAAATTATGCTGTCACCGCTGCGCAGGTAGTCTCATCAAGGACACTAGCATTAATTGTGTGTGTTCGGAATGGTGGTCCATGTGCGTAAAATCGCCGTTTAACCTCATTTCTATTTTTCCCATGAATATGAGTTGCTTCCCTATTGTCAAAAGCACTGACAGATTTAAAGGGGCCCTGCGACATTTGTGCATAGGTCGATGGCAAATAAATGTACATATGTTGATGGCGTGGTTTGAGCGTACACACTATTTGTTTCTAAGCAGTGTGCATGTACTCTGCTCCTCTATAAAATTGTGCGACATGCAATCCTAAGAACATCATCTTATTATCACAATAAACATGCTATGCAAGCTGCAAGTTTCCTGATGCTGCACCACGAATGAAAGCTAGGTTTGATATATATAATAAAAAACAATGTACATACTGCATGTCTTACTGGTGCACAGTGATTGAATAACTTAACTGTGAGTGCTCTTTCTCCCTGCTGTGTCTTTAGTGGTTGTTTTTTATGTAATATATGTGATTGGTAGCACTAAATATTTGCAGCCAAAGTTCGCGCATAGGAAAGCTCATTACCAGCTGCAGTAGGCTGTCATCGTCATTTCGCAGCATCGCATCTCACCCGTCAACCTGATCCTCAGTCCCCTTCACCAGCTGCTTCATGGCCATAAGATTAAAGCAAGAAAATTTAAAAGGGCTTGGCAAGCTGATATGTGATGCACCTGCACATATGGGAACACGGCAGTGTTGTTCCTGCTAAGTCCCGTTTTTTCCTCTCTATACTGCCCTTTCTCGCAAAAGAAAGCTGCGGATGGAGATAGCGGTTGAAGTGACCTTGTGGAACATTATTTTTCTTCTTTGCTTAAACGAGGGAAACACGGCAGGGACCTGGTGGCACTAGCAAAAAGTTTTCCCACTTTGACACATGTATCTGTTACGTACACCAATCCTAGCTTTTAGCAGACTGTCTGCTCACATCGAGGGAAGCAGCACGTCAGAGTTAAGCGTGGAACTTATCAGACGCGGACTTGACAGGAGAGTAACACACACGCACGAGCGCTCGTGTGTGTGTGTGTTACTCTCCTGTCAAGTCCGCGTCTAATAAGTTTCGTGCTTAACTCTGACATGTTTCACCAACAACACCAGAAATCTACCTTAGTGAAGCAGCATGGCCAAAATGCAGCAGGTTGTCAGTGGTGAAATAACCCCAGCTGCACGTGTAAACTCAAAAACACGACAGTATAAGTTTTCCAAGACATTCTTAGTGCACCACTCACTACTTTTTTTTCGAGAAAACATCAAACACGCATCTGTTAAGGATAGAGATGCCTGAGGCTGGACGAATGAGAGGCAGAAAGCAGCACAGCAGCGTTCGAAAACAACCTGGTTTCCATATTGTGTGCATTTCTAATTGCCCTGGTAAATAACGTGGTACATTGTATGCTATATGAGCTCGTCTTAGCTATTATACACTCAGACCTCATCGACAGGCAAGAATTTCCACGAATGCTTTCCTCAGATCAGAAGTGCGCATTGTAAAAGAAGATATTGTGTACTATTTCCATTGCGAGGCAGTACACGTGCGGAAGCTGCTTTCCGGGTGGCTATTCAAGGGCGCGAGACTTTGTTATTGTGTTCTCGTTGACTTTTAGAAGCACAGCGAGCTGGATGTCACAGGAAACTGCTGTGTTTTCTTGGCTTGAAAGCACCATCAACGAGAGCCTCCAGCCACTCCTAATGCTAGTGCTAGCACACGATTCCATGACTGTGCCCTGAAGAACATGGCTGATTCACCCAGTGTTGCCAGAGCACAGTCTGTTTTGAACATCCCCTATTGTTACATTAAAGAGGTCTAGTAAATGCCTTCCTAAGTTGGCGTGTTGCCTCGTGACTACCCTGCTGCAAAAAATTTTCGCTTCGGTCAAATAAGTTGAGTTATTGCACGATAGGTACACTTTTCTTTCGTTGCCATGAGTGCACTGAAAACCGTACAGGCACGTATGGCGAGAGAGATGATACATGATGCAGTAGTTGCATTGTCTTATATAACGCCCATAAAAATAAATATTTCTTGTTGTGTGGGCTACTTCTTGTTCAGACGCTTGTGGTGCCAGCACTTGGCCTTAGAGATTCTATGTTGGCACACCATTCTGTGAAATTGGCCTCATACTTGTTAAGGGTGCTTGCTTCTGCCTTTTGCAATGTTTGCTTTGAAGAAAATGTATGAGGCTGCCATTAACAACAGAATGTGTTGTGGGGCCCCCTTATGGGAAATAGATGGTTAATATCAAGAATAAGCATCTTAATACAATCTTTTGAGCAGGGTCATAGTTCGGGTGTGCGTTTGCATTATTACATGGCTTTTGTTAGTATGAAAACATTATTACTAGAGAAGTAAATGTTATGGTCAAGGATGGTGGCACCAGCAGGAAGTGCAGAGCTTAATCAGACAAAAAGTCATTATTGCTGTAGACAGGTGTATGCTGCTTCTCTACTGGTGTAAGTTTTGGAAGTGGTATAGATGTGAAGGCTTTGCCTTGCTAAATCATGTTTTTGTCAAAAGCGCTTTTCAAACACACATTAAAAGGTAATTGTAATTAGAATGTCACAAGCTGTTGCTGCCAGCATCCATAAACTGCTATTAAGCAAATGCCATTGCCAGTTTATGTGCTGGATTACCTGCATGCTCTGAAACTCTTAAATTTGCACCACTACTCTGCCACCTACTACACCGTTGTGATTAATGACTTTTCTCTTATTTTTTTAGACTGGTGGACCTCCTGCTTCAAACAACCCTGATGTCAAAAACAATGAAGAGCAAGAACCTTCCTCCACTGAGAACAAGCCAATTTTGCCTTACCAGCAAGGACCACCAGCATCTTACTTGGATAGACTGGCTGAAAAACGAAGGCTTGAAGAAGTAAGCTATTGATGTCCAGTGGCAGGACCTTTAGAGTTAGCACAATTGTGCACATTGCTTTCATTGCAGTGAAGCATGGGTGTTAAAGGGCCACTAAACAGGCTCCTACTTTTTTTTTAAAGGGGTACTGACGCGATTTTGCGGCGGCTGAAAATGTGCATTTTTCGTTTTCTAGCCATGTATTGTTAACACCCTCCGCATAAGGAAGCCAGGAAACACGTACAAAATATTTTAATTTGGTTTTAAAGTTTTCGTCGCCCAGCACTGCAAGCCGGCCCCAGCGCAATGGACACTACGATGACGTATGAGCACGGTCCATTTAAAATAGCCGAAATCGCTGTTACAGTCACTGGATGACCGTGAAATTGTCGTTGTTTGCGTTCCCCACGTGTAATTGACCACAGACGACGGAGTTGCAGCGATGCTGTCACAAATTTCTGTCCCTATGTGACTTGGACGTACGTCCGACTATGTTGATACGTCACTAGGAAACCGCCCCATCGAAATCGAAACCGAAAGTGGGCTTTTATGGAAGCCGTATTAAAAATATATTCATTGCTTTGCGAGGCACCATGATACTCTTTTTGCGGTTCTCCACGCCAGTGCTTTCATTTAAAGCAATAATACAAGGATGTCAAAAATTCGTGTCAGTACTCCTTTAAGCCGCCCAAACAAGCTAACTCAATCATGGAGAAGGTTGCGGCGATCACATTCTGCGAATGTGACAGTGCTGCAAATGTGACAGACGGCGTATTTCAAAAAACAATTCCCGCGCCTCTTTCCTGCGGTTGACCAGTTGCCCTCGCATCCTAGGTGTCGTCACGTTCTACCACGGATAACTTTGCGCAGTTGCAGCTCGTTGATTGGTCGAAACCAGTTCTATGTCAGATCCTGTGGCCATCCCACTGGCGTGAGCGCTGGAGCAGCGCTGGCCAGCGCAACCGGAACTGCAGCGCAAGCGTCAATGACGTCAATTGCTCACGTCATGTCACGTGTCAAAAGTGGGCGGAGTCACGACGGTGCGCCGTGCCTACCCTCTCCTCGGCAGAGAAGGGTGGGGAGGCCGACCGAGAAAACGAAACTGACGCAAGCGGCCACCTAAACCCATGTAACTTCTTTATTATTGCACCTATTCGCAAAATTCTTGCGGGAGCATGTTCACATAGCACAGGAGTGCAGTTATATCTTTAAAACGTATTTTGGACCTCGGGGTTGTTTAGGGGCCCTTTAAGTAGAAATGTGCATATACCAGTGTGTTGAACCTAACCCAAATCGGATAACTCTACGCGAACCAACTTTTGGATGGAAATGAACCTGAGCCTAAACCAATATTCTCATTATGTACGTAAACCTGATAGGAATCTGAATTGAGAAATATGTCCGTTATTGGCTTGTAACAAAGGGATGGTTATACCATATTTACCTGCATAATTTCCGCCCTCGCATAATTTGCGGACCCCTGATATTTAGCGAGCTTCACAAAAAAAAATATTCCTCGCATACAGTGGAACCTCGTTCATACGTTTTTCAGCGGACCGGGGGAAAAAAACGTAACAGCCGGGAAAACGCTAGAGTGAGGAAAGCTCCGAAAATGAATGAGAACAGGGCCGCTTTGACTTCAAACAATTTATTTCAGCAAGGTGAGCCACCTAGATCGCCGACATATCGGACAGCCGCGCGGTACTGCCAGTGCCCCCATAGACTTAATGTGTTAAGACGACCGATATTTCGGACGGTTTCTAGCTCTAAATTCATTAATTCGGACTCCGTTCGCGGCTGTCGAGCGCAGTGAATGGGCCGTCATTATAGCCTCCGGCACTCCGAAGAGAGAAAGTATGGCCTCAGAGATGGCAATCAAAACTGTGATCATTGAGGCTTAGTTCCAGCGTGACGCGCCAGTTTTGGAGGCAAGTCGCCCCGTCACACCGCGATCACCGCATCCTGTTCCGACACCCCGCACGTGGTTTGTGATAGCGAGTACGGCTGGTTGGCTGGTCGCGTCGGGTCCGCGATCGCTCGACAGCGCTTTCACGTTCCGTCTTCAGTGCTTGTTTACCATCTTGCAGGCACCAGAGCCTACAACAAAGACAGAACTAAAGGCGTATTTGGGAATGCTCAATTTTTATGCCAAATTTCTGGAGAATGTCGCAACAATCGCAGAGCCACTTTACAGGCTCCTGAGAAAAGAGGAAAAGTGGTCTTGGAGAAAGGAACAGAGTGACGCTTTCGCCGTGACTAAGAGGCTACTCACAAGCAGCCGCGTCTTAACTTTCTATGATGTAGGAAAGCCGATCGGTCTGTTGTGTGACGCGTCAGCGTATGGGCTCGGGGCAGTTATCTTTCACGAGACGGTGGATGGCGAGCGGCCGATCGCATTTGCTTCGCGAACGATGACATCGGCAGAAAAGAACTACGCGCAGGGTGATCGCGAGGCCCTTGACTTGATTTTCGAGTTGAGGAAATTCCACCGCTACCTGTACGGAAGGACGTTCACCCTGTATACAGACCACCAGCCGCTTGTGGGTATTCTAGGGCAAGATAAACCCGTGCCTAGCATCGCCGCGGCCCGCATGCAACGATGGGCAATGACGCTGGCAGCTTATAAATATCAGCTGAAGTATTGATGCGGGAAAAATATAGAAGTAGCGGACGCACTTTCGAGACTTCCGTGCGCAGATTGCAGCATAGAAGAGCCAGCCGAGTGTTTGGCAGTCTTTGAGTGCCTTCCGTTAACAGCCGAAACGATAGCAAGGGCGTCAAAAAGGAACATAATCTTGTCCTGCGTCGCCGAATTCGCAATGAATGGCTGGCCAAGCAGCTGCGCAGAGGACCTGAAGCCTTACTATGCCAGGCGGTGTGAACTTTCGCTTGAACAAGGCTGCGTCACGTGGGGCTCAAGGGTCATCATTTCAGACTCCCTGCGTGATCAAGTGCTAAACTTGTTACATGAAGAGCACCCCGGGGCCAGCCGCATGAAAATGCTCGCCAGAAGTTATGTGTGGTGACCGGGAATGGACCAGGGCATTGAACAATATGTTCAACGATGTTTGATCTGCCAGGCCGTCCAGCCCGCCGCTGAACCGGTACCTTTGCACCCGTGGATGTACCCGGCCAAATGTTGGTTGCGAGTACACGTGGATTTTGCGGTCAAGGGTGCGAATGTGTTTCTGGTCTTAGTGGACGCTTACTCGAAATGGGTGGAAGTGTGACCAATGGCTTCCACGTCTACAACTAAAACAATCGAAAAAATTCGAGGCACATTTGCAGCGTACGGACTTCCGGAAATGCTGGTAAGCGATAATGGACCACAGTTCACATCCGCCGAGTTTGTGGACTTCTTGTCGGCTAATGGTGTGAAACACGTTCGCATTCCTCCCTATCACGCCGCATTGAATGGGGCGGCAGAACGCATGGTGCAGACTGTAAAGCGAGCATTGTTAAGGGGGGACGTGGCAATGAAAACTGTCTTTGTTATTTATGGGTATAAATTGATGAAATTTGACACACTGATGTAGTTTGTTATGATGATATCTTAAATGAACTCGGTTTTAAGCTACCTATCATAGTTTCTGAGTTACATCACCTTATAGACCCTTACAGTCACCTCCTAATTAATCGGTTAATTAGACAAAATTTCAGTACCATTTTTACTTAAAAAGGTGAACATTTGACAGAGATCTGTCTGGTTGGGACGAAATTAAAGGTGAAAACAAGGGGACACCAACCAAATTATAATCATCAAAATTAAAATTTACTCCTAAAGATGAAAAAAAATCTAACCACCCTTTCCACTATAAAGCGGCGGTGGTTTCGGCTCTGCTGACCCGTGCACGGAGGGTTTGTTCTTCGGAGAATAAGCGGATAGAAGAAGAACAGGTGGTCAAAAGCGACCTTCTAAAGAACGGCTACTCGAAAGCCTTCGTTGGAAAGGTTGCTCGCCGCCAGACTAATCCCCGCCGACCCCTTCGAAAGGACACTGACCCGCCGCATTCCAAGCCCATACGTGTGTGTATTCCCTATGTTCAGGGTACCAGCGAAGCGCTCGCACGTGTGCTGTCTGAGCAGGGAATAAGAGTAGCACACAAGCCAATTTCCACGCTTGGCCGTTTCTTTCCGCGCCCGAAAGACAGGCTGCCGAGGGAGAGAGCGCAAGGTGTGATTTACTCCATTCCTTGTTCAGATTGCGGCGCGTCGTATGTGGGAGAGACCAAGAACTTCCCAGAGAGGCTACGACAGCACAGGAACGATGTCCGCAAGTTCGACAGACAAAGGAGTGCATTAGCTGAACACAGCGAGGTGCACGACCACCGCATCGAATTTGACGACTCCCGCGTCCTCAACTTGGAAACCAGTTTTCACAAGCGGCTTTTTGTCGAATCATGGCACATTCAGGCGACACCTGGTAACGTGAACCGGTCTGCAGGTGCAATGCCAAGTGTCTATTTTAGCGGACTCCGGCACCTGGTTCAACACTAGCATGACCCCCCTCAGTCTGAAAAACCGGAAAAAGAGAAAGTGAGAAAGGAAGGAAGAGAGAAGAAAAAAAGAAACAAGAAAAAGAAGGCCTTATAAGCACTGCTGCTGTCTGGTGCCCTCCAGTCACCCCTGAAGAAGGGTCCGAGTGGGACCCGAAACGTCGGGTTTTTTCATCTTTAGGAGTAAATTTTACTTTTGATGATTATAATTTGGTTGGTGTCCCCTTGTTTTCACCTTTCACATTTTTACTTAAGCATATACATTAAGGCCCACTGTGTGCCGTAAAGCTGTTCGTTGATTTTTTTAATGTCCAAATGAGTACAGAAAAAATTTTTAAAATGTCCTCGACATATTTTCTTACTAACAACTTTTGCATAAATACAATTATAAAAGTTTGTGTGATGTGCAAGTAGAAATGCATAGCTTTATGGCGCTCACTAATGTTTCAGGATCTAAGTGAAAAAAACAATGAATTTAGCTTCATTAGTTATGAAATGGCACTGGGATGACTGACAGCAACTGCTCAAAAAGTGGAAGCTGAGAAAACAGAGCTCGAAGTTTTACTTCATGAAAACAGTCAAATGTTAACTTTGAGCACTTAAGTTCTTGCTCGCTTTTGCTGGTTGTATTTCTTGTTGGAGAAACACGATGGTGTGACTATCCTCAGGTTCAGTCTCTCCTTTTTACGATGATTCCAAGATGGCGGCACTTTCAGAAGCCCGATTTTCTTGTTGTTTTGGATGACAACACATCGATAAAGTGGCATTTTCCCTACTAGTACCGCATATTTCATTATAATATTCCACCACATGGTAAAAGAAGGCCCGAGGATCATGAAAAAAAATAAATTGAAAAATGAAAGATTTTGACCAAATTGAGCATTCCCATTGCCACGTGCCCCCTTAAAACAAGTCCTGGAAGAGAACACTTCGGATAGTCGCTGTTCATTCCAAGAACGAGTCGACAAATTTCTGTGTGCATATCGAAACACTCCCAGCAGTGTGACAGGGCAGTCGCCGGCCCACTTGTTTTTAAAAAGGCAACCGCGCACGAAACTTTCCTTATTGAAACCTGATTTTGGGAATTCTATGCGGGATAAGCAAGAGCGTGTGAAAGAACACTGTGACGAGAGGTGTGGTGCGGCACGTGTGTTTCGTGCTGGTGATCGCGTTTATGTGAAAACTGTGTGCGGAGAACTTGTGTCGTGGCAAGAGGCGGTGGTGACTCAAGTGGTCAGTGCGGTGACGTATGTGGTGAAAGTGCACAATCAGTTTCGTTTTGTCCACGCCCATCATCTGCGGTCACTACATGCTGGGGCGTCTACAAAAGTGGGCGATGCGGAGAGACAGCAACCCCAAATCCCTCCAGCGGAGACCGCTCCTTCCACACTTCCGATGCCCTCAGCCACAAACCATGAGTCTACGGCACTTGCGCAACCGGTTCCAGCTCCGGCAGCAAGTGAACCGAGCGGCCACGCCGCTGCAGAACGCCCCATGCCTCCGGAGGCTCCTACACAACCCGAAGGAACGACACCGAGTTCACCTCCCGCTACAGGGCTCAGTTCGCCTAAGAGCACTGACAACCAAGCGCTGTGTCGTAGCACAAGGGTGCGTAAGCCACCAGACCGTTTCCAACATGCAGACTTTTGCAAGTGAAGTGATATCTTCATTCAGGGAGGGACGAGATGTGGTAGCGTGAAACATCAGCCTTAAACAGCGATAGGGCTGCCATGCTGTTTGTGTTATCGACCTGCTGTTTGTATATCGTATCTGTTGCAGCTGGTGACGTCACACCAGTCTTATATATATTCAGCGTGTCTACAAACCGGGAAAACCGGGAAAACCGGGAAATCTCAGGGAATATGATTAGTCTGGAAAATCTCAGGGAAAACTCGGGGAATTTGGGCTTCTGTCAGGAAAAATCAGCTCAAGTACGAAAGTCGCGGTAACGCTGGCTCTAACAATGCACCTTGCGATTCAGTTTATAGCGCAACTCGCAGTAACTGAAGGGATAAGTGCCTCCCCTTCCTCATCGCTCTCCGTCGCGCGAATCGGCTGCTTTTTTTATTATTATTATTGGCTTTGCTTGTCGCGTCTTGTTCTATGTAAAGTCCGCGTATGTGTCTGGACACGCTACGGCGCACACACGGCCCGTGTGTGCATCGAGCGTTATATTGTGCGTTTGCATGCACGCAGTCTTTTCCACAAATATTGTGGAAAAGACTGTGCGGAGGTAGAGGACGCGCGGCTACACAAAGCTGCGCGCCCCCTCCCTAGGGAGAGGACGCGGCGCCGATTCTACACGCCACGCGGTGGCGCGTTGTACCACGTACGTTTGGTTAGGGCAGTGGGTTAGGGCTTTGCTTCCTTGCGGAGATAAACAGAACTTATTTCTCGCTTTGGCGCGTCGTGCGGTCTGCGGCAACGCCGCTGGGCAGCGCCATTTCGTGGTTTCGGTTTCTCAGCGTGATTGCAACGGAGGCGCGTGAAACTTGATCTTTATCTTCATCGGCACGGCACCTCTTTTTAGAGGCAGCGTAAGTTGATGTTCATCTTTATTGGCGTAGCTTTCAGCTTGTTTATTATCGACGCTTATGATCCGAGAGTCGCGGGATCGAATCCCGGTCGCGGCGGCTGCATTTCGATGGAGGCGAAATGTTTGAGGCCCGTGTACTGTGCGATGTCAGTTAAAGAACCCTGGGAGGTCAAAATTTATGGAGTCCTCCCTCGTAATTATAGCTGGTTTTGTGACGTAAAACCCCACAAATCAATCAATTATCGACGCCTACGAGGGATTCTTGCTGTTCTTGATTACTGAGTTTACTCTGCCCAAGGCAGCCACACGTAGAGAAGATACCATGTGTGTACCAACACAGCTGGTAGCTCCAAGATGAGAACAGAGATGCGTTTTATGTGCGCAGACTGCGATAAGACGCTGTGCGTAGACTCGTTTTTCAAGGAATACCACGTTCTAAGATACTATTGAACAATTTGTAGTATCTGCTCGATTCCACCGCGCCCTCGATTGTAACTCGCACCAGTTTTCCGAGGGGGGAAAAAAAAAAAGAAAAAAAAAAAGGAAAGTGAAACATCGATTGTAGTGCACACTTATTTTTCGGGACACCAAAGAGAGGAAGTCTTTAGTAATCAACGTTGCCACATTAAAGGGACACAGAAGCGGTTTTAAATTTTCGAATTTAGTGAAAATTCGGAATCCGCGACCTTTTATAACATACGTACGGTGTTTTTTTCCGCGATATTTAATTAAACAACAGCGATATGAGCGCCCAAACTTGGTCTGAGGGAACGCCCCACGGCGAGCGCGGAGAGTAGGTGAGGAGGATGACAGAGAGTGAAACGCGGAGGAGTGACGTCATCGTGAGGGCGAGCAGGGTAGCTGCATTGGTTTGCGGTTTTCGTTTGCGCACAGCGCTGTGTCAGTAGAGGAGCTTGTGTTGGTTTCTGGGCACCGCACTGCTTTGTTGTCATGCACTGATATTTTTTCAGTAACAAGTTCCCCGAGTGTGTCACATATATTGCCTTTGCTGCGGCCTATGTACTGATTTCACGAAGTCGACTTGCTATACCGAGCTTCTGTGTGTCCTTCAGCTGCGAAATATACGTTTGCGGAGCAGCAGCATTTCACAAATTTTCTTAAGATTATATGTCCACTTAGTGGGTCATTGCTGTTAGGAAAGAGAGAAAGTTCAGTCCTACAAGAGCAAGTGTGCTATGTTCGAGGCGCTTCCTAGAGAGCGACTACGCGCAAAAACCGTCTCGAATATAATCGGCATGCTAGTTTAAATATTCGATAAGTTGTTTCTAACATATAAACGAGCCCTTGACCTCTTCCATTTCGTTCTATATATATATATATATATATATATATATATATATAATCACAACTGTAATCCCTTCTAGTTAAATAGGGTGATGTCAAAAGCACACCACTTCCGCAAATGCGGTGTCCTGTACCAAACCATACGCGAGGTCGAAACCGCAGCACAAAAATTCAGGGACCTGTCTTCTTCTTCTTTTTTTTTTTTTTGCATAAGAGGGACTGGCTTCTCTCGGTCATAACATTGAGCAAGTCAAAACTAGTCAGACATAATGACGCACAACATGAAAATTTAAGCATTAATCATGTTGCAAATGTACGCGCCGAGTTTATGCCAGATTGAAAACAGCGTTGGTCGCACCGTCGACCTAGCTATGCCCGCGTCATATTCATGGGCTGTCAGCGAGGCCTTCATGAAGGCGCTGTTCCCACGTGCTTGTCGCACGTGAAGGGGTGCTCTTATTGAATTATGTTCGTGCGAAACCAAAGAGAGTCATGAAAAGTTGCTTATGTTGTAGTTCTTGTCGAGAATGCGAGGTCTTGCGAGTGTATGTACTGCGTGATGAGCGCTGTACCTGGACAGAACCTACACGCCGCTCACTCGATCGGATGCTTCATTGCACATTTCTTGAATTGCGGTGTGTGCACATGCTCGAGCACACGGCACTGCATGTGGACCGGTGTGGATACCAGGCGATCGCGATCCATGTATCGCAGTACGGCTAGGCCACTGCGATGGTGGCCTGTCGTCTGCAGCGTTTGATGCAGGCGACCACATGTAACTGTACCACAAACTCATCGTAATTGCTACAGTTAGCCATAATAATAGTGATATGCTTAGATAGAGCACGAAAAAGAACTGATAAAACGCACACGGCCGGTCGGCGCGCGCGAACTATCAGAGCCGTGGCAGTCAGCCCCTCCGAGACACTCACGATGACGTCATAAAGCTCCTCAACCAATCGCAGGCAGCGAGAAGGTTTTCGTTGCCGCCCATGACGCGCACCGCGCGTTTTTGCCAAAATAGGGTCATTTGCTCAAGGTTATGCCCATTTTCGACCTGATTTTCGCGTTCCTCGCACGAAAAATGATTAAATAGCTTTATAACCTCAATTTTTTTAAAAAGTGCTTCAGTGGCCCTTTAATAAAACCAGATGCCGTACTCGCGTAATGAACGCACTCACATAATAAAAGCACCGCTAACTAAACCACTGCAGTCCCTCGAACGGCCGCGCTGTGGCTTTCCCGCTACACTTGATCCGCGGCGTCTCGAAGACGTTCGGCGCGCCGATTCATAGCTCTTGCATCTCGATGAAACTTCCGCACGGTGCCGGGCGGCGTGAGCTGCCGGGCGTAGCCGCGTGCAAGCGGCGGTAACATCAGTTACTCGCAGTGCTGCATTCCTCCGTGCAATCGAAGTTCCCTCACGCTCGCTGCCGCATGCTGCCATGCGTGATGCACAGGGTGGCGCAGCTAAGCCTAAGCACGGTCGGGGCGTGATCTCCGAGATTGCCGTGATGCAATCTCGGACGTCAAACAGCGCGCACGGCTGAGAGGCTCGGCCTCAGCACGGATGTGAGGGAGAAATGCGATGATGAGCCGTTTTGCGTAAGGCGATGGGAAACATCTATTCTCCCGTTACGGCCACCCGCATACGCTATTGAAAGTTCGTGCGGCTGGGCATCTCGGACTTCGGTTGGCCGCAGAATGGCCAAACTGGCGCGGCGATTATCATCGGCCTACGCGTCATGTGCGTCGTGGCATCGTTGCACGGGGGACCGGCGGCGACATAGAAACTACAGAAACTATGCGCGCCAAAGACCGCCGCGCCGCTAGTTCATTTTTTCGGCAGTGACCGTTCGGCAGCACCCGAAGCGCGTAGGAGGGGGCCCTTTTCCTACGCGCCTTGATATGGTAACGGTGTCGTTTGTTCGCACTCGATTGTAACGCGCATACGATTTTTGGACCCGTTCTGTCGAAAAAAAAGGTGTGCATTAGATTAGAGTAAATACGGTATAAGTGATGCTGACACCAAAATACAGCTCCTGATTCCTTTTTATAATGTTTTTCCTACCTTACGCATTTCGTACAGTCAGAATCCGCAATTTCACAAATTGATTGTCTGGGAAAGCTTATTTCCTTTTTTTTTTTTTTCGTTTTTTTTATTTGACCCTCAAAGAGCTCAACATCCTATAGTGACGACATTGGGTGACATGGTGCCTACCCGCATCGACATGAAAGAAAGTTATGCGCAACTCAGGGAATTTCCCAAAAATACTCAGGGAAAACCTGCAAATCTCAGGGAATTTAGCAATGTAAACTTGGTAGACACCCTGATATTGGTTGCTCAGCAATGAATAAAGGCTGATTCCTGGTTGTTCGAGCAGTGCCTCGGTCATAACAGTATTTACCCACATAATTTGTGCACCCCTGATATTTAGCCAGCTTCGCAAAAAAAAAAAAAATATCCTCGTACACTTTGAACAGCCGCGTGGCCGCGCCCCTCGCTGCGCAGGCGAGTGCAGTCATACGCAAAAGGGGCTGCGGGCGCGATGTCCCTTTTTCCGATTCTTTTCTCCAGAAGCCCTCGGAGCCCAAAGTACGGTCGCTAGAATAAAAGCACGCGAGTGGGGGCGATGAAAACGGCTGAAGCAGAGATCAAATGCGCCCGGCCCATCTCCGTCGCTCGGAGGCGATAACATCACCCCTATCGGGACGCCTGCAGTCGAAGCTGGGAGGAAAGGCCCTGCCCGTCTTTAACGAGCATGAAAAGACGCATAGGCGAGGGGGGAGCGTCGCTCGGCTGCCGAGATAGCGCTGGCGCTGGTGCTATCTCGGCAGCCATCAGCGGGTGGCGATTCCCGCAAGCGTGACCAACACTGTCAAAAGTCAAATCAAAAAAGCGGTGCCCGGGCGGGTACGGCGTGCCAGGTTGCGACGCATCATGCGTGAACAGGCCCACAGTTGCGGCATAACAGCGGGGTTCGCAAAACATGGGATCCTATGGGAGTTATGCCGGGACCGATGAAAAACAACGTAACAACTGGGAAAACGCAGCAGTGAGGAACGTAACAGCGGGGTTCCACTGTATTTTGCGCTCCCCGTCCCGCCCGAGCCAGCTCGCCGGCGCTAGCGCGCCCCTTGCTGCGCAGGCGAGCGCAGTCATACGCAAAAGGGGCTGCAAGCGCGATGTCCCTTTTTCCGATTATCTTCTCTGGAACCCTCGGAGCCCAATTTTTTTTATGGTCACTAGACTAAAAGCACGCGAGTGGGGGAGACGAAAACGGCTGAAGCAGAGATCAAATGAGCCCGGACCATTTCCGTCGCTCGGACAGCGCATGCGATAACATCACCCCGATCGGGACGCGTGCTGTCGAAGCGAAGAGGAAATGCCTTGTCCGTCTTTAACGAGCATGAAACTATGCGAGGGGGGGGGGGGATTGTCGCTCGGCTGCCGAGCGATCACATGGCTGCCGAGATAGCGTTGGCGCGCACGCTATCTCGCCAGCCATCAGCGGTTGGCTCGTAAACCCTTCTACGTGCTGCGCTCTTAACTCTAAGGGACTGCGAAAAATGTCCCTGGAGCAGCCGTACTCTCTTACACCAGCGTTTTGTAGTGTTACGTGAGATCGTATCCAAAAGAGTTACCATATACCGTGCGCGTATTACACTACACGTTATTTCGAGTGTGTTAGCGAAATCTCCGTGTAATTTGCGTACCCCCTTTATGGAGCTCTAAAATGTGCGCAAATTACGCGAGTAAATACGGTAGCTTTTGACACGAGGAGATATACAATGCGAGCATATGCCGGTAACACCTTATTGGTGCGTTTCTTGGCAATCTTTTCTTCTATTGTTAGTGATATCTTGGTGCAGTAGAATGTCAATAATATGAATTTCTTGGGGACATACGAAATGTTCACATCGTCCAAAATTTATCCAAAACAAAATTGATCCAGAACAAATGAACCTGCACATGAAAAATGAGCACTACCTTTGCTAGGCTCAACTTCGGCATAATGTGTTTGTAGTGCCCCACTGTTTGCACTTTTTCGATATTGATGTTTTAGGTAAGTCCCATCTAGAAAGCAGAAAACTTATAAGCCATTTCTTCATTCACGCTAGCAGCATTTATGGGTGCAGTGACGTGGGTGTGGGATAACGAAGGACTCTAAAATAATAATAATAATAATAATAATAATAATACAGTAGAACCTTGTTACCGTATCTGCACGTAAATAACGCGACCGTGAATATGACGCGAGGGGGGGTACTTTCAGTCTCAACGAAAAAAAAAGAAAGTATATTACGATTATAGCGCGAAGTGATGCAAGTGTAAACAGCAATGAAAAGGCGGTCACCCGCAAAGCTTTATTAGCCGTCGGAAAATGCCCGATTACTCTTCCTCGCTGCTCGAGTCCTTTTCGCTCTCGGCAAAAACTGCGTCATCGTCCGTGCTGTCCAGACTGTTCGAGATGCAGCACTTCAGGAATGCCCGCGACACTATTGCCGACGGCAAAGCCTCCCAGGCATTGTTAATCCACCGCGCCACATCGCTCACTGATGCTCGCTTCATGCAACCAGGTGGCGTCGGTGGGCGATTGCTAGCTTCCAGCCACTGCTCGTATTCCCGTTGTACGAGGTCCTTGAAGGGCTTATTTATGCAGACATGCAGTGGTTGGAGCTGCGACGTCATTCCTCCAGGAATGACAACAAGGTCAGTGTTGGACTTGGCGAGCACTTCCTTGACCTCATCGGTCAAGTGGCCTTTAAAGGCGTCTAACACAAGCATAGCTTGAGTGTTGAGGAGTGCACCGGGACGTCTTCCCCACACGACACAGATCCACTCCTCCATCATGCTGCTGTCCATTCAGCCCTTGTCGTTGCACCTGATGAACATTCGGGGCGGGAATGTCTTGTTTTTAGGAAGCGTCTTTCTTTTAAATATAAGAAAAGGCGGCAGCTTATGCCCGTCTGCCGTGCACGCCAACATCACTGCGATCCTGGCGGAAGCATTACCCGTTTTGCAAACACGTAGTTCGCCAGTCACGTAAGCCTGCCGGAATGTCCAAAAAGATCGGAGTCTCGTTCGCATTTCTGATCTGGCCTACGGGGTACTGCCTTTCTCTTCTCATCTTCATTACATAGCGCTGGAACTCGATGAGCTTCTTGTACTCGGCCAGGAGCTTCTGGCAAATCGAAGTTCTTCGGTGAAGCGGGAATCCAGCGCGACGCATAAACTTCTGCACTCACGAGCGACTAGCCTTAAAGCTGTCACAAGGCACGCCGGCCTCACGTGCAGACTCCCTTGCCTTAATCTGAACAAGTTCGGCGTTAACAGGGAGAAACTGGCCGCGACGTTGGCGGACGAATTCTGCAAGGTCCTCCTCGAGTTTTGGGAAACGGCTGTCTTGAGCCCACAGAATGCCTTACGAGTCGGTGCGGATTGAAAAATGCAGTCACGGCACTTCCTCCAGCCTCGGATGGTTGACTCGGTCAGTCCGAGATGACGTGCTGCACTTGAATTTCCCCTCCTTCGGCCAGCAAGATCGCCCATTTTTTAAACACGGTGGTATTGTTCGATATATGAGTCTTCTCTCTTCGTGTTCGATGGGAGATGCTTGCTCGATGTTGAAAGCCAAAGTTCGATGAAGGTACAAGTTTATTTACACGTATTTACAAAACTGTACAAACTTTGCCTCAACAGCATCTACAACACTTCTCGTAGGAGCGACCGTCGTTTTCGTCCTTACTCGTCCGCTCCCCGAGTTCGTCTCTCCGATCTGACCCGTCACGGTCACCCTTCCCACGCCTCCGCCCCGCTGGGCTATTCTTTGGTCCCCTCTTCCTCTTAGTGGCTCAAGCACGTGATTTGTCAAAAAAGCAACAAAGGGAACAAAATACAAAGGGAAGCAAACATGCATTCCTCAACACTGCCCCGCCGAATGAGCTAGCTCATTCTATTCACAAATCTCGAGCGGGAGCAGCCGTTGCACGGGGCGTCTAAGTAGATTACCTGCGGCATTCTGAGCATACATGAACGGACCTTCCCCTCTCGCCCGGGACAAATTGACACAATGACACCGCGTTTCCACAGTAGTCGCGGCACGTTTTCCTGCACTAAACGACCTCTCCGATTTTTAGTCCTGCAGCCTTCACTTGTTTGGACACATAGGCTGATCGCAGCTGCAGGAGGTATTCATGCTGCCAGGCTTGCCAGAACGCGTGGAGCATCTGCTTTCGCTTCTTCCAAAGGGTTCGAAGGGAAGAAGCAATACTCCCGCGAACCGATTTCGGCCGGAAGAGCCGTGAGACGTCTGCCTGTCAAAAAACTGGCCCGTGTCAGAGGGGCGCCATCGTTTGGGTCGTCTTGCACCCCTGTCAGCAGTCGAAAATTGATAACAGCTTCGACCTCGGCTGGTACGCTTGACATCTCAACAAAGTCGAGGCACTGGCGGCTTATAGCTTTCTTTAAAGCGATTTTTACGCTGCGGACAAGGTGTTCGTAGAACGCACCCCACCATGGCGCATGTTCAGCTATGAATTTCCATTCTATGCTTGCATTAGCAAAAATGCTCAGTGTCTCAGGATGCCGAATGGCTTTCCAAAGAAACGCGAGTTCTTTTGAAGCGCGCTTAAACGTTTGTGCGATGTCAGAGTAAACTACCCGGCACAACCCCCTGTGCGACGTGAAACGGCGAAAACATGCACGGTCCTCGTTACAGCATACGTAAAAAGTAAAATGTACGATTTCACTCTCTTATTGTCTTTTTACGAACAGAGTTCCTGCACAGTCGATGCCGACCACTTCGAAGGGATCAGCCTGGGTAGTCCGATAAGGTGGAAGAATTTCCGTCGATGCCTCGATAGCTCTAGCACTGTAACGCCTACACATCACACACACACGCACAGCACTTTTCACCATCTGACGTCTACGAACAATCCAATACCCTTTGGGCAATTGCACGAGATGTCTTTCACTCCTGCATGCAGAAGTTGCCAGTGGGCCCGATTTACCAGAAGTTCGGTGTGTCGATGTTGCCTAGGCAGCACAACAGGGTGTCGTTCGTCGTGGGTCATATTCCTTGAACAGATACGCCCTCGTATGCGAAGGCCGTCACTGTCTGTCGTAAGCATGAACTCTTTAAGTGGTGAGTTGCTTGGCATCTTAGTTCTATTTTCGGTGCTTCGAAGCTCGATAGGAAAGACAAAAGTTTGCACCCTCTTTTGGTCGAGCTCATCAGGCATGAAATTTTCAAATTGCTGTTCGATAGGCCATGTTTCCTCTGATACAGAGTGATTGTCTTCTACGGCAACATCCTCTCTTTCAGGAAGCCTGACCTCATAGCGTCCGCCAAGTGTCTTGATGCCTTTCGTGAATTCCTCCATTATCTGCACGTTAGGAAGCTTCTCCGGAGTGTCAGACACGCCAACACCCTCAAGCTCCGAGAAGAGCCTGGGGATGGGCTCTGTTTGCTGGTCTGTTACGGAAGATCTTAGCACGACTACTTGTGCACAGTTAACCGCCTTGCATTTCGATACGGTGGGCCCCTGCACTGCCCAACCGAAGACGGTTTCCATGGCTGTTAATTTGCTGTTTATCTTTCTAATTCTTCTAGTCAGGCATTCCCAAAATTGGTCGGAGCCTATGAGGACATCGATGGTGGCATCTTGCTCGATAGAATCATCACCGAGTGGCAGCGACAGTTCCCTCAAAGTTTCCTTTACTTGCTCGACGGGGCAAGGAATGACCTGCTCGCATATAGTTGGCACCTCGAGAGCGTCAAATACGTACTCCTCTTTGCAATAGACCGATCTCACCGCGTGATCTGCGCATGCGCGAGTTTCCAGGAGCGGCGCCGCCGCCATCTTAGTTGTAGTTCTCAAAGGGCAGCTGCTACGGCTGTGCGTGCTGCATTCTATAAGTTTACTGGGGTTTTCACCTATCCTCGACGTGGACGACGATTGAACGCGTCAGAAAACGATGTCCGAACCTCCTGTGGCCGTGTTTCATTTAAATTTGTCACGCGATGTAGCGCTGTTAGAGAAAAAAAAGAAAAAAAAAGGTTGGAATGTAAACATGTGACCTGGTCATGATCTCGTCGTTAGTGCGTGCGCCCGTGTCGCTTCGAATTGCTGTTACCCGTATTCGCTGAATTATTCGCAATAAAAAAAAAGAAAGTAAAGATGTCTCAGAGCACGTATCGTACATAAATAGAACGCCAAGAGCGCGGAATGGTGAAAACTGAAGACTCAGTCCAAGGAACGACTTTGCGCTTGTTTTGTCAAATCAAAACTTCACATGCACAGTGTGTTAGTACAGGGCTTCGATCACAGTGATGCGCCAGATGTGAATGGGTGGAAAACGATCGCGATGAAGAGGTTAAGGCGCGTCCACCTTGGCGGAACGATGACCTGCTGCACACCGTTAGCGAAAGCTTACGGGCCGCTGCTAACATCGCGAACGACAAGCAGTTCGTGCTGCATCAAGTACGGGTGAGTCGGTGAGCAACTGGCGACAGGTGCAAAACGACGAAAAAGCGGCAGTCCGCTCTGCCCGCCGCCCTCACATTCGGAGGCTCGGCGCCGATGTCGTCGCTAGGCCTTACCGCTTCAAAACTGCGTCGACAAACTCAGTAGGCATATGACCCTATGCAGGCCGCTCGCGCACATAAGATGACACATTTTGTCACTGGTATTTACTCTTTAACTTGTGCTCGCAATAAAATCACACATTGAAAACCGAAACATCGGCGGCACCGATGGTTGCTATTGATGCCGGCGTGGTGTATCAATAGCCCTGCGCAGCGTGAACTATGCGCTAAGCTGGGCTTGTATCAGATCTTTCGTTCACGTTGACGCTTGACTGTCGTTATCGCTCGCAAGAAGTCAAGCATTTTCTAGTGAGCACCATTTTGTCCACAACACAAGCTGTATCCCCTCCGACGCCGCTGGCGGAGATCGCCCGGCAAGGTGATCATGCACACGGGTCCGTCCGTGATGTGCCTGAGCTGTTATGACACTGTAGGGCATTGCTAAAGTGTCATGCATAAAAAACACAAAATTCACAAACACTGCTGAACAAGCCGTGTGCCGTACGAGCCGGTCTGTCCGACGCACCAGTTCCTGCCGGAGCTTGACAGTCTTCGCGAACACGAGAAAAACCGAAGCGCTTTTGTTTCAGGCTGTTCTTGTAGCATCCCGGCACATAGGACGCAAATCTAACCATCACAACTCTTCGAAATAAGGCCGACAAAGCTCGTTAACGCCGTTCGCCGATGCACCAGCCACGCATTTGAGCGTACCGCGACTGCCGCGAGTACTACAAGTTCCGGCATGCACTGCGGCAGCGGTGGCGCGGTGAAACAGCGCGGTGAGATCGGTCTATTATCTTTTGAGAGAAGACGCACTTCGACTCTACGGAAACTGTCCCGTCTCTGCTTTCCTCCAAAAACGCCGACCGTTAGTATTTCTGTTCCAAGGAGTTTGCAGCCGAGCTTTCGCGAGCACTCTTCGGTAATAAAAGTTCGCTGGCTGCCACTGTCAAATAAAATCCGCGAAAGCTTCTTTGTTTTCGTACCCTTATTCCATGCTGTGACAGTCGGCATCAATATTGTCTCTTTAGTGCCACCAGCGTCAGCTCCCGAAGCATGCAAGCTCACTTGTTCTTTCGGTCGGGTTTCTGTGTCCTTCTCTCTTTGGGCGCTCGCGAAGGCCGGATTGCACATGGATGTGGCATGTTGACGGTTGCACCTCTTGCATGCAATCCTCACTCTGCACTCTCTGGCTATGTGCCCCTTCTTTGTGCAGCGGAAACAGATTCCTTTCGCGGAAAGGATCGCTTTTTTCTCAGAGAGGTCCAAATTTGAGCTACATTCCCTGCTCTCATGATCCGTGGACCCGCAGATCTGGCATTCAACATTAACTGCTGATCCATGCAGAGCCGCAGCAGATGACGGTCGACAGTTCGATCGCTGTGGCTTTACCTTCTCTCGATCATAATGAAATGCGGGCTTACCGATTGAGTTGTCGGGTCGATGTTCAAGTGCCCTTTCTTGGCTTTCCAACTCCCGCCGGAAGTAGCGGAGCAAGGTGGTGAGCGCTGTGAGATGCTCAGTCGCTGATCCGGCTGATGAACTGCCGTCCGTAGATGAGGTGCACAAATCTGGCTGGGCTTCCGCCTGCGATCGATGGTAATTCAAGACCATCTCCTGTGGAAGCGCTCGCAGCAGCAAAGGGTACAGCATGGTTTTGTAGCTGTCCTCTCCAACGCCGAGTGCCTTGAGCCCACGCATATGCACTTGCAGGTCGTCGAAGAGCCGTCGCAATTCGCGGACGTTCCTGGCGGATGTCACGGGCTTGAGGTCGATGAGTCCTTGCATATGGTGTTGAATCAGCGCCGTTGGGTTCCCGAAGCGCTGCGCCAAGATCTCGATGGCATCTGCGTAGCATTCAGCCGTCGCCTGCAAACCAGCTATGGCTCCTTCCGCTTCTCCTGATAAAAGCGACTTGAGGTAATTAAACCGATCGATATCCGACAGCTCGTGGTTCTTGTGGATCGCTGCTTCAAATTGTTCCGAAAATGGCTGCCAATTTTTCCTTTTGCCGTCAAATTTCTTTAACTCCAATTTTGGAAGTCTGGTCCTTTACGATTGGATCTGAACTTGCGCGGTTGTTGTCGCTGGAGCAAGATTTCCGATTTGAGCTCCATCCGTCAAACTTTTGCCGAAGCTTTTCATGGAGCCGAGACTGCTGGCAATCTTGTCGTCGTACTCCATCACTTGCTCAAACTCAGCGTCTGCGTCCTCTTCCAAAATATGCGGTTCAATAGCGGCGTTCACATCACTGAGTTGTTTCTGGACAAGAAGTAAACGTTCAATGAGTCCGCTTACCGCAACGATGTCAGGAGCTTGTTGTTTTGCCAGGATGTCGTCGGCTTCATTGATGATGCGGGTCGCTTGAGCGCGTATCACACGTCGTTTTCTCTTCGCGATCTCCATGGTTCTTTGTAGGTTCTGGCGGGTTCGGTCGATATTCCTGATAATCCGTTCCCGGGTTTCGGCACCAAAATGTTCGATATATGAGTCTTCTCTCTTCGTGTTCGATGGGAGATGCTTGCTCGATGTTGAAAGCCAAAGTTCGATGAAGGTACAAGTTTATTTACACGTATTTACAAAACTGTACAAACTTTGCCTCAACAGCATCTACAACACTTCTCGTAGGAGTGACCGTCGTTTTCGTCCTTACTCGTCCGCTCCCCGAGTCCGTCTCTCCGATCTGACCCGTCACGGTCACCCTTCCCACGCCTCCGCCCCGCTGGGCTATTCTTTGGTCCCCTCTTCCTCTTAGTGGCTCAAGCACGTGAGTTGTCAAAAAAGCAACAAAGGGAACAAAATACAAAGGGAAGCAAACATGCATTCCTCAACAGGTATACTGATTACGCCTGTTCATTTTGACAGCCAATGCGGAAGCAAGCGCGAACAAAGCACAGTGGGGACACGACAGAGCCTGACCGAGTCGACTAGTGAAGTTATTCAGCAATGGGTTGTTATCCACGTTATGTCACAGTAGCCCCCATGGCGCTAGCAGTGCTAGTGGCACGATGCGATGGACGCAGCATATACTAGTGGCGTGTGCGTCGACTGCGACACGCACAAGCGTTTCCGTACTGGCGGTAGTGCCAGTGGTGCTCCGAGATGCCCGGCAGGCGTCGGTGCCGCTGTGCCTTCCCATGCCTGTTCATTGGAAGCGCAAGTCGGAGTAAAATGTGCTACATGGCGCGACGAACTCACCAAGTTCAAGGAACATGCGACACGTGTTTCAAGGACGAGGATTTTTAAAGGAAAAAGAAAAAGGAGGGTTAGGAGTTCGTGCTATATTTGTGTGACGAACCCGAATATAACGTAAGGCGCCTTTCTAACTTGTTTTTTATTGTTATATTCGTGCAAATACGGTATAACGAACCCGGATATAACAAACTATTGGATATAACGAAGTAATTGCAATTCCCCTTGAAATTCCCATAAATGAAATAGATATTGGCTATAATGTACTAATGTTTATAATGAAGTAATTATGGCTCCCCCTTCAGCTTTGTTGTAACGAGGTTTTACTGTAATAAACATCTTTTTTTTTCACCTGCAATGCCTAATCTACACATAATCTGTACGACTTCACTGACAGAGTAGAAGTGTCTGAAACATTTTTTTCATTGTGGGCGGTGTACTCAAGATTGTGTAAAAACGTCTTACCTTTGCAACCATCGAGCGTGTTCCTCTTAGGATTGTTATAAAGCTCAAAATTTCCCTTCCCACTCTGCTTACCTTTGATGGCCACATATAAGAAAAGCGCGCGAAAATCATTGGTTGGTATGATGAAGTTAGCGGTGCATGTGCGCCGTCATGTTGCGAGGTGTTTACAGCAGCTGTGTACCACCACTGCTAGACCTTTTCGTGAAAATGTTGTGGATCCTCACTTAATGTCATTCGCATCATTCTTGTGCAAGCTGCGATGTAATGCTGGGATGTAACCTGCGATGTAAGCATTCGAGCACTGAGAAGAGCACAGAAGCAGACTTGTCTCATGGACAGACAACCAGGTGATCAGAGAGCAGCAGCCTGAACAAGTTGGCATCCCCTCATGTAATGCCTCTTGTTGCATTGGTAATAAGTGACGGTAACGTAAACCATTGCCCTTGGTCCCCAAGCTGTTTACTATGCGTCTGTGCTTGTGCAGATGCATAGTAAATGCATCAATAGTAAGATGCCTTGGAAACTCAAGACATGCTGACCCTTCCTTTGCGCCTGGGAGCTTTGTGAACGCGCATCGCGTGCGCTGGCGATTGCAGGCCACCGAAGGTGGTCATGTGACCCCAATGTGTGTGTGGAGAGGAAAGGAATGAGTGCTTGGCTCTTTTCCTCCTTGCCTTACTTCTGGTGACTGCTGGGCTAGCAAAGACGGGAGATTGAAGGAGGGTGGATGGATAGCAGAGTTAGGCCAGCGGCCACAGATGGCATATTCCCTCATCGAGCAGCCAAACTGGCCCGCCTTCTTGCGGCTATGCTTTTCATGTTCATTTGAACCATGATACATTCTGAAGCTCTTAGTATAAACTTGAACTGCGGCATATTGAACTGAACTATGCAATGTAGGACATCCAGGTTGTTTCTAAAATTTGCATCATTGTGAAATTCATATCAACTGTGATTGTATCATCGAGATTCCTCTGTGTAACAAACTTCAGGGGACCGCCAAAAACCTGTCGTTATTCTGAAAGATTGTTGTTGTGAAAACACTGAAATGAACCACAACGACATAAACAACTAAGATGTTCAGCTTTTGCAGGGGTGTGTCCGATGACGGCGTGGTTGGTGTGTGCTGTCCTGTGTCGTTTCCCGGATGCATTAGATGCAGCATATCTTAAGATGGAGCATAGTTGACAAGAGCCTGCACAGGGGACTGCGAGAATAAGTGCAGGTGCTTTGCTGGCATTGTTATTGTCGGCACACGCAGTACACACTTGATGATGCAAGGCTTTGTCGTGCTGTGGCTTAATTGCTATTGTTGTGAAAGATTGTGTGCATTTGATCGATGTGATCAAAAGGTCGATGTGATCAAGAGCTCATCTCAAATCCTCATGACCAAGGCTGTATTCTGAAATGATTGCCAGAGGTGACATTGTCACCTTAGTTGACGTGGAGCAGGATGGATTCACTGGCTGAAAGATCTACTTGCCCGTCACATTGCGCCTATGTGATGTGGGGTCCTTCTGTGGCTGAGACATTTGCGGGGAACTTTCTTGGCGGCACTGGAACATGTTGCCATTGGCAGTGGAGCTGTGGGAGGAGGCTTGTCTTGTGGGGCAGGTGGTCATTCTCACTGCAGGCTGTGTCTGGAGAACCTGGCCACCACGTTGCTTGAAATCGTCGTCTTGTCCAGAGGCTCGGTGTGCTTGCATCCTTCATTGGTGTTACTAGGCAACATTGAACCATATGAAATCTCAAAATTTGTAATGTTTGTGCTTCTTGTTTCGCTGCTCCACATCTGAAGTGTTGGAGTTCCTTTTGCCATACCGCAACATCAAAGTTGGTCCCCCACGGTTTGATGAGCGGGACTTGTCACTGGAATTTGAAGTGCTAGATGAAGTTGCAGTCACGTTTTCTCGCTGTCCTTCTTGTTCTTCTGTGGCACAGCAGTAATGCCGTATTTATTCGCGTAATGAATGCAATTTTTTCCCCGAAGACAGAAGCAAATTTGGGAGGTGCATTTATTATGTAGGGTAAACTTTATGAAATCTTTTTTTTTGGGGTGAGCAAAATATCTTAATGAGCAAGAAAAGACAGCGTTGCAACCCACGGTAATGTTTAGAGCCACGCGTGCGATGAAATTTTATTTAAAAAACAGGAAAAAAGGGCTGTGGTGTCGTTATCACGCGACACTGTGCCCGCCGCGACAGCCTTTAGGGTGGCTGCGTTGTGTTCCAATGCGATGGCCTTTCGCTTGCATTTAACGCGTGCTTAGCTGACAGTGCTATGAAACAGGAAATATGGCCACGCTGTCGCATGGTTAACAGCGAAAAAACAGAACGCGTGGCACGTAGTGGTCTTCTCTGCACATATAGTTTCTACGGCGCTGCGGGTCCCATTCGCAACGACGCCATGACACGCAATGCACAGGCCACTGTGTGATCCACACCGTGCTGGCTTGTGGCCAACCAAAAAAGGTTGCTACGTCGCCAGTGCAATGTTGAAGACGCCCAGCGGCATCAGCGTTCGGTAGTGTTCGCGGGTGGCCATACCTAAAGTCCCTCGATAATCTGTAATGGTAGAATAGATGTCTCCCACCACCGCACGCAGTATGGCTCACCATCACATTTCTCCTTCATATTGTCACGAGCTTCCAGGCGTACTAGGGGACTTTATTGGTAGCTGAGGGGCTAGCTTCGGCAAAATGCATCCGTCAGGGCTGGCTCTCGAGCAGAGAAGAAGCGTGCTGTCTTCTTTCTTCTCTTCGGCTAGCGCCAGTACTGTCCTCGACCCACTACACGCAGGTGGCATTATCCCCCCCCTTGCGAAAAGGAAACAGCATTGCCTCGATGCCACAGCACAGTCGTAAGGAAGTGAAAAAGAAAAAGAATATAAGAGAGAAAACAAAAGCAAGCGTGACGCTGGGAGAGTCATGCAACAAAGCAAGCTCATGATGGTAAATGCAAAAAGAAAAACAGATCACGAACGGAACGATGAACGAGGCAAAAGCTACAAATGCGTAACATAAGGTTTCATGCGCATAACATGAACAATGTCCGAACCCGGTGGACGTTGCGTCCTGGTCTCTGTCTGCGATGTTCTGTGCGGGACCACTTCGTAGTTAACGTCGCTGGCGCGGCCTAGGACTGTATACGGGCCAAAGTACCGGCTTAGTAGCTTTTCACAGAGGCCGCGGCGACGTATGGGGTCCAGACCGATACTTGGTCTCCAGGGTTGTAGGACACTGCTCTGTGATGAATGTCGTAGCGGCGGTCGTCTGCTTGCTGCTGCTGACCGATGCGGAGCCGCGCGAGCTGCCTAGCTTCCTCGGCACGCTCTGCAAGTTGCTCTGCATCAGGTGACAGCCTGTCAGCGTCTTGACATGGCAGCATAGCGTCCAGCATGGTCTGCACTTCCCGACCGTAAAGAAGACGAAATGGTGTAAATTGCGTCGTCGCTTGTGCTGCGGTGTTATACGCGAAGGTCACGCAAGGCAAGATCCGGTCCCATATTTTATGTTGAATGTCGATGTACATGGAGGTCATGTCTGTGACAGTCTTGTTTAATCGCTCGGTAAGTCCGTCTGTGGATGGTAGGCTGTCGTCTTGCGGTGTCTCGTGTTACTGAGTTCAAAGACTTCTTCCATCAGCTGTGCTGTGATTGCTGTCCCCCTATCTGTTATCACAGTGGATGGAGCACTGTGCCACAGTACGATGTGGCGCATGAAGAATTGCGCTACTTCAGAAGCCGTGGCTCGTGGTAATGCCTGCGTCTCAGCATAGCGCGTTAAATGATCAGTAGCTATGATTACCCATTTGTTGCCGTCGGCAGACAGAGGAAATGGTCCAAGAATGTCCATGCCCACTTGGTCGAAGGGTGTGCGAGGAGGTTCAATTGGCTGAAGTAAGCCAGCCGGCTTAAGAGAAGGTGTCTTTCGGCACTGGCATTCACGACAGCTTTCCACGTACTGTTTGACGCTGGCAGAAAGCCCAGGCCAATAGTACATCTCACTTACTCTGGCGAGTGTTCGGGAGATGCCTAAGTGGCCACATGTGGGCTCGTCGTGGCAAACAAAGAGTACTGTCGGCAGCAAAAGTTTGCGGGATCTCGAGTGCGTGGCCGAGCGACGAAAAACTGCATTGCCGCGCCCTCTACCGCAAGCGCGCCCGGTGACGAGGCTTGCGGAAGTTGTGTTCCAACCACCTTTTGCGAATGCCTGTCCTTGCTCGCTTATCAGCATGACTCATCGCTCGCTTCCCCATAATGCCGGAGTGGCGCGCTCCTGAGACTGAGAGAAACAGCTGATGCGCCGGGCGGTTATTGTCGCAAGGCGCCTTTTGGCCGGTGCGATGCAAGGAGTTCGCCGACGCCTTGCGGGATGCCGACATTTTTTATTTAGTTCCTTTTTCTCATCGCACGGCGCATGGGCTCCCACGTTCCGCACCCGCAAAATAAATACAGCCACTATAACCTATCGTGTCGTCATGCTTAACTGTGGTATGTATACGCCTCAAAGCCTCTACAGTGGCGCCCGATGTGAAATGTTATTCATTACATGGCCAGGTATGATTCTGAGCGCTAAGCTACACGAAGGCATTCGCAAGTGTGAAAAAAAAGCACCCATTCATTGGTGGGGCAAAATATATATTTCCATGGGTGTGTTTTGCTCTAACACACAAACAAAAAAAACGGTAGTGAACAAGAGGGCATGAAAAAAACTTTTGGGTCAGGTAGTACGAGTCAGTGACCGGTGTAGTGGCCTTCTGCTGCGATAACTTCGGCAATTCTCCGCGGCATGGACGCGTACAGAGCCCTTGAAGTTTCAGGTTCTCTGCTCAGTGCTTCCCATGCCTCCTGAATTGCACTCCAAAGAGCATCCGCGTTGGGAAGGCGGCGACTTTGGGCAGCGAGGCGCCTTTTCAATAAACCCCACACATTCTCAATAGGATTTAGGTCTGCGCCACTTGGAGGCCATGGTAACCGCAGCACACCGCAAGAGTCCAGTGCAGCTTCCGCAAGGCGCGCAGTATGCACTGGGCTGCGGTCGTGTTGCAGCCAGTAGAATCCATCCGGAAACGGGCCGTCCAGGGCGTACGGCACCAGGGTCTCCTTGACGATGTCGCAGTACGATGAAGCGTTAAATGTTCCTTCGATGCGTACTAATGGGCCAAGTCCATCTTTGTTGATGGCTCCCCAGACGGAAACGCTGCTTCGGCCACTTGACAGCACATTCTGCGTGTACTCCGGTCGGTATCTAACGGAAACGAGAGAGAAAGAAAACTGCCGTTATGAACTGCGCCACCGGCGAGAAAACATTTGCCCTGCAGAGAACAACTTTTCTTATGTGAGTCGGCTCGCGAAAACAAGATCTACACTTTTCTAAATTCTCATGAGTGCTCGCCTTTTGTACAATGGGTGTTTTAATGACAAAAAATGTCAAATACAAGAAACTACCGTGTGACGAGAATTCTGCTAGATTAGTTGTTAAATTTATCTCCGATCGCTGATGAAACAAAATAGATGGGGATTCATTGAACACTTAATTGCACAATAAGCAGCTCGTCAAACACGAAATCCGGATTACTCATATTCATTGTGAACTATGGGTTACTATCTAATATCTACAAATGTGATGTTAAAGACGTGAACCTCAGCCATACCTGCAGTTGAGAGGCCGCCAAACACGCTGTTGCTGGTCCCACCTGGTGCAGAACGTGGACTCATCAGTAAAGATGACTTGGCTCCATTCATCGACACCCCAGCCCTTGTACGCCCTTGCAAATTCCAGCCGCTGCCGGCGTTGGTTGTCCGTCAAGAAGGGCTTTTGGGCTGCGGCACAATTCTGCAGGCCCGCTTCCTTAAGACGCCTTCTAACTGTGTCGGATGACATGTGAAGGCCGAGTTCTTGTTTAATTTCTTTCGCGTTTAAGAAGGGATCAGCCACGGCAGCGGCAATAATCAGTGCGTCTTCTTCTCCAGACACCCTCGGTCGTCCACTACGAGGGGCGTCAGCAATCCTTCCTCAGTCTCTGAATGCTTTAACCACCCGCGTTACGGCTGATTTAGATCTTCCTGTGATGCGACATATTTCTTTTTGGGGCACGCCTTCCACGCACAGGCGTGCAATATAACGTCTCTGGTCCTCCGGAACGCGAGGCGGCATCGTTCGTGTTCACGCCTAACGTCAATGGTGGTTTCAGAAGGAATGCGCGAGGAACACCAAATGTAGGTCACAAGAAAAGCGTATCAAGCTTGCGTTATCAGCCGAATAATATATGTTAGCCCAGTCACTGCGTCATGAAAGATAACATTTATTCAGAAAACATAGCGCGCCACGCAAAAGATGCACGGGAGCTCTGTCATGCTTGCGAGCTCCGTCCGTCATCAAGCAGCCCACAAACACGTGTGGCGCTCGGGCAACCAAGTGATGAGTCATGGCTGATATCGAAGAAAAGACAGGCATGCGCCAAGAATGACTGGCCCGGAAGTGCCATAAGCCTCGACATCGGGCGCGCTTGCGGTAGAGGGCGCGGCAATGCAGTTTTTCGTCGCTCGGCCACGCACTCGAGATCCCGCAAACTTTTGCTGCCGACGGTACATCGTCTCGCATATCTCTTGAAACTACCAGGAGGTAGGCACGGCTGTTCGAATGGGCGTTCTTCTGATACAATAAGTTGTCTCGCATACAGAATGATGTCATGGAGTGGGACAAATGGCGTGGTATGGTGGCGTCGCAGCCCTCTAGGTGATCTATGATCGGTCGAATATCCGTGTCGTCGCGCTGCCGTCTGATCAAGTCCGATGAGCTAATGGAGCCAAGGAAACCGTCATCGTCCTCTGCTTCCCGACTGACTGGATGAATAGGTGCGCGCGACAATGCGTCAGCGTCCTCGTGCTTACGGCCAAACCTATAAACGGTGGTGACGTCAAATTCCTGTAGCTGCAAGCTCCACCGTGCGAGTCATCCTGAAGCGTCGCGCATGCTTGCCAACCAACAAAGGGCGTGGTCGTCTGTCACTACTTTGAAAGGACGACCGTAGAGGTAGGGGCGAAACTTGGTGATCGCCCACACGACTGCGAGGCACTCCTCCGTAGTCGAATAATTCACCTCAACACGGGATAGTGAGCGGCTGGCGTAGGCTACGACTCTCTCGACACCATCCTGACACTGGACGAGCACAGCGCCAAGGCCAATGTTACTGGCGTCGGTGTGAACCTCTGTATCAGCATCATCGTCAAAATGAGTGAGAACGGGTGCTGATTGCATTCGCTGTCGTAGTTCAGCAAAGGCAGCCTGTTGCTCATTATCCTAGACAAATGGCGTGTCGTCGCGTATAAGGCGAGTGAGGGGTTCAGCGATCTTCGAAAAGCCGTGGATGAACCTGCGATAGTAGGCGCACAGACCAAGAAAGCGTCGAACGGCCTTCTTATCGGTAGGAGCTGGAAATGCGGCTACAGCGGCAAGCTTGTCTGGATCAGACCGGACCCCTTCGGCGCTTACCACATGCCTGAGAAACTTGAGCTCCTCATAGCCAAAGTGACACTTCTCTGGCTTCAGTGTAAGATCAGCCGACTGTACAGCTGTTAGCACGTCTGCAGGCGGTGAAGATGCTGCTCGAACGTTTCGGAAAAACTGTGACATCGTCAAGATACACTAGACAAGTCTGCCACTTCAGTCCATTGAGTACAGTGTCCATCATGCTCTGGAATGTTGCTGGCGCTGAACATAAACCAAAGGGAAGCACTCGAAATTCATAGAGACCGTCTGGAGTCCTGAAGGCTGTTTTCTCGTGGTCTCGCTCGTCTACCTCGATTTGCCAGTACTACCCACTTTTTAGATCGAGAGAAGAAAAATAGCGGGCATGCCGTAGTCTCTCCAACGAATCGTCGATACGGGGCAGTGGGTACACATCCTTTTTAGTCACATTGTTAAGCTTCCGATAGTCTACACAGAAACAGGGCGTTTCATCTTTTTTTTTTCAAAAGAACTACCGGGGACGACCATGGACTGCTGGAAGGTTCGATGACGTCGTCGTCAAGCATCTCTCGGACCTGCGTATGTATGGCTTCACGTTCCTTTGCTGACACTCTGTAAGGCCGCTGGTGAATCGGCCGTGCATCCTCGTTCGTGATGATCCTGTGCCGAGTGATGGAAGTCTGGTGCACCTTTGAAGAACTTAGAAAGCAGATCCTAAATTCCACCAAGTTTCCACATTGATATCTGGTGATCAATCGACAGACCCGGATTTATGTCGACATGGCTCAGAGGTTCGTCCACGTTGTTTATCACTTCCGACGTGAAACAGCCGCTAACGTTTGCTACTTCGTCTGCACATGCTGTCAAAGTGCTGCGGAAGAGGTGCTGACGCTGGTTGCTAAAGTTGGTAACCAGCAATTGCGATCGGCCACCATGGAGCTGTATAACACTTCTCGCTACACAGACACCTTGCTTCAGTAGGTGCTCCAAGTTTGTCTCAGCCACCGCTTCACCATTGTGCAAGCCACAGCATGTAATGTCGACCCTGACACTTGTTCGTGGAGGAAGCGTTACGCTCTCTGCAGTGACACAAAGCACGTCGGCATGCTGTTGGTCGTCCTGGACGCTCGCTTGGCTGAGAATGTGATACGACTCTCTTGGAGATCAATAACAGCACTGTACTCCTTTAGGAAGTCAACTCTAAGAATAACGTCGCGGGAGCATTGGTGAAGGACCAGGCAGTTGGCTACGAATGTATATCTGTCAATCTGAACTCGAGTAGTGCCAGGCGCCCAGTGGAGTTACGACATGGCCACCTGCCGTCCGAATCTGCGAATTATGCTAGGGCGTGATTACTTTCTTCAGCTGCGTCGCGAATTTCCCGCTCAGAATGGAATAGTCTGTGCTGGTGTCCACTAACGCACTAACCGTGTATCCGTCAAATCGTCACTGATATGTCAAGGGAAAGCTGGTCATCGCGTGCAGGAGTAGGTGATGGAGGATCGGGAGCTTTTCTTTTCTGCTTCAATCGGAGGTCTTCAGCGCTTCGATCGTCAGCGATCCCGCCCCAGAGGTCGCTTTGGTTAGTTTTCCCGGCGGGGACTGGGTGACCGCACGGTAGGATACCGCTGCGGCGGCGATGCAAATCACCTCAGCGACGACAAGCGCGACTGTCTCCCGGCAGGCGGCTGGTAGCGCAGCTGAGAAAGGTAGTCCTCAATGTCCCGGGGTCGTTCGCCGTATCGGGGTAACGGCGAGTATGCAGAAAAGCCGCGAAGTTCAAGGCGGTGGTATGGGCACTGGCGGTACACGTGGTCAGCTTCGCCGCAGTGGTAGCAGAGGTCGGGGGTGCGCCAAACATCCGACTTACGAGGGGGCATTTGTCGATCGTTGATGTACTAAACTGCTTGCTCCGAATGATAGACAACAGGAGCGGCATGGACGAAGGTGCTGTAGTACGGCATCACCTGCGCCGGCTGGAGTGCCACTGTCGGAGGGGCACAAGTGAACTGCGGCGGAGGGGAAGCAGGACGGCTCAAGGCTTCCGCGTAGGATGCACGAGGTTACTCAGCTGGAGCTTGCGGTGTGTTTTGTTGAGGTGTAGCGTCGCGTTGCTCACGGAGAGCCTGGTGCAGCTTGTCTTTGATGACGTTCGCAACAGTTTAGCGCGGGCGGAGGTGTTGTCGCGCACTTTTGCAACTCTTCGCTCACTATAGACCGGATGAATTCCTGCAGGTAGTCAGTGCTGCTTCCGATTGCAGTGAAAATGTCAGTGGTGGACATATTGCTCACTTGCCGTTCATACAGGCTGGACCGCTGCATAACCATTTCTTCCATAGTGACGGCCTCTGCCAGGAACTCCGCGACCGTCTTTGAAAGGCTGCGCATGAGGCCAGCGAAGAGCTCCTTGACTCCACGCATCAAATGACGCAACTTTTTGTCCTCTGCCATTCTTGGATCACCTCGTATGAAGAGGCGTGCCATCTCTTCAACGTATGTGGTCACTGTTTCATTTGGCAACTGCACGCGGGCTTGGATTGCTCGTTCTGCTCGTTTGTGGCGATCAGTATTAGTGTAAGTCTCCAGGATCCGGCGGCAAAATTCGGGCCACGACGTGAGCTGCTCCTCACGGTTCTGAAACCAGGTGCATGCTCCATCCTCCAGATAAAAGTATACGTGTCTAAGTTTTGCTGCATTGTCCCACTGAATCAAGCCGGCCACGCGCTCAAAGTCGACCAGCCAGTCTTTGACGTCCTCGAAAACTGTGCCGCGGAACGTCGCCGGGACCAGTGGGCTTTCAAGTGTGTAGCGGTTCGACGCTGTGCTTTCCATACCGGTTGGGGTAGTTTGAACGGAAGCACTGGTCATACCTGTTGAAGTGGTAGGAACTGTATCGTCGACTTCAGGAGGCAGTCCCCTGATTCTGCACAGGAGTGTTGATTGGTACTGGGCTTGTAGTACGGCTCCCTGGAGGGGTCTGCGACATCCGTGATGGGTACCCAGCACCTCCACCAGTTGTCACGAGCTTCCAGGCGCACTTGGGGACTTTATTGGTAGCTGAGGGGCTAGCTTCGGCAAGATGCGTCCGTCAGGGCTGGCTCTCGAGCAGAGAAGAAGCGTGCGGTGTTCGTCCTTCTCTTCGGCTAGCGCCAGTACTGTCCTCGACCCACTACACGCAGGTGGCAATATCTAAGCTGAGCCTCCCAGTCGTGCTCGTTAAGCATGATGTTTGACATTGCATCGCAGCAATCTGGCAATGCAATCACCGACACTAGACCCCGACGATCCTTAGGCTTAGCTGTGCCAGCCTGTGCCATACACATGGCAGCACACTGTAGTGAGCAGTGTGACGAAACTGAGATAGCGCCGAGGAATGTAGCAATGTGAGTAAATGACGTTACTGCTGCTCTCGTGTGGCTATGTACGGTGGTTTTATTGGGTGTGGGAGTTTTGAATCGCCACACTGAATGGCTCCCGAACGCAGCGGCTGTTCGCAGGACTGCAGGGGCTCAGTTGGGGGGTGTGTTTATTATGCAGGAGAAAAAAAAAAAAATGGGAATTTGACTGCTAGAGGTGGGGAGCCTCTATTATGCGAGTAAATACTGCAGTTGGTTCTGATCCTTGTGAGTAAGGTGTGAAGGAACAAGCAAAGACAGGACCTTGACGTGACTAAAGTGCGCGCGGTGGTGTCACAGCGGATGACATTGCAGCAGGCACTGTAGGCAACGAAGACCTAATGGTAGGCGTTGGTTGTTGCACTGTTGATGTCATGCAAGAGTTCGAGAGCACTGCATCATCCTCTATGGTTAGAATAGCAGGCTGTGTGAACGTGGTGCGGTTAAGTAACACTTTGTAAAGCTGCGTGGGCTGGCATCCGACATGTGGAACACCATGTCTGCATCCCAAGGCACTGTGCGTTAGACGATGCAGGGATCGAAAGGCGTGATGCACAAATCTTGGCGTTCTGCGGCAGCGATGCAAGTGACGCGACGAATGGTGTCGTGGTGGAGTCGAAGGAGACAAGAAGGCTTGGTCGCCACTGCTCTCTTGTGTGTCAAACTCTAGTTTTTGCAAAGCTCACCTTCAAGTCGTAATCGAAAGCTTTGATCATGTCAGCCGCCAAGTCATTGCCGTAAAGGGTGGCCTGAATTTTACTATCAAACTTTATAAGTTCCACTTGCTTTGCCAGAATTAATTCGAGGTGGTCTTTGATCATGCTCGCCGAGTTCGTTGGATCTGCCAGCAGGGTGTCGATCATGTCAGTGCCCTGGCAATGATGGTTTGAATGAAGCGTTGTCTCGTGTAGGGTTGGTCCATAGATGAGAGCCAAGGGCCAGACAACTGGGTGGGTTTCAGCACCAGATCGAATTTAGGAAGTTTGAGGAAAACCAGACCTGGCCGTCTGGCCTATTCGAAGGTAATCGCCGAACTAACTGAATGAGCCAGCACCCGTGGCCGCTGAGTGGCCCGTAACGTGATGTCATCCATGTAAATGGCACATCCGAGATATCTAGCTCTACACTCTATTGCATACATCAGATGCAACTTGTGTTTACGCTGTGTACTTCCTTGACCAAAATGTAGCGCATTGCTTGTGGTGACTGAAAAACAATAAATGCCTTGCTGGCAGCCTTAAATCTTAATACACTTCTCATCAGCTTGACAAAACATGCTCGTATTGCCTAGCCTTCACAGTGTTGCACCTGATGTATGAAATGGAGTATAGTGCCAGTGTGTGCAGGCCGACGTCAAAAAGGAGTGGTGTAAGTATCAAGCCTTGAGGAGTGCCTTATCCAGGCAGATCGTTTGGAAGTGAGCATGTCGGACCCATTTCTGTTTAGTAAGTGTGGTTGTTCAAGAAGTTATGCACCTAATAATATATTCTTTCTCTGCAACCAACATCCTTGTCCCTTAAGAATCATGGTGTGCAAAAGAGTATCAAATGCTTTTTGGATGTCGAGTGCAAGCAAAATCCTGTCTGGACTTTCTCGTGGGGGTTCAGGGCTTCGTCTTTCAGCAGTAGGAATGTGTCTTGGGCTGGTGTGTCTCAATTCTGGTGAGGATGACTCGCTCGAAAAGCTTGCCCAGGCAAGAGGTGAGCAAAATAGGTCGTAATCATCCTAGAGAGCACTATTCTGTGGGCAGAAAAAAGCAGCATTTGTGCAGCAGGAGACAAGCTTGGAGTTTCTGAAGGGCTGTTGCAGTAGTGGCAACTGCAACATGACCAGATTTTCACATGTGATGCCAAGTGACGAGGCTGTGATGCTTTCTGGAGCTTGTGACTAAAGCAACCAGTGAAAATGGTCACACAAGAAGAGTCTCCTCACTTCAGAAGTGGGTATATGAATGTATGCACTTCAAAGCCAGCTGTGCCTGGCATTGAAATTCATGAAGATGGATGGCTTGATGATGGCAGTCGTAATAACGAGCAGTCAGCCCAGTGACTGGTAAGCCAAGACACTATCATACACCATGGGCGCAGTTTATCACTGTGGCTGTGAAGCTGCACGTGCTTGACCATTGATTGTGGAACCAGTTGCCGCGACCGAAAATGCTGGGCATATTTCTTGACTTACAATGTTGGGGTGTTTGACTTGCATTTGAGTTGACCTGCAAGCATGTAAATAGCATGTAAATACAGTATACATGCTTTTCTGTCAGAATTGCCCGTAAAAGTCAGTGAGATTCAGCCTGTTTGAATGGAGTGAAAAAAAAAAGACAAAAAAATGAATAACTTTCAATGCAAATAGGAACTTATTTGCAGCTTTCGAAATCATTATTTTATAATTTTGCCAAAGTATTTCCTTTAAAACTATAAAACTGATACTGATAGCTGCAAAAGGTATAGTCGAATCCCGCTGCAATGAAATTGGTTGTCACTGATCCCAAGCTAAGAGAGACAGGAGGCAATAGCCTGGAAAGATTCCAAGAACAGACATATCATTTCCCTGAAAATGACCCCACGAAAGCTAGGGCAATTAAGTTTTAGGTCTCTTTGGTTCACTAGCAAAACGCCAGGAATGGTTAAAAGACGGAGCCAAGCGTGATCAAAACGGAACATATATATAAAAAATGTGGCTGTGATAGCAACAACATGGTTGTAACTTTTTTTGCAGCGATTCTGGCAGAGAGTAGTTTTGCTCAGATTGTGGGCACTTTGGCCGTGCACATGTCCTTAGAACAGCGTAATAATCATCCTCGATAGCTGGAATAGTGACAGAGAGCAATACTTTTGTTTTGTCATAGTGTAATGAGCATGGAAGTACTTGAGTAGCGATTCTACTCTGTCCTACACATGCGTCAAATATGCCAGCTGAATCGTGGTGGGTGCATGGCCTGTTGCCAACCACCTCAGTGGTGAAAAGTGAACCAAGATGTGCACGTGACGAGCGAAGGGCTGTTTCACATGAAGACATTTTACTGCTGTTGAACTCATGAGCCCACACGGCACGGACCACTTCCTTATGTAGTAGCATTCGTGAAAGCTTCGTTGAAGTGGCAGTACCCAGGAAAATTATTAGTTGTGAAGAGGCATTTTTTTCCTTTGTTGTTGTGGGAGCCTTATAGGGTATAAAAACTTTTCATTGTGGTGGAAATTTCGTTGTAGTGGTGTTCATTCTAGCAGGATTCGACTATACTGTAAAACCTCGTTATAACGAAGTTTAAGGGGTAGCGGTAATTACTTTGTTATAACCATTAGTTTGTTATATCCAATATCAATTTCATCTATAGGAATTTCAAGGGGAATTGCGATTGCTTCGTTATATCCGGTAGCTCGTTATATCTGGGTTCGTTATAACGAGGTTCTACTGTATTCTGACCAGGCATATATTGCCTAAATCATTGCATTAAAGATATCGGCTTGTAAAACTTAAGAAACGTGGATTTGCCTGACAGTACAAATCTGGGATAATATTGCACAGCTTTTAGGAAGCATTATGTTGGAAATTTAAGGTAAAAAAGGAAAACCATGGTTTTTGTTTGTCAGAACCTGAACTGAATGGAAACAAAATAGAGTGCGTTGAGCCAGCACTGAACCTGTATTCAGTTTGGTGCCCTGGTATGTATTTATCTGTCCAACAAGACTGATACTTTTCCTTTTGCTTAGCTATTAAAAGTGAACTTTTCTGTCGTGTTGAAAAAGAAGTATTGAATTATCTGGTACATAGATGCACATGATAAAATATGGTCTGATGTCAGGTTGCACTTGTTGCATGAATGACTTCATCAAGAGATGAGCTTGTGACGTGCCATTATTTAATTTGCGCAGGCAGAGGACTTGGACATAAACTCCGGCATCCATGGCAACTGGACAATTGACACTGCAAAATCAAGGCTGCACCAGTTCATGCAGATGAATAAGATCAACGCTGATTATACTTACAGTGAAGTTGGACCAAGCCACAACAAGTATCATTGCAGTCTCTTCTCATTTTGCTTGTACAGCATGTTGATTAACTTTGAAACCTAGTCTCACGTTGCCGTGATTTTTTATTTTGCTGGTTCCTCCTTTTTAGTCAAGTGCTAGTTCTCTTTAAATCAAGGTTTGGAGCGTGGTTAATGAATATTTAGGCAATCTGACGTTGCATACTGGATAAATACTGTAAAAGCTCGTTAATTCTGATTTTATGGGAGTGGAAAAAATGTCTGAATTAATCGAATGTCCAAATTATCGGGAGCATCAAGAAAACAATGAACAAATACTGAGCATTTGGCGCCCTTGAATAATGCATATTTTTGATGGGACCAGAGAACAAGTCCTAATTATCTGATTTTCCAAATTAATGAGAGCCAAAATAACAAGCTTTTACTGTATCTTTTTGTTAAATGAACCATGACATGGTTATCTAAGTATCCTTAGTTGATTACTAACTTACAGGAGCACATACATACAAAGCAAACTGCAACTGGGCTCGCAGCGCACATAACAAAAGGAAATTTTTACCATGAAATAGCTGCTCCAAAGTGTCTCTCGCCATCACCGTCTGCCATTTTGACATGGCATGTGGCATGAAAAGCAGTGGTGTCAGCGCATGTTGTCTGCTCAGGGACCATCTGAAGCCATATTCACGCTTTATGCCTGCAGTGGTGAGAGTGCCTCACCACCGTCATTCCCTTGGAAGTTTGTTGCCACTCCTGGATTTTTCAGACTGAGCATTATGCCTCCAATTTCTTACTTGCATGATAAAAAACATGTGCCTGCAGAAATGATCTCTCCCGACTGCAAAGATGCATGCGTGAAAGTAAGCTCATTACGAAATCCTGACCGAACACCTCTACAGATTAGCGATAAGCCAAGTAAAGCTGCAGTAGAACCCCACTGATGATGTTTTTTTGGGATCATAAAAAGAAAACGTAAGAGCCAGGAAACGCAAAAGCTGATCAACATGAAAAACTGAAAAAAAAAAGCAGCTGAAAGCTACACAGAGTGTTATCTTATACCCCTGTCACACAAGGCAGCTTAAGTGCACTTTGAGCGAGTGCGCTTGCGCTCACACGCTGCTACACGAGAAAGAGAAGTGTGCTTTGGAAATGATGGCATTCCCCTAGTGGACATGGCTGCCAACTGCCTGAGGGCAAGAATAGCAAGGATTTTTTGTTGAAATATTCGTTTTAATATATAACAGTATTTCTAATAACAAAAACTGTTTTAAAAATACTACGAGTGCCGTGTTATGCATTATAGTATTTGTTTGCGAGCCACTGCTACCGAGGCTACACACTCCATTGCCGCGAAGTGTGTTCGGCGAACACACTCACCTGCAAGTGCGCTTTGCAGCAAGTGTCACTAAACATTCTCTTGTGACAGCGTGTGAATGACACTAGCGGTGAAGTGCATTCTCTCAAAGTGCATTTAAGTTGTTTCGTGTGACAGGGGTATTAATGCTGATGCCTGAGGAAGACCGGGTCGTGTTGCCTGGTGCTTTTACTTGTGCCCGACCAGCCGAGAAGGCTGTTCCAGCACTTGCACTGTCATATCTTCAAATCTGGTGCCACTCTGGCCATAAGGGGTCAAGCTCCCACCTCTAACAAGGGGTCGCTTTTGGGATACCTTTGAGAGATTATCACTGGATGAGTCAGCATCTGCACCTGATAACATTTACGGCCTTGCTGTTTAAAAACAGCACAGTGGCACAGTGCCAAATCACTGTCACCTACAGTCGTCCGTAGGCTCCACAAAAGTGGAGTCAGCATTAGCAAAGTCAGTCATGCTCTTACCAATGGATAGATCTGCAGAGTAGAGGATGACGTTATCCATTGAAATGCAACCATCATGAGTGGTGGTTCTGTTCGCACATTAAAGGCATGAAACAACTGAGCACTCAAGCACGTGCTGCATGCTTTCGTGATGAGAAAACATTGTGGAAAGGCATGGACAACTTCGGCAACCAACAACGATTTGGAAACAAATACCAATCTTGGAGGCTTTACTCTCACTGATGGTGTGTGCCAGCCTATCATAGATGCAAAATATGAGTCTCGGAGGCCATGCATCTGGTCAGGTGAGGTCAACTGGCATCAAAATCAACATGGTCATCCTCTTTCATGCCTGCTCGGCTGGCTCGCATTGCACTTGTGATGTGGCATATTGGAACGGTCCCAGAGTCTGACGTATGGGCAAGTTAAACCATTGGATCTTATGGAAGCTATGCCGGAACCAGTTGAAATGGCATTACAGCCAGGAAAATGCAGTACTAAGGGGCATAACAGTGGGATTCTACTGTATGAGGTGGCCTTTCTCTGTTGTGAACCAAAATTTCAAACAGGTGGTGTGTCAGTCATAACCAAAAAGAAACCACTCAACCTTGTTTGGACCTAAAGTTTTAAGGTTAATTCGTAGTGACACTAATAATTCAGAAAATTGGTTGGTCTCATCCTGTTGTTCTGGCAAGCATATGCGTTATTTATTGGAGTGAAACATGACATTGCAGGTTTTTCCATTTGGGAGACGGTGGGCACTGCAGTGTAACAATAATATTTTAAGAAAAAATACTATAGCTGCAAAATAGTATGCATGACAATAGTGGCCTTCACAGGGATGTCTGTACTGTTCAAAAAGAATGTGGCTGACATCTGAGCCCACCGACAGGCTTTGTATGGATTTTCGCCACCATTTTGGGATCACTCTTGTGCGATTGTGCCAGGATGTCAGTGTACTAGCAGGAACCTAAGGCTGTGCAGCATTTTGCAATGAATGTACAAGTGTGCACCATCACATTTCACCGTGCCAGTAGAGTTAAAAACAGGTGCCTCTTAATTACCAATTATTTTCTAAAAATGTCACAAGAAGTAGGGGATGCATTTTATGTTTCACAAAGGTGTGGCATGTATACCGGAATGGACAGTTCAACCTCGATATGCCAAAAAGCGCAGGAATTGCAGAATAGTTTGATGTAACCAGAATTTGGTGAGTAAAATTATGGTAAAAAATGCATCGAACATTTGTTCAAGTCAATCTGTGAACCATTGATTGACTTATGCTCATGTGAAGCGTTAAACAAAGTACAGTAGACTCCCTTTAAAGACGAACTCAAAGGGACCATGAAGATTTGTTCGTCTTACCAGAAGTGCCCTCCAAGAATGGATTGGCCACGGGCCCAGGCGCATATGAGCATCTTATTCAAAAAGTCAATAAAGTAGAGAATAATTGGGGAAAAATTAGAAATGAAACCATTCATTTGGCTCAACTTGAACTGTCTTGAAGCAGTGGTGCTTGGTTTAAGTAATCCATATTGGATCTTGGATAGACCTGTTGCTGCTGTGCAGATGAGCAAGCAGGCACAAATGATATAATCTCATCTAATGATTTTAAAACTCTTCAGTGCATTCATGCTGCTGCAACAAGCTAGAGAACTTAGTCTGGAGATGTGGGTGCATCTTTGTGGACACTCACTTAAGCATTCATGATCTTTAGCGTTTTAGCATGGAAAACGAATGACGACGACAGGAGACAAGATGAGCGCATCCTTGTCTCCTGTCGTTATTGTTCATTTTTCGTGCTACAACATTATAAGTCATGTGGTACCAACTACAGAAAGGGTGAATGATAATTGGACGGCCGGTGAAGTCACTTTCTTAGAATGCAGCAGCTTAGTGTACTACATTACTGGTTATAATTGGCCAGAGGGGATGAAATTTTGCATATTTCTGTGCCATTTTCCTGCATTTTCCTGCTTATTTTTGTGCACTCGTTTCAAAATACAGTGGAACCCCGTTCATACGTTTTTCAGTGGACCGGGGGGAAAAACTTAACAGCCGGGAAAACGCAAGAGTGAGGAAAACTCCGAAAATGAATGAGAACAGGACCGCTTTGACTTCAAACAATTCGCCGACCGATAATTTGGACAACCGCGCGGTACCACCAGTGCCCCCATAGACTTAATGTGTTAAGACGACCGATACTACGGACAGTTTCTAGCTCTACATTCTATAATTCGGACTCCGCTCGCGGCTGTCGAGAGCAGTGAATGGGCCGCCATTATAGCCTCCAGCTCCCCGATGAGAGAAAGTATGGCCTCAGAGATCGCAATCAAAACTGTGATCATTGACGCTTAGTTATGCGCGACGCACCAATTTCGGAGGCAAGTCGCCCCGTCACTGCGATCACCGCATCGTGTTCCGGCACCCCGCGCGTGGTTTGTGGTTGCGTGTATGGCTGGTCGCGACGGGTCCGCGATCGCTCGATGGTGCTTTCACGTTCCGTGTTCAGTGCTTGTTTACCGTATTCACCCGCGTAATTTGTGCCCTCGCATAATTTGTGCACCCCTGATATTTAGCGAGCTTTACAAAAAGAAAAAAAAAAAAAATCCTCGCATATTTTGCGCTCGCCGTCCGGCCCGAACCAGCTCGCCGGCGCGCGCGTGGACAGACTGGACAGTCGCGCGGCCGCGCCTCTCGCTGCGCAGGCGAGCGCAGTCATACGCAAAAGGGGCTGCGAGTGCAATGTCCCTTCTTCCGATTATTCTCCCCGGAAGCCCCTGGAACCCAAAGTACGGTCACTAGAATAAAAGCACGCGAGTAGGGGCGACGAAAACGGCTGAAGCAAAGATCAAACGCGCCCCCTGACCCATCTCCGTCGCTCGGAGGAGATAACATCACCCCTATCGGGACGCGTGCAGTCGAAGCGGGGAGGAAACGCCCCGCCCGTGAAAAGACGCAAAGGCGGGAGGGAGTGTCGCTCAGCTGCCGAGATAGCGCTGGCGCTGGCGCTATCTTGGCAGTCATCAGCGAGCGGCGATTCCTGCAAGCGTGACCAAGACTGTCAAAAGTCAAATCAAGATAGCGGTGCCCGGGCGGGTACGGCGTGCGAGGTTGCGACGCATCATGCGGTAACAGGCCCACAGCTGCGGCGTAACAGCAGGGTTCGCGAAACATGGGATCCTATGGGAGTTATGCCGGGACCGATGAAAAACAACGTAACAGCCGGTAAAACGCAGCAGTGAGGAACGTAACAGCGGGGTTTTACTGTACTATTCACAAACTGTTTGAAAAATATATAGGTTTACAAATAGTGCTATTTGATTCAAAGAAATCGAACAGGGCACTATTTGATTCAAATTTTGTATGTTTTGAATACTCACACACCTTTATTGCCCAGCCTAGAAACTAGGCCCATTTGTTCTCCATACAGAGTAGCATTCATTTTTTTTTATTCCTCTCCTATATTTGCCTCCTATGCAGTAGGCCATACTTTTTTCTTTTGTTTTGCCGGGGCCTCCAGGGTTCGGGGATGAGAGCTTTATGAGGGGGTCCTTCTTCCTTTTTCCTTCTTGCTTCCATGGCACCCCCCTCCTGGAGCTAGGCTCACTGTGGTGGCTTTGAGTTCTTGGGTTCTTTGGTACTCTATTTTGTGCTCTCCCTATTGCCTTGCCAGCAGAGGGTGGGGAGACAACAAAGGAAAAGGGCTGCCTTGTGCATAGTGCGCCCAACAGTAAGCCAGCAATGGCAGAAGTTCTTAGAAGGGAACTGGTTGAAAACCCCCTAGACCTGTTTTAGAAAAAGGGAAGTTTTAAAGTAGCATATTGCAATGAAAAATTTGTATGATAAAGGGCACCTTTAGTCAAAATAATGAAGCACCTCATAGGTTAAAGGTTTTACAGACCGCCTCCGACATTTTCTAACAAATCTTGGGTATACCTGCATTGCATTCAGCATACTGCAACAATCGTCTTTTGAGGAAATGGCAACAATAAAGGGACTGTCTACCGCTCGGAAAATTTTTTTGGTTGTGGTGAAAATGAGATTGTTCCTTACATTGACAGAAACGACCATGCATCTACCCCATAAAAGAGGAATAATATTTCAAACTTTGCCCTGAAAGCTGTGAAAAAAATGACTATTGGCACCATTGTCGGTGATTTGGGTCTATTGTCAAGTGTAACGAAAAAACAACAAATACCCACATAGGTTTGCCTATCTTAAAAGCAAATATTTATTAGAATTGTATTCGACTCTCATCTGGTAGCGTTCCTCCACTAGAGAGTAATTTTAATTTTTAAACTAATATTGTGAGAACCCAGTAAGCAGTGTTGCTGGCGTCCCTACACATGTAGAAGAGGGGATTGCAAGCATTTCTGCAGACTTCTCAGTGAAACCACTGCAAGCCTGTACACTTCGAATGGTACACTTTCTATTGCGATAAAAACTTAGAAATCGATGAAGGGCAGTAGAGTCCCTTTAAACACTGTGGGAAAGCTACAAGTTTTAAAAACAATATTATGCTGCCCAGCAGGCTTTTCCAGTTTGTCCTTCATACATTGTGATACCAGCATGTTACATGTGAGTTTAACAGTGTGAGTTTATCAGTGTGAGTTTATCAGTGTGAGTTTATCAGTGTGAAGGCTGGTTATGTTGTTTTGCTGATGGGACAAAAGCTCCAATCTGTGGAGATGTGGCAGTATGTGTTCTGAGGATTGGTTGCTGATTGCATGCTGCTAATTGATTGAGATGATTTTTACAGTCAGTGATGCAGGGGGTGACCAGAGGTGGATGATGTAAAAACTTTTCTTTTGGTGTTTTGATGCAACCCATAGATAGAGTTGGCTGCACTGCTTAAAGTTAAAAAGAGTGTGTGGTGAGGGGGAGGAGTGCTAGTGGGGAGGGTGGTGAAGGCACTTGAAAAACTGTGGTGACTGGTTAGTCACTCATGAAACCTGTGTAACTTTGCTATTGTAGCATTAGCTAAGAAAAGTGTAACCACTTTATGCTCGTGCTGGTACACAGCTGCCGCTATGCAACAAATTTTTGAGCTCCGAGTGGTTTAGGGAACCTTTGTCTCCTTCTCTTTGGATATCCCTTATACGTTTGACCCAAGATAAGGTCAAAACCTTATCTTGGGTCAAAAACTGTCAGGTAGTGTTAGTAATGTGACTGTTTAGAAAAAAAAAAAGAGAACTCTTGTTCCCCTTGGTGTATCCTTTAATAACCAGCTACTGTCGACACTGAGGTTTCTTGCAGAATGATAGGAGTGCAAAGTAAATTATGTGAATGCTGATTAATTTTCTTGACTGCCATTTGTCAATTAATATCCTGGTACCTCTCTGAAACCACACTTTATGAAGTCATTCCGACATAGCTTGTTCATTTTAGCCTTGTCTGTCTTTGTGAGGTTGGCAGTACAGCACCTTAGAGTAATAAGATGCTCCATATCGAGTACTTATTGTGAGTTTCTTTAGATGGCATATTTGTCTTGAAATAATATTGCAGCATGCAGTACTCAAGCGGCAGGCTGTTTATACTGCTCGCTCATAATGCTGTAATTTCAGTACTTTAAAGAGACTGACAACTGACTTTTAAAGACCCTCTTCTTTTATGGCGCAGCAGAAAGCTCACCCCTGGCACTGCTTATACCTGCAGCGGTTGCTTTCAAGAGCGCGTGGATATTTTGCAAACAGAATTTTTCGATCTGAGAAGCTTCTGAAAAAGGCAGAGTGCGCTCTCTAGCAATATTGAGAGATAATCATAATGCCGAGAGCCCGCCTCGCAAACAACTGTCATTCTGTTTTCACAGGAGTGAATGAAGCCGTGACTAGCCACCCACATTTATATTCAACTAGCTTTGAAGATAAAAAGTTGGCATGACAAGTTCACTTTATTGTCCAGACCATTCTCGTATTACTGTAGCATTTTCCCAACTGGGTCCTGGGTGGCTTGCTGTCTGCACCTTCATTGTGCCAACAATCGAGCCAAGCCAGGTCAGCAAAATCCGAAACCATGCTTTTACAAGTGATGGCGTGTGTGTGGCAGGCTTATCTGCATGTTGTAAATTAGAAAAAAGCCTTTAATATCAAAAGTGTACTGCATTTCAACTCCAATATAAAGACCAGGAGCCGCATATACTTGTAGAAAGTCACATGACCACACTCTTGTGCAGCTTCGTGTGTTTGCCGCTTGGGTTTGCATTGGTTTTGTGACTTTGTGTCAAGAAATAAAAATACGAACCCGTGTTTAATCAAAATAAGAGGGATTGTTTGAGCCAATAAAGTACAGTCAGTGATGGGAATGTTACAGCAATTGCTCCAACCTGCTACATTTCATGAATGCTGCTACATCTATGCTACAAATGAGAGGAACTGCACCAAAGCTCCTCCAAAACATGGGCTCTGAGATTCCAAGCAGGCTGTTGCAGCCTTGGAGACTATGTACTTGCGGTGTAGCTTTTATGGAGCAGGGCATCACATCAGCTTTTTTCATGGCCACCACATTTCTTGTTTCGTGACAATGCATACAGTTTAATTTCAAGGAATTGTACAACACTTTGTACTTCAGTTGCCATTATGCGTTTATTAAAAAGAAGTCTTGTGAGTTGGTTTTATGACAGAACACCCACATAAATCCTAGGAGTGAGTGGTTGCACCACAGATAAGTGCAGAATGCTCTGAAAAATCATTCGGCCGCTCAAATCCAAAACTCGTTGCAAGAGCAGTGCAACTTATGTTTGGGGTAAGAACGTTGAATTAGTCATTTTCTTGAGCATGCCATGGATAGGTTCTTGCTACTTTGTAGTGCCTCAAAACAAGCGGCACCACCGTATTTGTTGCCTATAGAGATCGCTTGCGAGCTACCTTTTTTTTCTACTATTGCCATTCTCCACTGCAGGGCTCTTTGTCACGGCACAATATATGTATATATAATGGATGTACATACAGTCGACTCCCGTTAATACGAAGTTGACGGGGACCACGAAAAACTTCGAATTAACCGAACTTCGAAAAACTTCGAATTAACCGAAAAACAGACATTTTTATTAATTCATTTGGAAAAGAAATCTGTTGTTGCCATCTGCTTCTGCTTGCGGCATCTTGCCGCGGAGAGCAAGTTCTGCAGGCTGTAGACGTGGCCGAGTGCTTCTTCGGCGTTGCTCTCTGCAGCAAAAAACCGCTGCGCGAGGGCAAGGCCCGCAGCTACACCAGCCGCCGTAGGTTGCAGCTCGCTTGAAATATCGTCGTCCAAGTCACTTTCGTCCGCAGTGCTGGTGGGCCGAACGATCCCGAGTATTTCGGTGCCCGTCAGCGCTCACCACAAGTTTCAACTTGACTGTCAATGGCAACGTATTCTCCGAAAGGGACGTCACCGAGAGCTGGTCGAAGACTGTCGTCGTCAAGTTCGGTTGTGTGCCGCTGGGGGAAGCGCACACCATCTCTCGAGGCACTTGCACTAAAACCGCAGGTCCTGAAGCAGTTCGCGATCGTCTCCTCTTTAACGTGACCCCATGCTTGCGCTAGCATGTGGATAACACTGAGGAGGCTCACCTCATACTGCATAGAGTTATCCATGCACAAAAGCATCCGCTCAAAAAGGTGCTTTTGGTACAGCCATCCATCGGACGAAGAAAAATTTTAATGTCTAATATCGCCGCAAGCGATAAGGCTTTTGCTGCTACGATATCGCCACTGAGCCGAACTTGGTTGCTCCGGGCCTCCCTCATCGAAATGAGCAACGCTTGTTTTAACTTTGGGTGGGCACCGGTGCACATTCTCATGCGTGAAATGTTAAATTGGTCGTTCTCAAATGCTTCGAGTATCAAGCGCTTGTTCTTGACATTCGAAAGAGCGCTTGATGCCGTACTTCCGTGCGATGTCCTGCTTGGCGGTGCCTCCGTTGGCTCAGTCCTCAACTGCTTTCAAAGCAACTTTCGTCGCAAAGTCAAGCGTACGATAAGGTCCGCGAGTTTCCATCTTCGCGACTGTGCAGCGATGCCGGCAGGATTCACCAACACTCGAGGAAACAAACAGAGAGGCCTAAAACGTCAACGCGACCATGCGAGTCTGCAATTGTGCTGGGCGGATGAGCTACCCTGCCGCCTCATCATTTTCGGTGCCGTCGTCAGCTGCGATGCCGATGGTGCCAGTACCTAACATTGACGCTTCATGAGCTGTGGCGCAGTAGTCAGCTGCGATGCTAGCGTTGTAAATTCAGCACGCAAAGTTGTTTTTCATTTCAGTGGTACGGAATTTCTTAAACATTACGGCCATCTCGAGGCATAAGATTGAGAAATAACTTCTAATTAACCGACACTTTAGACTTCTAACTTCCAATTACCGAGCATTTTTTTCTATTGGTTTGCATGCATAACTGACGGGACCCCGACTTCACTTCCAATTAGCCGAGAATTCCAATTAAGCGACTTCGAATTATCGGGAGTTGACAGTATTTGTAAAAAAACACGCACAGCATTTTAACTACTTGACAGCTGAGCCCCACAACAGTTTCAATTTATTTCCCCAGGGTTTATCACAGCAGCAGTGCAACTTCAATATACTGAAGTCACATATAAATATCTTGCCTTATAGTGAGGTTAATTGCAACCTTGTGCTTTATGAACCTAAGGTTAAACAATCTTTAATATTTTGATAATGTGAGGTTAACTTTCTTTTTCATCCGCAAATGATTTGTTTTGAAATTTTATATTGTCTTCCCTGCTGACATGAACACTTCTTTGCTGCTGACTGAAAGCCATATTTCTTAGACTTGTAAGCATGGCACTTTTGAAATCTGCTAGCTTTATGCCTTTTCTTTGGTGTTGTCTTGATGTCTTCCTGTTTGTTAAGAAGCATTCTGGTGCACTCATTTCAACACTGCCCTTGTGCCGATGCAGCATTTATCCATTGTACTCAATGTCTAAGCTAGTTTTATATCTGTGTCAAAAGCAGGTATTGACTATTATCCTTTAATTTCATCTTGGCGACTTACTTTGAAACTGAGGGCAGCTGCTACAAATTGTCATTTTCTTGCTACAAAACCTGCTCCGAAATGCTCCTGGACATTCCCATCACTGTGTACTCAGTCTTTCCATCAGTGAGGTAATTTTAGTTCATTTCCTCAGTAGTAGTTGTCTGTCCCTTTAAAAGGACTGTCTACCGCTCGGAAAATCTTTTTCTGGTTGTGGTGAAATTAGATCATTCCTTACATTGATAGAAACGAACATGCTTGTACCCCATAAAAAAGAGAATCACATATTTAACTTGGTCCTGAAAGTCGTGAAAAAATGACCAGTGGTGCCGCCCTTTGTGATGGGTGCCTATCTCAAAGTGTAACGAAAAACCAAGAATGGACCTTTCCTAAAAATACCGTGAGCCACCGCGCGTCGGCGCTGCGCATCACGGGAAAAAAGAGCACCGAGCTCCGTCGTCTGCTCCGGCTGTGCTCGCAGGATAGTATTTGCAGGCTTGTTGGGGCAGACGAGGCACGTCGATTTACGCGCTCCATTTGGAAAGCACCACGCGGTTTTCATTTCTTCTTGCATTGTGCGGTTTGTCGTAGGTTATGGAGTAAACATCAAGCATGGCAACATCCTCGGCAGTATGCCAGTGAACACGCATTGCCGGTTGCCGTTTTTCGGCGCCTAGGAAGAATCCGCACTCGTATGGATTGAGTAAACTCGCGTATTATCTCGGCCACGCTCGTTCCTCGAACACCCGATGAGGGAATATTCTTGGTAAGCAGTCGATGTGCCTTTGCGGCCGCTTGGGTTGAAGTGGGACCCGCCTATCTTACGTGCAGCGGACTGCCGACGCGAAAACCGCCCTGCTAAGCACACGTACGGTTCGATTTTGCATCCAATACCACGTCCGATGCCGTGCGCTCAGGCGTGCGACACACGCCGGTTCCACACACACACAGGGAGACGAGCGATCTGCACGCATCCAGCGCGTCGGTTACACGCTCGTAAGCATCATGTCCCCGTCATTAAGTACAAAATAAACAGTTTTGCAAAGTCCTGCTTTGTTATGTAACCGCACTAAATAACATCGTCCATAAAAAATACTGCCTTCGCGAGTGACAAACACATCACAACAGCTAAATATCAGCGACGACTCCGAAGGTAGGCCTAGCCGCAGGCCGACGCCGTGGCTGTCGCCGTTCGCAATCAGTCGCGCGCTCGCCATAAAGTACTCATTTTTGGCAACACGATTAACATCCCTGCTCATATGTCGTGCATTAACACGCGATTATTTTTCGCGAAGCCTTGATGTAAAGCGGAATGGTAGAAACGAAGTGAGGCGCTTCGGTGAAACGACTCCCAACGATGTTTACCGTCCAACCGCAGGCCGATTACAATCTCTCGAGTGCTCTGGAAGAGGGGGCTGCTTTGAAGATTGGCCCACTGTAAGCATAACATTACTCAACAGGGGTTTATTTCGCGTCAGAAACAAATCATAATATTTTCTACGCGATTCCAGCAAAGCACCCCCAATACGACTGCCGGATCACATCGCCGGACGTCGCAGTGGACTAAAAACCGGACCGTGGACTCACAATCGGACCGTACCCACCCCGTCTTCGGAGTCTCGATGTTGGGAAAGTAATGGAAGATGTGCGTATGCTTTTTTTGTGTTGTTATCGGATCCAGCAACACAGCACATCAGTCAGCAAGCCGACAAACCGGGCAACGTATACGACGGAGACGGCGGGGCGAGGTGCTCGCCACCCGCCTGCGCTCTTTTTTCCCATAGTGCCTTGCGCGCGCCCACCAGGGGAAGGCGCGGCGCTGCGATTTTAGGAAAGGTCCATTATGTAAGCACAGGTAAATTATTCTGCTTCGAAGCAGAAATTTAATACTTGCAGTTGTATTTAACATGTATCTAATAGCACTCCTTCGTGACAGAGAGTAACTTTTATATTTACATTAATCTTTCAAGAACGCAGTAACCAGCGTTGCCGGCATCCCTGCACGTACAGAAATTTCTGTTTTCAAAATTTCTGCTGACTTCCCAGCGACACCACTGAAAGCTTGTACACTTCGAGTAGTGTGCTTTCTGTTGCAATAAAAAACAGGAAATTGATGAAGGACGGTAGATAGTTCCTTTAAGTAGTAGGCAATATTGCAAGGCTATGATGAAGACACTACAAGGAAGGTTTTGTTGTAAGAAAAACAATGTACTGTTAAACCTGGATATAATGGAATTGACAAATTCCTGAAAAACTTCATTATAAAGAGGATTTCGTTATATGCACGTTCGGCACGAAAATTCCAAGAACACTTAAGCAAGCAAAAGGTAACAGACGGCAGAGCTCACCCAAAACGTTTATTTTGGGTGAGAAAACATTTACAGCTGGGACCACTTATAACGTAACCGCTTCTAGTGAAGGACCGCCTATAATATGGTTTTTTATGACCCCCGTTTACACACCCATAGAACTCAGTGTATACTCATAACGCTTAATGCCCCTCTTCCCCTCCCGAGATGGACCGGCTATAATGAGGCTGCAGGGAAATCCCGCGAACAATAGAGGATGCGAGCAGGCTTCACAAAGGAAGTGCACGGCCCTAAAAGAGCGCAGCGAATTGCTGTGGAGGAGGAAGGAGCGCAGAACGAATGAACAGTGAGCGGAGGGAAGAAAAAATAAAGCCATGGCAGCAGCGCGTTGCGTGTACACCTTCTGAGCATAGGATTTCGAAGGCGACGGAGAATGCTGCTACAGCTGTTTGTCAGCTGCGAATGCTCCGCATGGATCGCGCGCCCATGTCCACTTTACCGCTGTTTGTCTCCAGTTTCCTTTTTTAATTATTTCACCGGCACTGCCCTTGAATCTCCCGTGAGCACGATTTCCTGTGCATCCGATTCCTGTGTTGTCAAGGGCAAGCTTTCCGTGAGGCGTGCCGCCCGCGACCCCGCGAGCTATGCCTAACAAGCAGTGTCACCTAGTGTCAGGTTAGCGAAGTGAAGTGCAGTGACTTGTGCTGTAACCAAAGAGTGGCGCTGCCAGCACGCCACTCTTTGGTGTGCTGGCAGCGCTGCAGCTGGCCAGCCCACCAAGCCGGCGCGGCTTGGTGGGCTGGCCAGCAAGATCACTGGCTGGCGGCAAGATCACCGGGTCGAGGGATGCAGGCCTGCCTCGCGCACTCTCGCTCGCACGTACACACGTGCCCTCGCTCTCGCCTCGCAGCCGTGCCTTGGAACGCGCCAAGCGTGACGCCGCCACTTCGCATTCCGTCACGGTGGAGAGCGTGCTTCCAGTTGGTGCTCGCACAAAAATGACAAAATTGGGGCAAAAATTTCTAGGTTGTCGGCGGAGAAAATTCTGTATGTCGAGCGGGTCTCCCGCAGCCACTTTGTTACGTAGAGGTCTTGAATACACGTGCTTCTGTGGAGTAATGGTGGGGAATAGAAAAACTTTTTTATATTCAGGAATTCGTTATATGGAGGTTTGTCATAAGCAGGTTTAACTGTACTCTTGAAGCCTGTGGGTACTTTAAGGTAGAATTGTATGTATGAAAGCCACATATTAGCTTATTTTGTTTGAGAGAGAAACATTTGGGCATTTCTGTGCCTGGTTTAACAACATTGAGAAACAAAAATGAGTGCTTAGTGGGGTTGCTCATTTAAGACACAGCCCGAGTGTTTATGACACCTCCAAAACCACATTTCTTGTTACTCTGAACTTATTCTGTCTGTGTCTTAAATGTGCAACCCACCCAAGTGTGAAATTTCACCTCGTCTGAGAGGCACCACTGTTAAAATGAATAGTGTGCTTGAACTGTGCCAGTGCTGTGTGAATTGGTCCTATGCTGATCAGCTAAGGCAGCAGCATTAGACCATTTGGATTTTGCACTCAGTGGCTTATAACTACTGAGGCCATAAAGTACAGCAGCATTAGACCATTTGGATTTTGCACTCAGTGGCTTATAACTACTGAGGCCATAAAGTACTTTTTGCGGTATGATTCTCACTTCTGAGTCTTACATCTACAATGTAGTGGCAGTCATTAGACATGATGCACTTTGTTTATGCATGTGGCACGGGAAACTTAAGTCATATTCTTTCTAGTTTATGTTGTTGCCAGGAAAGACTATGCTGCAGTGCTGAAGAAATTGTCAGAGAGACTGGAGGGTAAAAATGAGCATGATATATAAGATTTATGCAAAGTCTTGCACCAGAGCATATGTATTGCATAGGAGGAACTGTTCAAAACAGCAAGCTTATTTGTGTCTAGATGGAGGCTGGATAGAAAAATGTAACAGTTGAAGGTTGATTGCTTCTTCACTGTTGGAACTGCAAATAGAGTATATATTTGCACATTAACTGGATGAATCCAAATAAAAATGATGATCCTGGCCACCATTTCTAATTTTGATAAAATTCGCCTCAGATGTAGTAGCTTTTGAACCCAGAACAATAACTAATAATTCTATAAACTTAGTTTTGTGAAAGAAAAAAAGAAAAGAAACCAGGAAAATCTTGTTAATGCAAAGTCACTGGGACTAGGAAACTAGAATTAGGAGTGTTTTCTTATTAACATGACAAATGAAGAAAGGAGACCAAGGAAACTTTGGTTTGCTGAATAAAATTAGATTTATGCTGGTTTGCAGTGTCCAGTAGTTTGTGGTTCCAAGGGTAATGTTTTCCAGCAATACCCAATTGCTGTTTTGCAGCAAACCCAAGAAAAAGTCACAGTTTCACCGCAAGGGCGAAGCAATGAATGCGATAGCAACAAACTGTAATGGCTATACGAAGTGAGGCTCGCAGCTTCAAGAGCAATATTAATTGTAGCAAACATGCACTTGCTAAGTGAGCGCCTCCTGTGGGCAGCACGTGCTGGTACGAAGGGCTTTATACGTTGTGTGTCACAAAGCTACATTTACAAAGCTAGGGGAGGCCGCTAAATGAACAAACAGAAGATGAGCGTGAGCTATCAAGTGAAGCACTATCAGGAGCACAGTAAAGATGGGATTTCAAACGGGCATTATTAAATGTAGACTGAATATTATGCTGAAATATTTTGGGATCACCATGTCAAGTGCCACCATGTCAAGTTCCATATTCTTTTCACGACCCCTCTAACATTTATATCAGCTTTCTTTCGAGATAATTTTTGTTGCCTTATGAAGAGCTAGTACGTTTTAAAGTTGCACTGAAGCTTAAGTTTTTTTGCTGAAAACATTGAAGTTTGAAAATAATTTTAAAGAGGGCAGTTTGTAAATATTGAAAATTGCTCTTGTTCAAGTCAAGGATGATGTGCACCATTTCGCGTTGAAAAAAGAAAAAGGAAGGTTGCCTTACTTGAGTTACTAATCATTTAAAAAGTATCAGGTATGGCCAACTCTGCTGCGTATATTGTTGCATGGTGTGGCAAGCTTTGTCATGCCTCCTGGCTCCTCGCGATCAGTGACAGTGGGTGTTCTCTGTTGCTCATGTTTCATCTGTGCCATTTCAGTTGGTGCCAAATTTCACGGAACCCACTTAGAGTCTGTGTACTAGGACATGAGCATTATGTTTTAGATCATTGTCACTGCACTGGCATTGGGATGTACCTCAAAAAATTTTTACCTAGCAATTTTTTCCCCTCAAGAGGGAAGCGTTCAGAAGACTTACGTCACTTTAAACACTGTCATTGCTTATTTCTCAATTTCTCTACATTCTCTACAACCTTCGTACAGACACTTCATCAGTTCTGTTATTAAAAGAGTGCCAGTTTTATTTAAATATTAGATTTTCAGCCCTACTGCGATAAAAGACATGAACGTGTTGACATAAAGGCAACATGTTCATGCAGAGCCCTTGGGCACTTCTAAAAAATTTTTGCCATACTTATTTTTGGAGAGACAGCCAGTTTGTCACTCGTGGTTGTGTAGAAATTCCAATAAAGTATGCCCTTTCTTAATCTACTTGCATTTTACTGTTCTCGAGTTTTGTGTATCCTTTCCAAAGTGTATATTTTCTGCTCTGAAATGGACAATTATATCTGTGAAGGGGCAAATTTACTACACTTAGGACTGGTTCGAAACGCTCTGGACCACTTCCACCACTGCATATACTAGTGCTTATTTTGTGGCAACATTCCATAAAAACCCATTTGTTACAGTGTGCAAGCACTAGCGTAAAAGGCAACTGCTATCCTCCTCTTCTGCAGCCACTGCATAGAGGGCAGCAGGAAAGGAGAGGGCTTTCCTTTTGCCACATTGTCTTCACTGCAGCATCTAAATGTTCATTAGTTGTTGTCCGGCCGTGAATGTACCCTGTAACTACATTGAGTGAGAGCACATGCATCTTACAATGATGCCTTTATATTGGCAGTTTCCAACCACTACCCCTCTACCACGAAAAAAGAGCCAATGAAACCTGCTTGCTTTGGAATAATTAAATGAATACAGCCCATTTAAATCAAATGTTTATAGTTCAGGTAAAAGCTTTTGACAATATGTCTTGCCTAGCACCAGCACTGGCACAGTTCTGTTTAGTTTTTGGGTAAGCTCTTCTTGGATAGGCTATGTTGGAGAACACAGACCAGCCCAGCAGCTTCCCATGACGCTGCATTGGAAGGCAAAAGAATTGTACTGAAACTGCTGGGCTGGTTTGTGTGTTCTACAGGTGGCTGGATGCTGCTCCTGCTTATGAGGTGCTGAGGCAGCATCTTGTTGCACAGCTCATGGCTGCTGGACGTTGATGAAAGTGTGGTTTCAGAGCTGGTAAGCCTTGTCTGGTTATGTGGCAGTTCTTGCTTTTGTCTTCTTAATACTTTTTAATATATTAGTTGTGTAAGTGAAGTGAAACATCAGTCATAGAAGATATATCAAAATGATATGTGTTGTATTCTGAGATTTAGAAATTGCAGGATTTAAAATCGTGCAGTAAGTGCTGCATTATATATGCCACATTCAGCTTTTTAAGTTCAACAGCGGTTAATTTTTCTGTTTAGTTCACCTGAGTTGTGAAGTATTTCGTGATTTCTGTGCAAAAGAACAATGATTGCAATCATGAAGTCAGTTATTTCTCAATTTGAAATAGAGTGGGTTGCCATCAGTTAGGTGTTCCGTGATGACGTATCACTTATGCATGGAAGAGAGCAAGGCTGCAATACCAAACCACTCGTGTGACACTATAGGTCTAAGGAAACTGATGGTCAAATTAACCTTCGTATGCAGGAAGTGTTTTTTGTCGTTGCTAGTCCATAGATTGTGCCAAACTAGATATGTGCCTGATCTAGGAATTCTGGCTTACAAATATGAAAACAGTGGCACTTATTTAACCTGTTCAAGCAGTGTCTGAGCATCTTTTTGTAGCGTGCTATAGAAGGTGTGGCAGTACTGGGGGAATGCTTGTCCTGAATCATTTTACACCTACTGCTGTTTATGACATTGCAGCAGAATTTTAATGCCCTAATTCTGTAGTGTTCAGTGGAGTTCTCTTGGTTTTAAAACCAAGAGAACTTTATGAACTGTCCAAGTGTTAGTCAAAATGTGGAAAATTTTTGACCCCAAATGTCATAGAGGGTTAAACCTGCTCTTTTAAACTTAAGCACGTGCATGTAATAAGGTCTTAAGAGTGATTTATCATAATTAAAGGCCCCCATTCAGCAGGCAACTTGCAGCATTTGACTGCTTGGGGACTCCTGAGACTATTTTGAGTGTTATTGAAAAATCCTTACATTGTTTGCAGCACACATTGTTTGTAGCTGCCCTTGAATGTCAGAATTTTTTGTCAAGACTGACATCTGGTCTGTGAAAGGAACCATGTCACAGTTATCTGGTTTAAAATCGAAATGTGTTTTTATTCCAAAGTAGATGCAAGATTGCAGCAATATTGCTGCCACGAGTTACCTTTTCTTGTATTGAGATATATGTGGTCTATTCTCTACATTGTAGCTTGGTGTAATTTTCTTTAAGGTGTGTGTGATCTTGCGTAGGTCTGTTGTACTAATGCTGTCTGGATTTGTTGCTTCTTAGGACCTTCTTTGCAGAAATGGCAATTTTTGTGCGTAAGCTGAACATGAGTAAGTATCACGAAAGACTCAATTTCTTTTTGCAATTCATTTATGGAGGTCTACCATTGTTTCAGATAGTATAAAACACTCTTTTGAATATTGGCATGTAGACATTGATTAAACTTTGTTCAGCTGTTCTGTGTACAGTGATGCAAGGGCATTCTGATACCTAGTGAGATGTGTACCAAATATAATTTTTGTGATGACTTAATTTTTCCATATTCAGGGCTGGTGTAGGGTAAAAACAACTGCTCCACTTTTCCCTTTACGCTTTGTTGTCCAAATAGCACTGTGCCTCTACAATCGCCTAACACTCCTGGGATTACATATATATATAAATACCCAATAAAGTGGTCAGAGGTACGACTGCCTTCATAGCTCAGCTGTAGAGCATTGGATGCGTTATCCGAAGGTCATAGGTTCGGTTCCCACCGAAAGCAGGTTTGTCTTTTCATCCACCTTAATTTCTTTCTACTTACTCCAAAATTACAATACCACAATTGGGAACTTTAATAACTTCCCCTACGCTATCCTAGGCTTCAATGTTTGTTGGTTCATTAAGTTGTTTTTAACAAATAAATGAGCCCTTAACCCCCTTCCCTCTGGATATGAAAGTTTCACAAAGACGAAACAGTTAAACTGTTAGCTTTTCCAAAAACAAATAGTAATGACTAAATTACTTCTAAATTTTGCATTGAAATGCAGTACCCTCGAACCCCCGCGATAACAAGATCCCGCAACAATGAAAGATCTTGTAATCGCCGACGAGAGCCTATAGGATTCAGTGCATTTCATATCTCTCGATAATGAAACGTCGCGAAATTGCAATTCCGTGATAACGAAACTTGTTGGACCGTGAGAACCCATGGCTACTCCAACTACGCTCAAGGAATGTCGTGAGATGCACTTTCTGCCCACTTAAATTCGCAAAGTAATGTAACAGAACACTAGCACGGGCGGCACTATATTGAAAATGTCATGGCTGCCATCTTGCTTGTTCACTGATTCTGTTGCCTCCATTGTTTATCGCCGCATCGCAGTTGTTCGTCAGTAAGTGTGTGGTGAAGTGAACTTGTTTTCGGGTTCACATTAATTACGCATTATATGAACCACCGTGATGTGCAGGTTAGTTGTGTGCATTAAAAGCGCGGTTGAGCATGTGTGGTGGCGTGTTACGATGGCGCTAGATATTGCAGATAGTATTGCCAAAGAACAGGGTGTCGCGATAGACTTGCTGGCAATAAGTTGTACCGGCATGGTCGTCGGTTGCCATCATTGCATATGCCTCTGTGCAGCTTGATATCCAGTATCGCTGCATTCTAGCCATAATTGGAGTCTCTCCCGGCCACTTTGCAGGTTATGGAACGTAGTTGGCATATTTAGTTGACTCTTATAGCCCGTACATTGGTTCTAAATGTTGCCTGCGTGCTCGGATTGAGTACGAAACTGAAACAACATTGGTAGCAACTTCTTATCAGATTGGTTAGATGCCGTGTTGTTGCCATCGCAAAATGGTGACTGAAGGCATTTGCGGCAAGTTTGTGATGGTTCGCTTCACGCGCGTTTCAATCTATGTGTGTCATGTCGGTCCCCAATTAAGTCCACATGGTAACACGCCACTTTTATTATCGGGCTCTCATTACAGGATTGTCATTTTTCACTCTAAAGACAGCTGCGTCGTGTCCTCTTTGTGTGCCCGAGTCCTGCGACCGTTCGTAATGGGAGGAGTGATTGGAAATGTTATGGAGCCTACATGCTGGCTCCCTAAAGAAAGTTTCTGCAGCCGCAAACAGGAAAATACTAGGGCTTTGAAAATAAGCAAGCAGCCTCCTAATAATTTCTTAATGTGCCTTTTTGCTGGGAATCCTTGAAAACTGTGTACGTGTTAGACTCGGGGAAAATACGGTGACCCTTGCGGAATAAAAGCGATCGCCACAGTAGGCATGCTATGTGGCAATCTACACATGCCACTCTATGCACGGAGACAAAATCGTGAGCTTGGCCAAATACGACTTACTGACCTTGCCGTTGGAATGAAGCTCTGAATAGCCTAAAGCAAAACTTGCCAAAGCAGGCTGACAAAATGTTTACAGTAATGCTTCGCTTTTCAGCAATTTTTTCTTGCACTGCCTTATTTCACAACAGCAATATTCTCGCAATAGGAATTTTTTCATTTTTTCCGTGGATTTCGTTATTGTTGGGAGTCAGCTGTATCTAATCTAGCATAATAATACTACCGAAAACATTTCTTGAGATGGGCATCTTTTAATTAGAGGCTCCTAGATATTTGTGCGAAAATTCGATTTAAAGGGCCCCTCAGTAGGTCTATTCATTTTGAGCTGACAAACACATTGTGTCCATCGCGCAGTCATGATCATGCCTGCCTGCCACATGGCAAAGATCGGTTATACAACCTCCGATGTATAACCGATCTTTGCCATGTGGCCCGGTGAGGGGTCCTTTAAACAATGAATATATAGTTCCACTTGCACCAAACGCTATGTTTTTACACAAGATATCGTTTAGTTTTCTGGTCTTTATTTAAATAGCACATTCGACTTGATAACTTAAACTCTGATAATTCAAACGTTTCATTAATTCAAACTTAAAATTTTTGGTTGGCCTTCTATGTTTGCAATATGTTTAAAGCTGCTTAAATTCAAGCTGACTGTTTCATTAATTCTGTTAATTCATTCTTTTTATTTTTACTTCGGAAGCATTGGATGCTTTAGTTCCTTCGAGCTGAACATTCATGCTCATATGTTTTTTAACAGCGAGAAATAAAGCCGATCACCTGTCAACGCTTGTGTGAAGGAATTGAAAACTAGTAGGAAAAAAAGGGAAAAAAAAAAGCACTGAGGTGACAGTGACGCGTGGGATAACTGGCCATCTCTGTTTTTCCCAGTATGTTGCACGAAGCCATACTTCTGCTTGCATCTGATAATTCAAAGATCTTGTAATTCAAACAAAATTCCGAGGTTCTCTCAAGTTTGAAATAATGGAGTCTACTGTACTGCAGCATTGCAAAATACATTTTTTATACATTGAAATTGCTTTCATCATTGAAAAACTTCCTCTGTGTCGTAGGCGCATATAAAAAGGGCGTAGTGAGGACCTGTGGGTGGAGAGTATATGTATTAGGTTGTAACTGGCTATAGGAATATGTTGAAAGCCTTCCCAATTGCAATGGTGAACCTCAAGCTCTCAGACACCTTTATGTTGAAGTTCAACATGTCGGGAGTATCTATTTTTTCAATTTAACTAAAATCTTACTTTGTATTCTCCTGCAACCTTGCCGCATTCAGAAATTGTTTGATATAACTGGATGTAGATGTGCTAAGTACAAGTCAGGTTCAGCTGTAGTGTCAAAAACAATTTTCTTTGGTATGATTTATTGTGTGTTTGGTCTGAGTACTGTGTGGAAGAGTTTTGTCCAAAAAAAGGCAGGTTGTTCAATTTTTATGTGGATACTTTCAGGAGTTCATGCAAAAGAACAAGGCTCTAACAAGCAGATGGCATCAAAATCGTGTGCCTTATCTCTGGTACGTCAGCTGTACCATCTTGGTGCTATCGAAGCCTACTCAGGAGTTGCTAAGAAGAAGACTGAAAGCAAGGCAAGAAATATTCGGTCTGACTTCTGCTGCTTTAAAGGGCAGCTCTGGTGATTTTTTTTTCACCATGCTCTCATGTCAATGTTTTCCAATGGTACTGACAGTACTGTGACCGCCATGGTGGTTCAGTGTGCTCAGAAACGCACCAATAATTTTAAATAAGCAACTGAAAGTAGTCTTCAAACCAAAACCGAAACAGGTAGATGCTTCGTGGAGCATGTGTGGTGACGTCACAACCTTCCTGTCGCCAGAAATATGGAACTGGCGCCAAAGAAATGCCAGTGGCGAGGTCATCCGACGATATATTGTTGTGCCAGCTTTTCTGATCTTGACAGCGATGACTTGAGCGTTGAAGTATTGCCGTTTTGCTTTTGACAGCCCGCTGGCTCGGCTAGACAGCGCCGAGGTGATGTCAAAAATACGGTGGCCTGCATGAGAATCCGCTAAAAATTTTAAAAATTATTATACAGGAAAACTAAATGACCTACATTTGCCTGTCTTGGCATATATTATTACAGTACTGAGGAGAATATATATTGAAAATTTTATTGGAGATCAGTGGTCACTGAAAGATCGCCAGAGTTGCCCTTTAAGGCTGTGGATCTCCTTATGGTTTGGCTGTGAGCTGTGCCACATTGTGAATGATCTTAGGTGCACTTGCATTAAAGATACATGTGCATTTGTTGCCCCTCACCAGGCTCCATTTATAAATTTTTGGTTACGCATTAGAAGTTAAGGCACTGTAAAGGGATGAGGAGGGCTTTACTAAGAGAATTGTTCGAATCGATTTGTTACTGGAGGAGTTTCAACTTACATGACACAGCATAGACCGCTTATAATGTAAGTCGCCGGAATCGCGAATACCCGCACTATAGGCGGTACCGCACTATAACCAAAACATCATTTTTCAAAATCTACATGTGTGCAAAAACTGTCGTGCAGGTAGCGGCGCGCGTTAGACATTGGAAGCGCGCGACCGGGCTGCTTTCACCCGCTTAAAAAGAAAAAGAAAAAAAATTGATATTTCAAAGATTTAAGTCCGGGGCCGTGCTGTGCAAAAAAGAAAAAAAGAAAAGGCGCCATAGCGACGTCACCGTTTATGTGGACTTCCCGTGGAACTGGACTGCGCAGAAACGGGAACCGATTACTACACGCGCTATCCTTCGCCTTCTCTGACGCGTGTGCGATGTCAAAAACGTAGCGACTGCAAACCGCCATTCTAGTGGTGCACCTGCCATCCATGCCTTCGCTTCCGTTGTCGAAGTGATTCGTCCGCGTTTTAAACACGGCCGCCATGAAAGACAGTCACCCATGGCACCCTATCTGCAGCCAGCACCGAAAAGGTAGCGCTCAATAGGTCTAGTTTGTGGGGTTGCGGGCGGCGCTTCCGCACGGGAAGCTTGCCCTTGAAAACACGGGGATCGGGTGCACAAGAAATCGCGCTCGGGGGCTGATTCAAGGGCAGTGCGCGTGAAATGATTAAAAAAAAAAAAGAACTGGAGACAAACACCGGTAACGCGGCACATCATGCGATCGCGGGCGCGCGTTCCGTGCGGAGCGTGCATTAGGAGCTGACAAACAGCCGTAGCAGCGTTCTCCGTTGCCTTGGCAATCCACAGGGTGCGCCCGCGACCTGCGGCTTTTTTCTTTTTTTTTCTTTCCTCCGCTCCTTGTTCATTTGTTCCGCGCTTTTTCCTCCTCCATGGCGATTAGTTGCGCTTTTCTCAGGCAGCGCACTTCTATTGTGAAGCCTGCTCACTAACCTCAATTGTCCGCTGATTTCCCCGCAGCCGCATTATAACCGGTCTTTCATCTCACCCAGCTGCACAATAAGCGGTGTGCCTATACATTAAGTTCTATGGGAGGGTAAACCAGGGTAAGAAAAAACCGCACTATGGCCGGTCCTGCACTATAAGCGGTTACGTTATAAATGGTCTCTGCTGTACTGCTATTGAACTGTCATGTTCCCATTCAACCAGGAGGCAAACTTCACTGCCCATGTGGGCACTCCCCATTTTCATCACTAGGCATTTACAAGTGATGTGCCATCTCCACTTTCTTTGTGGAGAATTACTGAGGGGCCACATAATATGTGATGAGCCTTGCCTCTTTGTTTTGTTTTCTTACACTGTTGCTCCAGGTGCACTTTCAGTAAAGTACATACTATGCTTTTTGTGGCTGATGACAATGAAAGCAGTGTGTGCGGCTTCTATTCAAAGCACGGCTTTGTATTCTCGAATGGTGTGTCTGTTATGTGATAGGCTAGTTTGTCATCTACATTTCACTGCTAAGTTGTTTATAAGCTCTGCAGAACTCATTTACTGTATAGTTGTATAATTACCTTGTGTGAACTTCATAACTTCCAAATCGTCTTCAGTGAATCAACAGACAGCATGCTCATTTGTTTAACAGTTTTCTTATTTATTTCCTCAGTTGGAGCCCTATTCCTTTACCCTGAAACAAGAGGCGGCTGACTACATGACTGAGACCATTAGAGCTTTGAACATTGAAGCTGTTCAAGTTCCGGAAAATGTAAGTTTGCTGTTCATTTGGAAATAGCTACTTTCAGTAATAAGCTGTTAGGCTAAGGACATGCTGTGGCACCATGAGCCGGAAGCTCTCCATCATGTAGAAAATGACATCACGTGATACTGGCTGTGAAGTGTACGACACGTACAATGTCGCAGGCCATTCAGACACAGCTTTTTTGTGTTGCAAGCACTGCCTGTGTGTCTTAGCTGCAAAGGAACCTGTTGTTCAGGTCAGCAAACTATTTTGCGAGTGAACAACAAGCCGATGTCTGAAAACTTTCTGGCAGTCTTTCAGAGGGGTGTGTGACGTTACTGTGGCCTTGAGAAGCGAAATGTAAGAATGTATGCACGCGAGTTTTCTTCTTTCTTGTCACATTTGTGACCCCCCTACTACCCCTCCCTCCTCTTCACCCTGCCATTCTCTCGATTCTCAAGGGCCCCATATCGGCAGGTATGTGGCTGTTTTTTTGCCCCGCCACAGTGGCACCTAGTGGCTATGGCATTCAACTGTTGAGCCGAAGATTGTAGGATCGAATCCTGGATCGAATCCCGGTTGCCGTGGCTGCATTTCGATGGAGGTGAAAAGTTGCCCATCTGCTGTGTGATGTCAGCGGACATTAACGAACCCCAGGTGGTCCAAAGTTCCGAAGCCCTCCACCATGGCATATCCCGTAATCACATCATAATTTTAGAACGTGAAACCCCAGAAATCAGTCATACGCTGTGGCTGAAGCTCTTTTGCATATTGCAGGTATATAGGTAAAGTTCCTCTTGTTAAAATCTTGTGAATCCGTCTTAAAACCTGCATTGCCTTCATATATGCTTTGCATGGCATACTTAGTGCTTTGAATTATTGACATATCTATTTCGGGATTGGCTTTGTTGGATACAGTAGACTCCCTTTAAGGGGGAACTTGAAGGGACCATGAGAATTTGTTAGTGTTATCACTGTCGTATCAGAAGGGCCCTCCAAAAAAGGATTGGCCGCATGCCCAGGTGGGTCCAAACATCTTACTTCAAAAGAACAATCAGGTAGACTTACAGTTGGGAAAAAATACAAATGACACCACTTATTTGACCCAGCTTTGATCGCAGCATTGATCTCTGCCCAGCATTGATCTCTGCCACTGTTCTGGAAATTGGCAAGCAGCCATAAATAACATCACATTTAATGATTTTAAAAATCCTCCAATGCCTCCTCCGTGCTGCTGGAGAAGGTTCATTAGAGAAAATAAGCAGTCATATGCTACCACCCATATTCTTCAAAGGCACCCCAGGCCCTTCAATGAGCAAATAGTTGTGTTGTCAGTCAATGTGTTGGGCATTTGTGGCACATCTTTAAGGACACTCTCATAAGAATTCATGTCCACAAGGACACATTTATTGCCCAGAATAGAAACTATGCCTCTATTCAGGACAGCTTTCCTGCACTTGCCTTAGAAGGAGCAGAACAACCAAAAGGTCCACTGTATACACTTTGTTGTGAATGCAGAGTAGGCTTTTTATCCCCCCCCCCCCCCCCCCCTATGTTTTGGGACCCCTTACTCCTCCCTTTTTTAATTTTCTTTTGCTTTGCATTACTACTGCTCTACTGGTTGGGGGGTGGTGGCTTCATTCCTCCTTAGGTACCCAAAGGCTTTGTATAGGCGTGGGTAGAATCCCTTCACTTGTGTCCTTTTGTACTTTCCTGCAGGTCCTGAACATAATGTGGGGATACAATAAAAGAACCCAAGAAGGCAGGGTGCCCTTAGCACTTGGGAACCCCCAAGAATAGTTTTATTGTTGAGCGCTTAAGTGGCTTTGCCTATGTAGTTCTTGGGTTCTTTTGTGCTCTCCCTTGTAGGGAGACAACAGAAGAACACAGGCGCCCAGGTGATCGGTCCTCTTAGGAAAATTTTCTTTTTTTTTTTGCATTGAGTTTATGGAAAACCAAACAAAGGGACTATAGTTCACTATAAATCTATCTAGGTTCCACTGTAGTTAGTGTTAAAAGATAGAAGTTTTCGTGTGTATAATGTCACTTTCTTTCTTTCAAAGGCTGAAAGCATGACTGAGCCGTTCTCACTGAAAGTTCCACGGCAACTTGAGGAGGAACATGCAGTAGCCCAACCTGTGCCAGGAGGAGTCGTGCCATGGTCTCCACCCCAGCAGAATTGGAACCCTTGGACATCTTGCAACATCGACGAAGGTCCTATGGCCACTGTATGTATTGTTCTGCTTGGAAGTTGATTCGAGCATGGTTAATTCGAACTTCAGTTAACTGACGCTATAGTCCCGGTAAAGTTAGTGTATTCCATTGGGTGAAAATGCTCAGCAGTTCAAACGCGCAGGCATTTTCAATGGTTAATTTGAACATGTTTTCAAGACCGCTTCCGCGGCAAGGAAGCGCGCATGGTACAAAAAGCGCATCAGTGGTGGTGACTGTGCGAACAGTCACAGGGTGTCTAGCGACCAGGAAAACCAGGAAAAGTCAGGGAATTTTGAGCCACCGGGAAAAGTCAGGAAATTGTCAGGGAATTCGTCAATCAAGCAAGACACGTCAGGGAAAACTGTCTTGGGGCCTGCCCACACTACTAATGACTCGCACAGCCGATCACTTTGGGCGAAGCGCTAGCGTCAGGGGAATGAAATTTCCATAGAAGGACGATAGGAGGTGTCCAAATTCCACGCTCAGTTTCTTCTTTTTTATGTAGGGAATCTCGAAGGCAATGCATTTTGGTAGCAAATCTTGGAGGCGATGCATTCTGGTAGCGAATCTTGGAGGCAATGCATTTTGGTAGCGAATATTGAAGGCAATGGTTTCTTATGACGTCAAGAGCCAGAATTACGTAATCGAAGTGGAATACGGCATGTTTTCGTCGTCACCTATTTTTGCGCCATCATTTGCACGCACTGACCTCTACTAAAATTAGTTTGCGCGTTCTGGCTGCAGAGGCAGGGTAACGTAGCATACCGAGCCGAGCCACGACAAGCCGCACGCAATAAATCCAGCATGGCAACGTCCCTTTGTTGTACAACAGCCTGTGGTTGTACAGTGCGACTAGGCTGTACTACGACTGAAACTGTGTAAATTGTGAGCTTTGCGTTTCCGCGGACGTTTCCCCGGAGTTCCTGCGTAGTGCGAATTGTGGTGTGCAACGTTGTGCGCGACAAGGCGCTTCTGTGATTTGAGGTGAACATGTCCGTATATTTCTGTGACGACATATTTCGGAGAGAAGAAATCCGTCGGACCTGCAGCATTTCTGACGCGAGTATCATTGTCGTGCGCTGATTATCAGTGCTGCGTTTCGGTGTGCCGTGCCGCAAAATATTTCATCGAAGATGTCAGGAGGCAAGAAGTGTTCCTTTAATGCGGACTGGGCGAACCCAAGTGTCTCCGACTATGCAAGTTGGATCAGGCCTGTGGAAAATGATCCGCACGAAGCCATGTGTACAGTTTGCCGGAAAACGTTTTTGCTGAGAAACATGGGTCACAGAGCTGTCTCAAGTCATGCCTCTAGCAAGGAACACATTGCTGCATTGAATTTTCTCAAAAGTGCTTCCCAGCCAAAGCTATTATCATTTTTTAAGAGCCCGACGGACGCCTTGCCTAGCAGTAGCGCTGGATCTGTGCCTGTTGCTACCGAAGTTGCAGTGACTACAGCTCCTGCGCAAGTGTCAGTAGGTGGTTTTTTTGTTTAAGAACAACGTGGCTAAAGCAGAAATAATTTGGTGTCTCAATACCATAATGACACATGGATCCTTTCGTTCTGCGGCAGTGTCTGCGGCAGCGTCTGCGGCACTTTTTCCACTGATGTTTCCCACTTCTGAGGTGGCTGCAAAAGTTCAGCTGGCTAAAGACAAGGTAGGCTACACCATTTGCCATGGCATTGTGCCGTACTTTCGCATTATGTTGCTGTCGAGTCTCGTCAATGTGCCTTACCTGGTAGTCTGTTTCGACGAGGTGCTGAACAAGGTCACCCAGAAACAGCAAATGGATGTTCTCATTAGATACTGGGATGCTGCTGACGACAGCGTGAAGACTCGCTACCTGACGTCTTGTTTTTTGGGTCACACGTGCGCTGAAGTCTTGGCGTCAGTGTTTCGTAAAGCGATGCAGGAAATCAAAGGATGCAAAATCCTGCAAGTGTCCATGGATGGGCCAAATGTCAATTTGAAGTTTTTGCGGTCTCTGAAGGAAGAGCTTCGTGAGTCAGATGAGAGCCATATCCTCGACATAGGAAGCTGTGGCCTCGATGTAATCAATCGTGCTTATAAAGCTGGCCACGTTGCATCTGGCTGAGATTTGGTATCATTTCTATGAAGCGCCTACAACCTGTTCAACTGTGTTCCTGCACGTCGTGCTGACTTCGTCAGCCTCACGGGGTGCTCGAAATTTCCCATGAAGTTTTGTGCAGTGAGGTGGCTGGAAAACAGTACTTTAATCTGTAGGGCACTGCAGATTCTGCCACACCTCATTGTATTTGTGCAGCAGTGTAAAAAAAAAGCACACAAGAGGCCAACATGCTCAAGCTACAAAGTGGTTGAAAAAGCTGTGTCTGATCAGGTCTTGTCAGCAAAGCTAGCTTTTGCTCTTTCTATTGCTGAGGAATTGGAACCCTTTCTGCGTGAATTTCAGACGGATAAACCGATGGCTCCATTCCTGTTAGCAGCACTAGAGAGCATTCTGCGTTCACTGCTGTCGAGAATTGTAAAACGGGAAGTTCTTGATGCTGCCGACACGATCGCCAAGTTGATGAAGATAGACATAAGCATACCAGAAAATGCAGTAAATGTGGCTGCAATCGACGTTGGGTTTTCGGTAAAAAGCGTGCTCCGCAAGAACAAGAAGTTGTCACAGCTTGCAATAATGAATTTAAAAAAAATGCTGCATATCATTTGTCAAGGCTTGTGCACAGAAAGTGGTGGAGAGATCACGAGTACAAGTTGGTTGTGGGTGCAGGCTGTTTGGACCCTGTCTGTGCATTGTTTTTGGAGGCTGGCCCCAGGCGGCTTACGCTGGCACTTGAAGTACTTTCCGAGCGCCACTGGATGACTGGCTTGCAAGCAGAGCGAGCCCATCGCTCCTATGTGAAGGTGTGCTCAGAAAGCAGTACACAGGCACAGCTGGCAAATTTTGACAGGAAGCAACAGAGGCTGGATACTCTGTGGACAAACATATGTTCCCAGGATCACAAGGAGCTTCAGTTTTTTGTGAAACTTCTCTTGTGCTTATCTCACGGCAATGCTGCGGTAGAGAGAGGCTTTTCTGTCAACAAGGAGTGCCTTGTTGAAAATTTGAAAGAAGGTTCTCTTGGGGCACAGAGAGTAGTGCATGATGCAGTCTTGGCAGCAGGTGGCATCGCTCAAGTAGACATTACCGACAGGATGGTGAAGACAGTTCGCAGTGCCTACAGTGTCTACAGGGAACAGGTGCAAACAAAGAACAAAGAAGAGAGAGCGAGATGAAACAACTGAATTGGAGAAGAAGAAAAAGAGAGCAGCAGCTCTGATTAAAGAGCTACAAGAAAAAAAGCAAAGGCTGCTCAGTGAAGCGCAACTTGAAGCTTCTATTCTTCAAGACGAAATAAACTCTCTCAAACCCTAATTGAAGTGCATTTCGAGAATGAGGGCAGTTGCAATAAATATTTTCCTCTACAATGAAATGTGTTTTCTCTACCCTTTTAATATGCTTCACGGACCATTTCCACAAAATGGTGTCTGTCGTATAGGTCAGGGAATTTTAGCTAAAATGGTCAGGGAAAACCTGGAAAAGTCAGGGAAATTGAATTCTGCAATTGGCTAGACACCCTGAGTCAGCGCATTGCATGCAACTATGCTGGGAGGGCCAACTTCATGCGCATCGACTGCATTTTGATAATGAAGCCACAACCAGTGTGGGTTCTTGCACTATAGAAAGCTGCTGTATGCGACACGCGCATGAGACGGGCCGCTCGACGAAAGAGTGGGAATTTCTTCCATGCTATAAAAAAAATAAAGAAAAGGCCTTGTCATGAGTGTTTTGCCATCGCTGCTTTGGCACAGCAAGATCATGGACGACTTTTTCCTCTCGCGTAATAAATGCACCCCCCAACTTTGAACCCCTGCAGACCTGCGAATGGCCACACTGTGTCTGTCGAATAACCAAACAGTACAATATCGCCTAATTGGAAAAATGTGAACTCCCAAGCACAGTGCACGGCCTCAAAGATGTGGCACACTGGCGTGCATAACTGTCAGAGGCCATGCGCAACACCTCTTTCGAAAGCAAGCCAACTTTTTATTCATGAAGCTGCTGAGTGAGTTGCGACTCCGTAGGGATGAATCACAGCGACAGTGACATGACATCGTGGCTCCATGTGGACAAACCACCACTTAAGAGTGAGCTGTGCGTTTGTAGCCTACTGAATGAAAGAACTCACTGGCTTACGGAGTTGTACGAGTCATCGAGTCGCTCATTTCAGATTGCCAACCCCACGGTGCAGCTACCGGAATGTTACCGATCTCGGGAGCGTATGCAGAGCGTGGGAGGAAGAGACACGTTTGACGACGACAGCGTTTTTGGCACGACAAAATAATTTATCTCCACAGCAAACCAAAAGCCAATAAAATATGTACAAACAGAAAAACTAATAGTGTAAATTGGCAACTAATACAAACTAACTTTCTTTAGTACGACACTGTGTAGGTTCTCAGTTTGGCACAGCTTTTAGTCCTATGTCTAGCCACCCTTGCTTCGTCTACGCTGATGCGATCAACACATGGAATGTCCTTACTGGGGTTGGTGCTGTCCTTGTTGTCGTAAAGTTCGATGCCGGTCTGGAATCTTGCTGGACACCTCAAGTCGTTGCTGTCACCTTTTATGTCGGTTGGAAGATATCGCTTGCTTCCGTAGCTGTCACCCTGTCACAGTTGCTTACATGTCACATCCTTCGAGGCTTAGGCCTAGGCCTAAGTACAAGCTCGGTCCCCTGCTCGAAGTGGTGATACGTCGTACCGGTGAATTACTGCTGGCCGAACTTCGAAGGGGGATTGTTGGTGGTGCATCCGGCACCGCCGGCTGCAGCACCTCCGATGAGCCTCGCCCAAACATATTCGAGGTCCATGGCTACACCACGGAGTACCAGCATCTCGGGCTTCCGAACTGAACACCTGCTGTTCCCGTCGACAGAGTGGAGCTGCCGATGCATCCTTCCTCGGCTGTAGCCATCCAGACAACCCCCTTGCTCAGCACTGCTGTGCCTTTTTCACATCTTGTCCCACACGCCACGAGCGCTCGTGCTGTTTCAACGGTGGACGGTCTTCTTCTTCTTCGTCTCATCCATGCCGCTTGCCTTTGACTCATGACACGGAATTCATTATCAAAGATTCAGCTCGCTTCTGAGCTACTCAGCTTACCGCAATAGGGGTGCTACGGTATTACTTTTTTTTCAATGTAGCGTGGCTTGATGCGCTTGCTTGTGCGCACTTAAGGCACTCCGGGACTCCAGTTTGGTGGTTTGCCATGAAAGAATCACTGTTCTCCGCTTAGCGAGTGGTGTATCTAACCCACCGCAGTGTCTCCTTTACTGCACTGCGGCATGGTTACGCTAGCATTACATAACCTAGAGGAGTTTTCTGCGAAACTTCCAGTTTCAATAATAGCTTAAACAACTTGCCTGTTAAAATTGAACTAGTGAAGATTAGAGTTTATCAGAGGTGGAAGTGCTGCGCCATTTGCTCCAGTCTGTGCTAAACTGCCATTGTGTGCCAAGCTGCAGCCAAACGGTCTTTTAGTACAGCAAAAGTCAACCATTGATTTCTTGCACCCTCTTGGGAACGTAGAAACGTTTGAGTGTATGTAAAAATATATAAATAAAACACACCATTTTACCATGATTTTCGTGATCAAAAGGGTCAAGGACAAAGTACCACACTTCAAAAACACTATGTAGCCAACGGGTTTGATGCGCGTGCGAGCCATGGTGGAATCGTTATACTCAAGAACTGCCACCATGTTTCTGACATTGCACTGATTACATTGAGGCGAAATGAAATTGCTGCTCATTGCCACCATTACTGCTGTCAAGAATGACCAATATGCCATTTTAAAGGCATGTGCATGCAGCCAATGTGTGCAAAGTGCAAGTGACCCTGCGTTTTGCTAAAAATTGCGGTCATTTTGGTGCGTTCACGGATGGCGGCTGCCACACTTTCTAAGTACATGTGCACTGTAACTGCTGCAGAGTAAATCGTGGTCACCTTGATTATGAGTGGTAGTGACACAGCTCTGATGCACATGGTCAGTGTGCACAGTGCCCAAACGAAGGTTATATCGTTTGAGAGTTTTAAAAAATGTCTTTGCTACCTATGCAATCACAATCACATATGGCCACCACCATACTAAAACCAGACTGAAAATTCATGCCCCGTGCACAGTGAGTCGAAGCAGTGCTGCTTCCTGCAGACGCTGCAGAGAGAACCGTGCTAGAGGCGATCACGGATAGCAGTAACGCAGTGTGTGAAGGTACTACGTGCGAGGTTGGCTCACGAAACTAAAACGGAACTATAGGTTGCTGTGACAGCGAGAACGCGCTCACTGATCATGACAACGATTGTGACGACAGCGTGCTCACTGTTGTCACGATCATCAATAGCGACTGCACAGCTCCGAAACTCTGCAGCCAATGCAGCGGTTTCAAAGGCAGTAAAAGCATAGAAACGCGCAAAATGTTCCAGTTTTCTTGCCGATCACCGATGACTACAGCGGCATGGACTCTGCACTTTGTTTTTGGTTGGCCTCTAGTGCATCTGATGTGACACACATTCACAGTGCGGGGCACTCGGCATGCTTTCAGGATCATGCGAACAGCTCATGTGTTTAACATCTTAGAACCACGCTATGATTGTGAGAGACGCCATAGTGGAGGGCTCCAGAAATTTGGACCATCACGAGTTCTAAATTTAAGGGGGGACGTGGCAATGAAAACTATCTTTGTTATTTATGGGTATAAACTGATAAAATTTGGCGCACTGATGTAGTTTGTTATGATATCTTAAATGAAATCGGTTTTAAGCTACCTATCATAGTTTGAGTTACGTCACTTTATAGACCCTTACAGTCACCTCTTAATTAATCGGTTAATTAGACAAAATTTCAGTACCATTACTTAAGCATATACACTAAGGCCCACTGTGTGCCGTAAAGCTGTTCGTTGATTTTTTTTTTTATGTCCAAATGAATACAGAAAAAATTTTTGAAATGTCCTCGACATATTTTCTTACTAACAACTTCTGCAAAAATACAATTATAAAAGTTTGTGTGATGTACAGGTAGAAATCAATAGCTTTACGGCACTCACTAGTGTTTCGGGATCTAATAGAAAAAAACTGAATGGATTTAGCTTCATTAGTTATGAAATGGCACTGGGATGACTGACAGCAACTGATCAAAAAATGGAAGCTGAGAAAATGGAGCTCAAAGTTTTATTTCATGAAAACAGTCAAATGTTAACTTTGAGCAGCTAACTTCTTGCTCGCTTTTGCTGGTTGTATTTTTTGTTGGGAAACATGACGGTGTGACTATCCTCAGGTTCGATCTCTCGTTTTTTTGATGATGCCAAGGTGGCGGCACTTTCAGAAGCCCGATTTTCTTACGGTTTTGGATGACAACACATAGATAAAGTAGCATTTTCCCTACTACTACCACATACAGTAAAATCTCGGCGATACGAATTTCACGGGGTTGCGTTAAAAATTCGTATCATCCGAAATTCGTATCATAAAATCGTACACAAAATTAAGAAAAAAGTGAATTTATTTGCGGCAGAAGAAATTCCTGATGTCAGTCTGCGTTTTTTTCTTCCCTAAATCCTGCATGATCGACTTCTGGAAGGCATAAAAGTTCGCGCACGTGACCTCACTAATGTTCTCGCACGCCACTGAACGTCGCAGCACGTCAAGCGCGAGAAGCGTTTCGGCTGTCGTGGGCTGCCTGGCGTCGTGGCTGCTGCCGCTGTCGTCGTCCTCATCGCCGCTTGTCGAAGCATCAGGCTGTGATGCGGAAACTTCTTCAGCAATTTCCTCTACGCTACGCAGGCCGCAAGTGACGAGATCATTGTCAGCAGTGACAAAATCGTCCTCTGTGCAAGTGGAAAGTCCGAGGTCGTTCCAGTCCTGAATTGCGACTGCTGGCTCTTGCGCATCGTCACATGGCTTGCCAATGCCGCATTTCGCGAAACAGTTGGCTATCGTACTCGCCGAGACGCGATCCCAACTCATCGAGATGAAATGTATCGCGTCTAGGACGCTGATGCTCAGCTCTGTGTCTTTGCGCTCCAACTTCGCCAGCAGACGACACTCCAAAAGATTCTTAAAATGGAACTTCGCGTTTCGTATTATGCCTGCGTCCAGCGGTTGGAGGTGGCTCGTCGTGTTTGACGGCAAGAAAATGAGTTTAACGTTTTGAAGGGTGACATCCTTTGGGTGGGCGGCACACTGATCTAAAATCAAACAGATTTTTCTGTTTTGGCAGCCCATTTTGCGGTCAAGGTAGGTAAGAAAATCGGTGAACAATGCAGACGTCATCCATGCTTTGCGGTTGGCTTTATAAATGCAAGGCAAACGGCCAGACATTTTAAAACAACGAGGCTTCTGGTAGCGGCGAATAACCGTCAGCTTTACCTTTTCTGTACCGTCAGCATTACAACAAAACAGAACTGTAATGCGCTGCTTACTCTTTTGGCCACCTTGGCACGCCTCGCCTTTATAACAAAGGCTCTTCTCAGGCTGCAAGTTATAAAATAATCCAGCTTCGTCCACATTGAACACATTGCGAGGCTCGTACCCCGCGATAAGTGAAGGGAGGGTGGTGCCCATCCAGTCGTTCACGACGGCCTCGTCCACTTTCTTCCCTTCTCCGCTCACGGACTTGTAGACGAGACCGTGCCTCGCCTTAAACCGATGGATCCAACCGCCGGACGCTTGGAAGTTGGTCACGCCAAGCGAAAGTGCGACGTCTTCGGCCTTTTCACGCAGCACCTTGCCATCGACGTTCACTCCCGCCGCTGTCACCTCCTTGAACCACGTCAGCAAAACTTCCTCGAGCTGGACGTGATGCGCAGTTTTCGCCTCTTTAGCGTTGACGCTGAATCGCTGCGCATTTTGCATTATCTGGTCGCGCTGACCGACAATTGTGCATAAAGTGGAGGGGGCTAGACCTAGCTCCTTGGCGAGGTCGGCTCGTTTCCTTTTCGGGTCTTTGTCCACTTCATGCAATATGTCCAGTTTCTCTTTAAAGGACAGAGCCTTCCGCTTTCTGGACATGTCTGCGATCACTGCACGAGTAAGGACACAAAGAAATACGCGGACGTGGAGAGCAGCCTACGAACAACGCTACTTATCGGGCCAGACTAGATGTGCGCACATGGCCAGCCCCGCGAGAGTCGCGCGTAAGGAAAAAGAAAAAAAAAAGAGTCAGTCCAACAGGCATGGGGGTAGGCGCGCGTAGCTCTCTCTTCACAGCGAGGAGGAACCGGCGCGTTGTCGAAAGCTTCCCGACGCCTCCCTCTCCGTGCGGGGTGAAAGCGGTCGTGGGCGGCTTCCCCCGCCTTCACCTCATGCAAGGGCATGCATGCGGAGAATGGTCCGGTCCGCTCTTCAACGGGGAGAGGGGGGGGGGGGGGCGCGCAGATGCGCGTCGTCTGCATGACGGAGCGATGGAACCGGTTGCTTGGCAACTGTGGCATCGCGGCCATCGCGCTGGCGCCGGCTTTTTCACTCCGCATCTCTGCTCCGGTTCTCCGCTGGCTCGGTCGCCGACGCTGTTGCTCGCGGCGGCGTTCGTATGAACCGCACAGGCATGCCAACGCATTCGGAACAGCCATTATTTTCCCTATTGTACGCAATGCATTTCGGCCGGGGAATGTTACGAATTCGTATCACACCAAAATTCGTACCAGCCGAGATCATATCACCGGTGTTCTACTGTATTTCATTATAATATTCCACCACATGGTAAAAGAAGGTCCGAGGATCATGAAAAAAATAAATTGAAAAATGGAAAATTTTGACCAAATTGAGCATTCCCATTGCCACGTCCCCCCTGTGCTTTGACATCGCACAGTGCAAGAGTCTTAGCATTTTGCCTCCATCAAAATGCAGCTCAACGCATCTTATTCAGCATTAATTCGTCGGCACCTATGGGTTCAAGTCCTGTAGGTCTTCCTTTCGAGTCTTAGAAATTGCGCGTTCGAGCCCGACAGGATGATTAACTCGTCTACAACCACTATTCCACCATTAACTAACTTTGGGTTAGGCAGAATAAGGTCGAATAGTTTTGCTAGTTGCACAATTTATCCTGACACTGTCGTATGCGCAACATAGAAGAGAAACAGCGTACTGACAAACTAAGCGCGCACACCTCTGAGCCTAGGTGTGTGTGATGAACAGAAACAAAGCTTCGGAGGATTGAAAAAAATGCAGTGATTGCGAGGGCACGTGACCGAGCCCAGGGGCGGAGCGAGCAGGCGGCCACAAGTGTGTGCTACCAGCACCTCCTGGCAGTTGCGCCAAGTTACACTTTCAATCAGCCATTCTGATACGATGTTGAAGCCTGGTGGTGTAACGTGGTGGTAGGGCACCTCCTTCAATGCTGCCCACATGAGGCTCTATTGCTGGGAGCTCTATATTCGCTCCCAGCAAATATTCTTGAAAAATTCTTTCAGCTGTGAATTTCTGCGAGGCTTTCAATATACACCCAGTCATTTTCGAAACCAAGCACGAAAGGTGGTTCAGGACCCCTTTAAGCCAAAACAAGTTTGAATTGCGGCTGTCAACATTGCAGGCCTCTGGCCAAGCTGAGCCTCTAGCCAAGCGAACCTGAGGACAAGCGTGATGGCTCCATTGTGTCGTGATGTTATTTGGCGTGGTAGTTAGTTGCGCCAGGCTGCAATAATAGCTTCGAGTGTGGAAGCACATTTCATTGAGCAACAAGATTAATATTGCGGATGCAACTGCGTGCGGTGAAAAGCAAGTGGACACCACAAAAAGGAGGAGCTATCCAAGGAGACCCTGAGTTCAGTTGCGAACAATAAAGCTATTGTAGGTAAGCAAGTGTTGGATGAAATTAATCTTAAGCGCTTCAGGTAAATGTGAATAAAAAGCTTTTGTGTGCTTGTTTTTTTACTTTTGACATTCATCACTTAATCTGCAATTAATCTGCAGAAATCGACACTTGATCTGGAATTTAATCTGCAAAAAGTGTCCTGTCGTGTTCTGTCGACGTGTTGTCGTGGACTTCTATGGGTTGATGCGACACCCAGCTTGTAGACAACTTCAACGTGTGTCTGCCCATGACATAGCACAGCTTTGTGCCATAGCACCGACAGTATGAGCCACCATATTTGCTCAGTAGTACAGCAGCTACTACCTTTCTCTGGTTGCACGCCAGACTTTGGTCAGCCACCTGGCACGGCAGCCGGGGCAACACCATCAGTGCACTTCTACGGGATCAGATGCTTGGTATGGCGGCTGGAACAGTGGTGCCTTGCCTGGTCCCTGTGTCAGTCGCCCAGCCAGAATGCAGGCATAGAGCGGCACTGAGTGGACCCAGTGGACCTCACCTGTCTTCCTGGACAGGACGTCCAGCCGAGCACCAACTGCCTTCAAGCTCTGAGCTGCCCGAAATGCTGGCATGCGCTTTTCACCATGAGTGTGTGCGCTCTTCCTTTTTGTCGCTGCCAATTACAGTCTTTTTGGCATTCTGTATATATTATGACGATCATCTACCAAATCCCAGCAGAAAGTATAGCTTGGAAGGTAGTTTAAATGAATATTGAAGTTTGAGTGTACAATTGAGTACTATAAGCCTCACCTTATGAAATTGGCATTGTATTAGATGACAGAAGGGGGCTGTCAACCTCTGTGATGTCGAGTGCTGAATAGCAATGGGGACGTTATAGCTGCCATTGCACTTTGCCGTGCTTGCGCTAGTGGACTGCCGGTGATACCAGGCTCAGGAAAATCATCACTACCACAGACATCATTGGTAGCGATGACGACGGTAGCATACAGGACATGTGGGATGTAAAAGAACACGAGCTGATAGCTGCTCGGAAGTGCGCCACAGTTATATGTGTTCACATGGTCGAATTTGTTTAGCCCACTGCAAACTCTAGATGATTCTAGTTGCATCTAGTGGCTTGTCGTTTTTGAAGCTCTCATAAACCGAAAGTGAAACTGGTCGGTTATCTAGAGACTGTAAATAATAATCTGATGACTGCTGCAGCAGTTGATGTGCCGTGTTATCACTAACAGGCCCCCGCTACACATTGCATTAAAAAAAAAAAAAAATCAGGCAAGAATTCTTTGGCTTAAAGTGCTGTGGAACTTGCTTTACTCTTTCAGATGACACTTCGACAGATCAGTGATGATATTCTTAATAACTACAATCAGCAGGTGGACCACGACCCACAGCTAAAGAAGGTTGGTTACACTTATTTAAACCTTGAGCATTGAAGAATGTATTTTAAAAATTTAGTTAGCAGCTTACAAATGAAGACCAATATCATTTTAGATGTTGGATGAACGCTACCAGCTTCCAGTCTACAATTCTTATGACAGCATATTGGATGCTATTCACCAGTCATCAGTTGTCATCATACGAGGTGCCACAGGCTGTGGAAAAACCACTCAGGTAAGGGGGTTTTTAAATGGCATGCTTTTGCCACGTGCATTAAAATGTTGTGCCTATAAATATGCGAATTTGTTCACTTGTCTTTTTAGGTGCCACAGTATATATTGGACTCATACATAAATCAAGGGATTGGGGCAGAGTGCTGTATAGTCGTCACTCAGGTAAATAGTTTTACATCATCAAGAATCTGTTGTATGTATGTTTAATAGCATGTTTGGTATGCTGTGCATGGAAGTTTGGTATGCTATGGTACAGTTGACCGAGTTTTCGGACCCTCTCAGAAATGTAAAAACATCCAAAAATATCAGCGCATGCAAAAAAAAATTACACCATTTTATCGATAGTTTTCTCATCAAGAGGGTCATGATCGAAGTACCATGCTTTAAAACCACAACACGCCTGGCAGGTTTGATGCATGTGTGGGCCACTGTGCAATCGCTACTGAAGAACTGTCGCCATGCTTCTGACATTGCCATGCCATCATAACACTGAGGGGAAACGAAATTACTGCTTGTGGTCACTGTTCCTGCTGTCGAGTATGACTAATACATCTTTTTGAAGGCATGCACGCAGCCAACATGCGCAGTGTCCAAGCGAAACTGCATTCTGCCGAAAATCACGGTTGTGTTGACGGGTTCACAGATGGTGGTTGCGGCAGCTGCCGCACTTCCAAAGTACATGTGTGCTGAAACCACTGTAGACAAAATCGCATTTGCCATGATACAACTGGCAGCTATGCAACCCTGAAAGTATGTGCATGGCCAGTGCACACACTGACCAAATGGAGGTTTTATCGTTCACGGGTCTTAAAAACAGCACTCTCCATTGGCACGATCATGTATATCCACTACTAAACCCTGAAAGTACATGTGCGCCCATTGTGCAGTGTGTCAAAGTAATGCTGCTTTCCACAAACACCACAGAGAAATCTGTGCTAGACATGATCACGGCTAGAAATTAAGTTTACAGGGGGATGTGGGTGGCAAGCTCACACCGAGTGAAAACGGAGCTACAGGTTGCTCTCTGCTGCAGACAAAGATGTGCTTGTTATCGTCATGATCATCGATAGCAACTACAGAGCTCCAAAACTATGCGGCCAATGCAATGGTAGTTCAAAGGCAGTAAAATCATAAAAAGACATGAAGTGTTCCAGCTTTCCCGTTGCTCACTGATGACTAAGTTTGCATTTCGTTTTCCGTTGGCGGAAGAGTGGGACTCCTGCACCAATTGTGCCATTTTGATACAAACGTACATTCCATTGGTGAACTGTGCCAAACATGGAAAATTGACTGAATATGTGCTGCGCTGTACCAAAACGGCCTGAGATGGTTCATTTTGCGAAAGTTTTGCAGTTGACGTTCCGCCTACCGACCGATAGCACTTCCGCGTAACATTGCACTTTTCGACGTTGCCGACCAGTGGTCGGCGCACATGCATGAAAACTCTTGGATTTCGATCATCGGTGCTCACAGAGAGGAGAGTGGACAGAGCGATGTGGCGCTGCTTAGAAAACAACGAAAACCTGGCCAAAGATGCAGAGTGTGAACGAGCTATTACCAGCTGCGCGCTGCTGCAGAGTTTCCTACTGTCTGAAACTATGCCCACTGTTTTTGGGCATGCTGATGCAGAGGGCCAATGGCAGATTTGGGATTAGATTTTGGGATTCTTTCACGTTAACTATCCTATGGTAAGTTGAGGAGGGTGGCAATGCGGGCTTGATCAGTCATACTTGTACGAGTTGTGCACGTAAGGACGAGGACAGAAGGAAGTGCCAGTGTGCGTAAGTTTCTTCCATTTGTCCTCGTCCTTCTGCCGCGCCCAACTCGTACGGTAAATTGCGCGTCTCTAGATATGTGGCATGATGAACTGACCTAGAAATCATGTTACCACGTTGACTATAACGTGTTTCTTTAGAATATTCTTCGCTATCGTCATGAGTGTTGGCACGTTGATATTGTAGTGTCAGGGATGTTACGCAATTTTATTGAGAAATATATGCAGTTTCACGTTCCTATCACATCGCAGTTTGATTGGCTTGCGGCAAGAAAAATCTTTCCGGTGGCAGTTGGAGCAATGTGTGCTAGTTGAGGGACAGTCCTCGCTCTGGGGTCCCGTTAGCGCAGAACCCCGTTTGTTCGGTTTCATAAGCATACCTACCGAAGTGAAGAAGAAATTGTAACCTTTTCGCATGACCGTGTTAGCATGCTGTGCTGAAGGATATTTTGAAATTATTATTTGTTGAAGTGATACCATGGACACAGCAGCAGCCACAGCGGATGGACAACTAGTCTGGCGCTCAGCAATGCGTGCATCCATGCAGTGACCTGCAATACCATTGCATAAAGCACAGTGCAGCTTCTGCATAGTTCGATCCTCCCTGCGTAATTGAGTGCAGCACGTCACGTGCTCATGCTGTCGCTGCAGGAGCACTTCCTAGTGCCATGTTCACTTGCTTATCTGAGAGTGGTCTTCGGGCACACTCATTTCATGATTGTTCGCGCCGCCTGCTAGTGTGGCGAGTATCTTAGGTCAATGTGATTATGCCGAGCAGCTTTTGTTTCTGTAAGCAATGTGTATTCCGCATCCCTGTGGTGCACATGGGTCCTGCACAAGGAGGCGGCACCATATGGCGGTGTGTTAGTTTGTATTGTCGCTTAATAAACCGTGTAGTTAAAGCGCACTACGTTTCACGCACTGCCAAGCAGAGTCGCATTTTCTCATTGTGACATGACTTTGCCATACAGGCGTGTTCATCGATGACCATCATCACGCCGCGACGCTTATGTGTCTAGGCATTGCTGCACTGATGCTGAAATTGGAATGAATGATGGATGCTATCAGTTTCATGGTATTGTTCGAATTTCAGTTTCTGACGTGTACTGAGACACTTGCAATACAAGATCACTTTGGTTTAATCTCTTTTGTTGTGTATACTTTTAATACACCATTATTCCACTGAAAATCAGATTGCATGCTCCAAACAGCTGCAAAATGAAATTTATCTGCTCCAAATAGAAATTTATTTTCCTCCAAGCTTCCAACTGCATATTTTCTCTCTTTGCGAATCTGTTTCAAAATGCTATTTTTTCTGCGCCAAACTGCAATTTTTTTTTTCTGCTCCGAACTGCAATTTTTTCTGCTCCGAACTGCTCCAACATACAACTATGCCTGCTCCAAAAATTGCTCCGAAATGACTTTGGGCAGTCCCACCCCTGCTGGCATCTAGCCCACTTGATGCGACGCTCTGCACTTCGGACACTCCAGGGGTTGCGCGGACAGCTCAATGTGTGGCCAAGTTAGCGAGAGTTGGATGCCAATAAACAGCGCATGGTGTTTGCGGGGACAGAGGACGAGTCATAATAATAATGTTTCTCAAACTTGCATGGTCTTACAGATGAAATTTTGCTGCAACAGGATTCTGCCACTGTGTATTTTTTTCCCTTCCCCGTCAGGTCTGTTGTAACGAGATTTGGATGTATGCAGTTTTGATGGTTTCGACTGTCCATTGCGTCAAAAGGTCTGGAAAATTAGATGGCAGAGGATTTGAGTGTCTGGAATTTTAGGTTTAGTTACACATTGAGTCTATGGGGCTTGTGGCAGTGCTGCAAAAACGTTTGAAATATCAGGCATGTCCAAAAAGTCGGTCATTGGCTGTAATTGATTACTGGTTTAAGACACTCATTGTTGCTCTGTATATTTATGCAATGGGACCATATTGCTTTGATCATCGAACTTGGTTGCAGACACCTTTGTGTGTATACAGCAGTCTACTGTTAAAGGAACACTGGAGTGCGTGTTGTCTGCTACAGTTACAGCCGTGCTTCGGCTCATCATGAAGCAAGCAGCTTGCTTTCTTCGCAACGATCCGAAGCCACAAAATCATAAAGAAAAGGTCGCTTTTCTGTGAGCTCGAAGGAAGATGACGTGAATGATCTATAATCAGATAAATGACACCTGACACATCAGCAGGATTGACTTTGCCATCTTTTGTTTGCCTTCCCGTTAGGTAAAGAATTGCCCTCTTCAAGAAAGCTTTCCTGTTTGCATTGATTGCAGCGATTCCACAATGGCTCTAGTGCTACAGGATGAGAGGCAGCGCATTGTTGAACTGTGGCTAAGAAATTACAGTCAATGCACTGTTGCAAAACTAATGCACAGGCCACTTATGACAGTGAACTTGTTCAAGCATACAAGGTCGACTGACATATAAAAAAGTCATGTTTATTATGTTTATTTTGTTGGTTGAACCAGCAAAAATATCAATGAGGTAGTATTTCAAGTTGCCTAATTCACTTTCAGCTTTGCAACGGCTTTCTACCTGAGAGTACCGAAACTGAAACTACCGCCTGGCAACGTGCGGCAGTTTTGTCGGGACGCAGGAGTTATGAATCGTGCGCCAAACATCTTCGAGACACCGCGGATCAAGTGAAGTGGGAAAGCCACAGCGCGGCCGTTTGAGGGACTGCAGGGGTCCAAAGTTGGCGGTCCGTTTATTATACGAGTGCATTCATTATGCTAGTACAGCATTTCTTCTTTGAATGTGAGCAGGTTGATTACTAAGGACTTTTTTTTTTTTTTTTTTGTAGGTGCGTTAGGTGCGTGTTACTATGGAGGGCGGGGTAGAATCGAGTAAATACGTAAATCTCCCGGATTCCGTTTCTCCAAACTTGCCAAGTATGGTTTCAGTACTCGCAGTTTCCAAACCCTTCCGACTACCGCCGTGATGCCGTGTATCGCACGCAAGATTGAGGCATCATAGTTTCATTGTTCTACCAGCTCAGGTCAGTTATATTTTTTTCAATTTCATGACAATGAAATTTTCGCTTCAACGAAATTTTTCCCCACACCGTCAATATCGTTGTAGCGAGAGTCGACTATAGTATCTAGAAGTTTGTAATAAGTGCATTACAGCCCAGGTTTGCGAGTTCTCGTGAACGTTTCGTCGCATTTTTTTCAGATGTGGTGTTGACTTGTGTTCACCGTGGCCCTGTAGATTTTGTGGTTTTTAACGCGAAAGTGTTTTATGCCGGGCTTCACCAACAAACCTGTGATGTACTTCCGTAACAGAAGTAGATGTCTAAAAAATAAACACGCATTTGAAAAAGTTCCCCCACTGGGATTCGAACCCACAACCAGCCAGGGTGTGGCGGTACGAGCTGAAAGTGCTACCGACCACGCCACTGGCAGACTTGCAATATGGGGGAAAAGATGGCCCTTATATATTGTTACGAGCCACACAGAGGCTTAAGCGGGTCTTTAATGCGTATGGATGCGCCGAGGCTCCATTCCGTGGCGATGGCGCTCAGTTGGCGGAATGCTGCATCACACTCAGGGGTTCACTTGAATGGGGTGTCCTTGTGTAAGAGGCATGTCAGGGGGTGAGCTACATCCGCAAACCCGGGTATGAATCGCCGGAAATATGAGCATAGCCCGAGGGAGCTACGGATCTGTTTCACTGACTTATGGCGTTTTTCACTGGCGGGATCCGGAGCAGTCACCGAAATCCCGGAGGGAGCGCTCGGATTTCACGAATCCGAATCTGCCAGCGGAGTGCGAGAATGCTCCGCGAGCGAGTATACAGGAAGTCAATGAGCACGTCATACAAACCCAACTTCCGCTCCGTGCGTTTCCGTGGCAACCAAAGACGCCTTCCCCGGGCACATTTTGACTGCAGCAGTTTCCGAGTTGTTTACATTCAATTCACGCATTCTGTGCTCAAGCTTTATTACTCAGAGAGGGCACTAAGCGCTACATACACGGTACGATTCTGCGTTCGGTGCCGTAAGCTCCGGCATGAAGCGTACGATGGGTGGGGAGGGGAACGATGAGCCCGTAGGGGACGCAGGCTCGGCCGCATTTTGCACCTTGGCATATGCGCTCGTAAGAGTTCGTGCCATTATCAAGCAGAAAATAAAGAGTTTTGCACATCCCCGCTCTATAACATAATTGAAGAACACTCTCGATAAAGCTGTGCCTTCGCGAGCGACAAGCACATCCAAACAGTCCTACGTCAGTGACGACTCCGAGGGTAGGCTTAGCTAGAATGCCGCCGCTTCTAACCCGTCGTCGTTCTCGACGAAAGGCGAACTCGCAATGAAGCACTTACATTTGCCAACACGATAAACGTTTGTACTCACATGTCATGCGTTAACACATCCAATCGGTTTTGAAACATCGGTGTGGAGTGCAGCGATGGAAACGAAGCACGCCACATCGGTGAAACGGCCAGTGCCACTGTTTACCTTTCGTACCGCGGCTTCAGATCTATCGAATGTTTTGAAAACAGGTGCTGCTTTCCACTTTAAACATACTTACTCATTTGTAAGCTATTTCATTTCACAACGCAATCACAGTCAATATATTACATGCCATACCGGCAAATGCAGCCTACATCACACCTATTCGAGCGTCGGGGAGAACCAAACGGTGGCCAGCGGCGCGACGCCACACGTACGGCGCACGACGCTACGTACAGCACGTCGTAATCACTGTCTTCTGAGCTGGAAAAGCTTCTGCTTGTCCTGCTGTCGTCGCTAAACGGAAGCTACACTTTCTTGTACACTCCAGCTCCACACCCGCAGCGAACGCAGCCATTTTGACAGGCAAGACGGAAGTGACGCGAGGACGCGGCCCGCTTCCGCCCGAATCTGTCTGAATCCGTGCCTCGGCGCCGGAGCAAGTCGGAGCGCTCTGGCGCGGTTTGAGTTGCTCCGAATCTGCCAGTGAAACGCACCAACCCGCTCCCGCTCGACCAGTGAAACACGGATTCGTCGCGGTGGAGCAAAAAAACCTGCTCCAAATCTTCCAGTGAAAAACGCCATTAGGCTACTCGAACGCTTCAACGGCAGCCGTCTTCTGAGGGTCAGGTCTAATGCCATCCTTGTCAACAAGATGTCCCAGCACCAACGTTTGGCGTTCACCAAAATGGCATTTTTTTGAAGTTTAGCACGAGGCCAGCATTCTTGATGCAGTTGAGCACAATGTCGAGATAACTGTTGTGCTCCTGAAATGGGCGTCCAAATATGTCATCCAGGTAGCACATACAAATCTGCCATTTTAAACCACGCAGAACAGTGTCCATGAATCTTTCAAAGGTCGCAGGCGCATTGCGCAGTCAAAACGGCATGACGAACTTATATAGTCAATCAGGCGTGACGAATGCCGCTTTTTTCTTGTCATCTGCATGCATTGGGATTTGCTAATAACCGGAAGATCGCGGACATTTTGAGATCAAATACTGTACGCAATATTAATTCGGATAGAAATTATCGCCCATGAAAGGCCTTGAAAGAATGTACGTTTAACGATGCGGAGGCGCCGAAACCGGGGCCGCCACGGGTCACAGGTTCGACGCCCCCCCCCCCCCCCCTTTTTTTTTTTTGCGGTTTGTTATTATACTACTCGAAATCACGTCGGCAGGGGGCCTGGCGACGGTTGGGTACCTGAAATGCTTACAGTCGTTCAACTGCCGTTTACGACTCACTCCTACACCAGAACAGGAATTGGCCTCCCTGGTGAAGTACTTGGCCACCACCTCCCACACGATGTCTACAATTAAACCTTCGCCCTCAGTGTCCAGCAGCTGCAGAACATCTGTCCATGGCGGCGGTCAGCTCTGTGAAGCAGCAGAGGGCAGTAACAATCACTGGACCCGGACAGGCCGCCACTGGAAACTAAACATTGGAACGTTCAATGCAAGATCCCTCTCCAGCGAAGCTAGATTAGCGGAACTACTCGAGGAACTAGAAGGAGTTAGTTGGGACGTCATTGGCCTTAGCGAAGTTAGGAGACCAGGTGAAGCTTACATAGTCTTAAACAATGGACATGTCCTCTGCTATAGAGGATTACCCCAAAAGAGAGAATATGGCGTCGGGTTCCTAATTCACAAAGATATAGCGGGTAATGTGGATGAATTCTACAGCATTAACGAAAGGGTAGCATGCGTCGTAGTAAAGCTAAATAAGCGGTATAAACTTAAGATAATCCAGGGATATGCGCCAACAACGAGCTACGACGACGAACAAGTGGAGCAGTTCTACGAGGATATCGAATTAGCAATAACGAAAGTACGCACGCAATACACTGTAGTCATGGGGGATTTCAACGCTAAAGTAGGGACAAAACAAAGTGGAGAGCAGGCGATTGGCAACTACGGAGTCGGCTGTAGAAATGACCGTGGGGATATGCTCGTGCAATTTGCCGAAAGAAACCGACTCCGAATAATGAACACGTTTTTCAAGAAACACAAGAATAGGAAGTGGACGTGGAAAAGCCCTAACGGGGAAACAAAGAATGAAATCGACTTTATAATGTGCGAACAACCAGGTATAATTCAAGATGCAGAAGTAGTGGGGAAGATAAAATGCAGCGATCACAGATTAGTAAGAGCAAAGATTGTACTCAACCTAAAGAAAACAAGAACTAAATTATTCACTAGAAAAAAATGTAATCTAGAGGTAATCAGATCGAAGAACGAAGAATTTAAAGTCGCCCTAAGCAACAAGTTCGAGGCCTTAGGCGAAAAAGGTGACGATGTAGAAGAAATAAACAAAACTCTAACGAAAACAATCCTTGAAACAGCGATAGAACTCGGCGGGGGCAAAACAGCAAAGCAAACAACAAATAAGCTGTCCCAATCTACCAAGGACTTAATAAAAAAACGTCAACAAATGAAAGTAACTTCGCCCAAAGATAAGATTGAATTCGCAGAACTATCAAAGTTGATCAGTAAAGCCAGGCAAAGAGATATAAGAAACTTTAACACGAGAGAAATAGAGAAAGCAGTAGAAAAAGGCACCAGCATTAAATCGGTCAAAAAGAAACTGCACTTAGGACAAAATAAAATGCATGCACTAAAAGATAAACAAGGTAACGTTATCAATAATTTCAACGAAATAGTAAAGGTAGCAGAAGATTTCTACTCGGAACTGTACAGCTCTCAGACAGACCATACAACCTTAAAAGAAATAGAATCAGAGGAAGATACTGAAATTCCATGTATAACCACTGACGAAGTCAAAAAAGCTGCTAAAGGCATGGCCCGCGGTAAAGCAGCTGGTGAAGATGGTATAACAGCCGACTTGATCAAAGACGGAGGAGATGTTGTACTTGAAAAACTTGCATCGCTCTTCACGAAATGTGTCAAGACATGTAGTATACCGCGCAGTTGGAAAAATGCTAATATAATCCTTATCCACAAGAAAGGTGACATAAAGGAGTTAAAGAATTACAGACCAATTAGCCTACTCCCAGTAATATACAAGCTATTTACAAAAGTAATTTCTACACGGATAAGAGAAACCCTCGACTTTAACCAACCGAGAGAACAAGCTGGTTTTAGGAAAGGTTACTCGACAATGGACCACAGCCACGCTATCAACCTAGTAATTGAGAAGTACGCCGAATATAACAAACCTCTTTATATGGCGTTTATCGACTACGAGAAAGCGTTTGACTCCATAGAAATACAAGCAGTTATAGAAGCTCTACGACGACAAGGGGTACCTGGCGTATACGTGAAAATCATAAACAACATATACAAAGATTGCACAGCCACACTACTCCTACATGAGAAAAGCAGAGAAATCCCGATCGAGAGAGGTGTGAGACAGGGAGATACGATATCCCCTATGCTATTCACTGCATGTTTAGAGGAAATCTTTAAACGTCTAGACTGGGAAAAAAAGGGCATTCGAATAGATGGAGAATATCTCAGCAATTTAAGATTTGCAGACGACATTGTACTCTTTAGCAATGATGGAGACGAACTACAAAACATGATTAATGACCTAAACAGGGAAAGTATTAAAATTGGGTTAAAAATGAATAGGCAAAAGACCAAAGTTATGCTCAATAGCCTAGCTAAGGAACAGGAATTTACAATCGACAATGAACCCTTACAATGTGTAAACGAATATGTATACCTGGGACAGTTAATAACAGGAACTCCCAACCACGAAAAAGAAATTCTCCGTAGAATAAGGATGGGCTGGAGCGCATTCGGAAGGAATTACGAAATCATGACTGGAAACTTACCGCTCTCACTAAAGCGCAAAGTATTCAATCACTGTATCCTCCCAGTACTAACGTACGGTGCAGAAACGTGGAGGATAACTAAAAGACTAGAGATGAAACTAAGGAGCGCGCAACGTGCAATGGAAAGAAAAATGATAGGGGTAACGCTAAGAGATAAAAAACGAGCGGAATGGATAAGAGAACAGACAGGAGTAGCCGATATTATTATATCAATTAAAAGAAAGAAGTGGACCTGGGCAGGACATGTCATGAGGAGAACAGATAACAGATGGACAGTAAGAGCGACGGAATGGATACCAAGAGAGGGAAAACGCAACAGAGGCAGGCAAAGGGTTAGATGGAGCGATGAAATTAAAAAGTTTGCGGGCGTAAAGTGGAGCCAACTCGCTCAGGAGAGGGTGGAATGGAAATCGATGGGAGAGGCCTTCGTCCTGCAGTGGACCTAAATAGGCTGATGATGATGATGATGATGATCTCAGATCCATCATCATCATGATGATGATGATGATGTATCTGAGATCAACGGAAGAAAAGTAGGAAGCGGAATGCAGACAATCGATGGCGTCATCAATATGCGGCAGCAGATAGACGTCTTTCTTAGTAACCGAATTCAAGCGGCGGTAGTCAATGCAGAACCTCCACGTACCATCTTCCTTCTTGACGAGAATAACGGGTGTGGCCCAGGGTCTCACTGAATCTTGAATTATGCCCTTTGCTAGCATTTCTTGCACGTAATCATTGATGGCCTTGCATTCGGATGGTGCCACTCCGTAAGGTTTCTGCCTGAAGGGATGCGTTGACACGGTGTTGATGCGGTGACATATTCGAGACGCTGCGATTGAAGGTGCTTTGTTGCTATTTGAAAAATCGAATACTTTTGAGTGCTTGGGCAGAACTTGCAAGAGCGCATAGTGTTCGCCTTGGCTGAGGAACTTGTTAATCATCTTTACAAGTTGCGAATCTTCGGGGCCGTGGGAATGTACGTGCAGCTCCTCATTTGTAGCTTCAACCAATGCGACCAGCGTCATAGGGGAGTGAGGTTTATACAAAGCAAGTTTCATGCCACTGGGTAACACTGCAGGCTCCATTGAACTGTTAATAGTCCACACAATGGGGTACCAAAATGTTCTTTTTGATGCAAGCCGAATGAATTAGTTCAAGGGCATCTTCGAACATAGCGGGTTTATTAATTGAGCAACTCACTGGAACGCACATGGCAGAAAATGCGGGCATGACTGTGTTTTCGAAGACAAAGAAGTTACATTCACCACATGACGGATTCTCCAAGAGCGCGGACGGGAGAGTACCGTGCACGGAAAGATGCCCACTTCTACAGTCAACGGTCGCTTAACACTCCCGCAAAAAATTCATGCATAATATTATGTCATGTGTGGATCGGGCAATAACCGCGAACTCTGTGGGAAAAACTTTACCACACAAAGACACATCCACAGTGCAAACCCCCAGGGACACATGGCATCACCACTTACACCACAGAATATTGCACCACGATTCAGACAAAACATCACTTTAAGTCCTAAACAGATCTTAAAGCTAACACTCATCACAGATATTGTCGCACCTGTATCCACAAGTGCCAGGGTAGGTACACCGTCAACAAGTACGTTAACTTTGTTCTTCAGCATCAACACTGACGACGGTATGCCTTCCGATAGTTCCTGGTATCCTGCGGCCTCACCCCCATTGGCCGCACCAGCTAGTTTTCCGGCAGTGGTGACTGCGTGCGCCGCCATGGTGATGGAGATCGTGGAGCACGCAGAGCTGGTGGCGGTGTCAAGCTCCGATCGGATGCCGGAGAGGGATATTGGGAGCCTGTGAACATGTTTGGTGACGGTCGTGCTGAGAACTGGCGGTCAAATGCTGCGAAGTGGAATATGTGAGCAGTGGTTCTCGCTGGTGTGACCATCGGTTGTTGCGAAATCGTGAAATGTGCCCTGGGACTCTACAAGTGTAGCAGACAGGGAGAGATCGAGACACACGAGCCTGCTTTGGGTAACCGGTCCTCTCCGAAGGCACGGTGTAGTAGTACCTCCCTTCCCGGGCATCATAGCCAGCAGATGTTCCTTGGGAATAGCGAGTGAAATTGTCGTCAGTTATTTGATGGTGTACGGTGCAAGAACCCAGATGGCAGCGGTTCTCCATGTTCATCAGCATCTACTGCGTTAACCGATGGTTGCCATGAGGTCGGAATGGTGGGAACTCGCACGCGTTCAGCTTCCCTTGCATAGATGTCTTCAATTTCGTCGGTAGAATGAGAAGTTTGCCGATATCGCAGCAGTTCTTCTCTCACAATTTGCCGTATTGTCGAGGAAAGGTCACCGGGTGACATTGTGTCGACGCTAGCCACTGTGGGAACGTTGGACAAACGGCCGAATTTCTGTGCCATCCGCCGCATCTTCAGCATTTGAAACGTGCGACAGTGCTGCACCACGTCCGACATGGTGTTCAGGTTCTCCTTTGCAATCAGAAATTATAGACGTCTTCAGCTGTCCCCTTAAGGAGGTGTCCAACCTTTTCTTCTTCATTCATTCTGGTGTTCACTAACTTGCACAACTTCAAGATCTTCTCAATGTACATCATCGAAGTCTCAGCTGGAAGTTGTGCTCTCTGGGCCAGCATCTGTTCTGCTTGTTTTCTCTTCGCGTTAGTATTGCCAAAGCACTTCTGAACTTCCTCGACAAAGCGATCCCATGTAGTAAACATGTCCTCGTGGTTTTCATACCACATGAGCGTGGTGTTAGCGAAAAGACAACGTTACTGAGTCTCGCTGCTGAATCCCAACAGTTGCTCACGCTCACCCGTCGTACTTCAGCCATTCGTCGACATCTTCCCCTGAGGTGTCGCCGAAGTTCGGAGGCACTCGGTAGTACGGGAAGGGCCCAGTAGGGGTAGGCCTCGGAGCATCAGAGATGGTTTGGTCTCGGCACATCTCGATCGGCGAAGGTGGGAGACCAGCAAGGCGGCGGCTGTGGCGCAACTCTACACAGTAGAGCTTCCCTCGTTGGGCTCATCTTACCCAGCACCTTCCACCAAATCTGTTATGAGCCACACAGAGATGGGTCTTTAGTGCGTATGGATGTGCCGAGGCTCCAGTCCATAGCAATGGCACTCAGAACTTCGTTCTCCTCTGCCCTCCTTCACGCTTCCTCTGCTTTTCGCTTGCACTGCTAATAACCTAACAGTATTTACTAGACTGCTTTACAATTTACATTAATTTGATGTCCGGGTAAAGCAAATGTATTTAGTAAGCAAAATTTCTCATAAAATCGCCTCCCTTTCACTGCACTCTTGGTTCTCAACGCTGGTACCGCAACCTAAGAACTCCGGAGTGAAGTCGTTAATTGTCGCATTAATATGCTCGCCTGCAGTTAGCGCTTCAGTAGTTTCGACGCCTCTATCACCGCGCAGGCTTCAGCGTCCTGTAGGCGTGTTACTCCAGCCACAGCTACATAATTTGTCTTGTGTGATGTATATGATAGCCAGCTCCGTTGTGACGCGCTTTACTCCAGGAACGCAAGGACAGCTGTCGACAAGCAAATGGTGCGCCTTTCACACAGCTAAGTGTGCATTCACAAGACGATCTGCTGACGAACAGTCCGGTTTCGCCTGCAAGGTTTCACCGTTTACAGGCCCTCCTGGTTTATGGCAGCTTTGCGTAGGGCGCTGGCGTGTTCATTGTATTGTCTCTGGAGAAATGTGCCGTCCGAGAGCTTTCGCTTGTGTGCAACTGTCGAGGAATTCTGTACAGTGTCGAGGTGCCGATGATGCATACACGCAAAGGGTTCACATGTCCGGGGTATCCAACCCATCTCCCGCTCCCCGATTCGCCAGATTGCCGCTGTGTGCGAAGACAGGTTTCCCTTTCGTGTTATACTGAATCCTGTGACAGAAGGATCAACCACATTTTTTCTTGTCTCTCCCGCCCTTACTTCAAATGCAATATTTTGCTCATAAGTTCCTTTATGTCTCCACTTTGAAGAGTGTACACAGGTTCTTTAAATGCTTGACAATCTGTGAGTTTGAAAAGTACACTTTGAAGGCTCTCGAAAGTCTTAGTAGCTTTTGCTGCCGGGCTAGTTGGTATACATAGGTGAAGTTGAATTCATTGGCGCAAATACTCAGACATGGATGAGGACCACAAGATAGGGAGAAGCTTGTGTTCCTCGTCCCATACCTAGTATTTGCACCAATAAATTCTTCATCCTTGACAGTCATAGAATTTTCTTTTTTTTTAGAAGCCCTTGTATTTTTTAGCAAAGGTGGTCCAATATTTACAATGCGTACTGCTTTTTGTGGCAGATCGGCATTTATCTGGCAATATTCCTAATTTAGAAACAATACGGTGGTGTGAGTGCACATGTTCTGCTTCATACGACTTGCGGAGAACTCAAAACATCATTGTGAGTGGAGCCAAGTTGGTGGCTGCTCCTGCTTTCTTTCTGCTTTCTTTACACCTTGTCTAACTGTTTTCGCACTGCTTTCTTTACACCTTGTCTAACAGTTGTTTCATTCCCTCACCTATTTGCTTGGCTTCTCCTGCTTACCCTCCCTGGCAACTTATGAGTACGGTTGGACTTTTTTACAAGAGACACTGATATGTTAATGATTGAGAATTTGAAGATTTCGCTCTTGGGTATTTCGGCATTGTTGAGCTCCGCCCGAGCCAGCTCGCTGGAGCGCACGCACGGACAGACTTTGGACAGCCACGTGGCCGTGCCCCTCGCTGCGCAGGCGAGCACAGTCGTACGCAAAAGGGGCTGCGAGTGTGATGTCCCTTTTTCCGATTCTTTTCTCCGGAAGTGCCCGGAGCCCAAAGTACAGTTGCTAGAATAAAAGCACGGGAGTCGGGGCGACGAAAACGTCTGAAGCAGAGATCAAACGGAGCCCGGCCCATCTCTGCCGCTCAGAGGGCGCATGCGATAACATTGCCCTGATCGGGGCCCTGCCCATCTTTAACGAGCATGAAAAGGCACAAAGGGGGGGGGGGGGGGGCGTTCGTCTGCCAAGGTAGCGCTGTGGCGCGCGCTATCTCGGCAGCCATCAGCGAACGGCTCATAAACCTTTCTACGTGCTGCGCTGTCAAAGCAAAGAGACTGCGAAACGCGTCCCGGGAGCAGCCGTATTCTCTTACACCAGCGTTTTGGTGTGTTACGTGAGATCGTATCCAAAACAGTTACCATATACCACGTGCGTTACATTGCACGTTATTTCGAATGTGTTCGCGAAATCTCTGCGTAATTTGCGCACTCCCTTTTTGAAGCTCTAAATTCCCCCCAAAAAAAGTGCGCAAATTACACGAGCAAATACGGTATCACATCCATGTCGGTGCTATATAGTTAGCAGGTTGATGCTTTCGGGTACGATGCCAGCTTCTCACGAAGTATTCCCCATGCTGCGGTGGTCTCTGCAGCTTCCCCCTGTCCAATGCAGTCTTTGTTGGTAGCAGCATCACTGCGACCAGCCACAGTTAGCTCTCCATGCCGGAACCCCATATACGCGAAACAGTTCTTGACAGCATCGTGCCCCATCGGCATCCATGCAGCGGGCAACGTTGTTGAACTGCCATTTTCGTCATCATCTCTACTTGACCTTATGTTAGTAAGTCCTTCACTTGATAACTGTGCACTTAGCATTGATGAAGGAATTTCTGATCACAAGTTAATAGCCATGACTTGCCCTGTTTCGAGTGCTAAAAAGACTACGCACACGCAAATTATACTGCTATTCTCAACTTCCTAGACTCCAGTTATTCGGAGTTCGATGTAATATATGATGTTGAAAGCCTAGGGTCAAAATTCAAGGAGATGATAAATTTCTGGGAGCGCCAGTTCATTCCATTAAAAAAGAAGTGTAAAAACAGGCAGAACCCATGGGTAACACGTGACATCATTCATTTGAAACGAAAAATCAAACGACGGCGAAAAAGTGGACACAGAAATGATGTTCCTATTTTGATGAATGTGTTGCAAGCAAAAGTGAAGGAAGCCAAAACTCGTTTTTTCAATACAACACTACCCTCGTTCATGGTGAGCGACCAACAAAAATTCTGGCGTTCACACGGTTTCACAGATTGAATTACGTGATCACACCATCACTGAGCTTACATCCATAGCAAATGAATTGAATGTGCTTTTTCAATCAGTATTCAGAAGAACAGACTCATTCTCTCCATTTCAATCACGAGACTTCAGGGTGCCGATGTGGGAAATTACGATAAGTGAGGATGATATCTTGTGTCTACTGTGCAAATTAGACATCAAAAAGTGTTCTGGTCCTGACCATATCACAAACGTTTTTCTGCAAAGGTATGCGGGTTGGGTATTGAAGTATCTTCACAAAATATTTACATGTTATCTTTGAAGACGTCATCTCTCCCTGATGATTGGCGCTGTGCGAATGTTGTGCCAATTCACAAATCCGGTTCCAAATCAGACCTGAACAATTACAGACCAGTGTCGCTCACAAGCACGTGTTGCAAGGTTTTGGAGCACATCATTTACAAAGCCATTGCTACCCACATTAATGAAAATGATCTCTAGTGCCATCGAGAACATGGTTTCAGGTCTGGTTTGTCAACCGTGGCACAATTAGCAGAATTAGCGCATGATATTGCTAATAAACTTAATAAAGGAGGTCAAATTGATGCTATTTTTTTGGATTTATCTAAAGCGTTTGATGTCGTTCCTCATGTTGACGGGATTACCAAACTGTATGCTTATGGTATTGACAGAGCCACTGTGTCTTGGATTTCATGTTGTCCTACGAATAGAAAACAAAGTGTCACTGTGAACTCCTGTTCGTGGGAAAAACTGAGTGTGTTTTCTGGAGTGCCACAAGGGTCGGTATTAGCACCCATGTTATCTTCAATTTATACAAATGATATACAAGAGTGTGTTCACCTGGATGTACAGGTACGTTTGTTTGCTGACAATTGCATCACATATAAACCAGTACGCAGTCATGCAGATCAGCTTACGCTAAATAAATCTTTAGGTACTATTCAAGGTTGGTGCAAGGTATGGGGTATGAGGCTAAACACTACGAAGACAAAATTCTTATCGTTCACTAATAAAAAATGCCTGCTTGAATTCGGGTACACGCTAGGCAATACCGCATTACCCAGCACTTCGCATGTAAGATATCTGGGGGTAATTTTGACGAATAACCTAAGTTGGGGAACCCACGTTAACGAAATTTGTCGCAAAGCTCATGGTAAACTGACATTGCTAAAAAGAAAACCGCGTGGACCATCAGCATCTGTCAAATTTAAAGCATATAAATGTTTAGTGTGACCTGGCCTAGAGTACGCGGATTCAATTTGGAGCCCACACCAGAAGTATCTTATTGATAAACTGGAGTGAATACAAAGACTGGCGGTTCGGTTCGCCTTTTCAGATTATTCAAGAAGGAGCAGCGTTAGCCATTTAATTATCAAAGCTAACCTACAGACGCTAGGTCATCGCAGAATAATATCGAGATTAAAATTTATTTATGAGCTCTATCATAGCCACTTTAGATTAAATCGCTCTGCATACTTGCACAGTCTCTCCAGACATTCCCTTCGAACGGGTCGCAGTAAAGTGCTGAGACAATCCGTAAGCCACATAAACTCACACAAGTACTCGTTATTTCCAGCCGCCATTGACTGTTGGAATAAATTACCCGAAAGTGCTGTTTCTGCTGCTTCAGCAGGCTCATTTGTTAACATTATTGCAAATATCAACTTTGGTGTGTAATGTGTTCGCAATGCAGTGTTGCATGATTTACTTTGTATCCTTTCCGAACTTATGTGTGCGGAAAGCAACGCTATGTGATCAACACTTTTTTTTTGTGTTTTTTAGTTATTTTCTTTTTTGATCGACCATCTGTCCTATTATGCCACTCTTGTAATGAACTTTTTTCCACTCCTGCTTGGGCCCGAATGTGCCCTGCAGTATGTATAAATAAAAAAATAAAGAGAATAAATTGAGTTCAGTATCGCGGCCATGCTCGCTGTTTAGAAGGATGTGCTGTGCTAGCCTGGATCGGTAGCCATGCTTCAGGCTGTTAATCACGCCTTGATTGAAGGGCTGGATGAGCGAAGTACAGTTCGGCGTTTGTAAGCTTGACGCAGCGATGTGCAGGGCAGTTATCCGTGGATGAGTAAACAAAGATTCTGGCCTTGCCTTGTCCTTGTCGAATGTGACCAGCCATTCGGTCAAAATAGCCCACGCCATCCATGAACGGCTCTTTGTGATGTACTTTACGGGCAGGCTTTGCATGCCTTTGAAACAGCACGTCTTGGCACTCTTGCCGATGACAGGGGTTGCTTGTTGGACCCATCCATGTTTGTAAAATTGTGACGTGCTTTTTGCTCTGCTTGCCTCCGTGGCACTTTTTTCCTTACAAATCGAGCAACTTTGCCAGCAGAATATCATAGAAAAGCCCAGTCTTCTCTGCAGTTTACATATCAGACGCAGAGTAAAGATTCTGGTGGTGTTGGTTACAATTCACGATGACTCACTGTTGGAGCTTAAAGAAGTGAACTCGCCGTACGGCACTTTGCTGATATCGTGACGCTCCTTGAAGTGGTAAGTGGTTTAAGCAACCAGTGCTAGCTCTGACGTCGTCAGCTATGCCTATAAGGCAAGTGTAGTTGAGGGCCTTCTGCTGGATCATAGTGCTGCTGATCGGGATCTTCTTTGCCCTCGTCTCTCAAAATCGGGTATAAACGGCCTTGTCGAGGTCCTCACGGGAGGGTTGCATTGTTTTCTTCTGTTGCGCAGACATGCCCGATGCTACCATCTTTGAGATGCTCGCTTCGGACTTTAGTATGGTCGACAAAGAGCTCGATGAGATGCTATACTCTTCAGCAGTGCTTCCTTTTTTTTTTTCCTGTTGCTGTGGCGGCGATAATTTGAGCCTTCTCCAGTAAGAGAAACTTCCGTTTCTTGCTTTGAGGCACCACTATTAGCTCTCGCTTCCAACAAGAAAATGCATAAGACAACCACTGGTCTGAGGTCACATGGTGAAGTATGTGTGCACCAGTGTTCATGTGAAGTGAGGACATTTATAAAAAAGCACAGAAAATTTGAGCCAGGAGCAGACTTGGCTATGCTTTGGCTCTAGTCAAAATTGCTTGTCTCAAACTTGGGGCTCTCGCAGAACGCTGTATCGCATTGTCATCAACAGCAAGCAGTGGCATCTTGCATGGTTTTTCACCAGTTTGCAGGACGTGTGCAACTTTGGCAAGTTTATGGATTTTTTGAGCCATCAGAAACGATGAAATAATGTTTTGTCAGCATCAAAGACTATTCAAACAAGTTTCCGCGACCTCTGATCTGGTTGATCAAGTGACTTGTGTCTCATGATTTCATTGAACCAGAAGAATGATGAAAAAGGGGTCTGTTGCGGAGGGAATTGTGTTACATTGGAGTTTATGGAACGAGGTCGGGGAATCAGAAACACTTTGTTGAAGTGGAAATTTCATTGTGGCAAAGCTTCACTGTAGCTTTGAAGAAACTGAACACTCGTCAGCAGCTGCTTCAATGTGCCTCCAATGCTTGCAGGAATTCTCTGTCATTGCACTGATACTGTATTGTTATTTTCTCAGCCTCGCAGAATCAGTGCAGTGTCTGTTGCGGAACGAATTGCTGAAGAACGATCAGAGCAACTTGGACAAAGTGCTGGCTACAGTGTTCGTTTTGAATCTGTGCTCCCACGTCCATACGGATCCATCTTGTTCTGCACAGTTGGTAAGTGCTACATTTACAGTCTGTCCAAAATATACTGTATTTACATTATTGCAAAACGACCCCTCATGTCGTGCATGTCGTGCATTAAAAAAAAAGTGAGCGCCACAAAGGAAGCTTATTAATGTAGTTGCTGGACTGACTACTTGCCCTTACCAGCACTGCCGACAAGCCAGCCTTTATGAAATTCAGTGCCCTTGCATACTTTACCGTTGCGTTGGCCAAGCTAACATAAATAGCACCATCCCTGAAGAGGGTGGGAAATCAACTTTGATGTCCTCATCCTCTACTTAACTCTCTTGTCCTCACCTTCAACTGTCTGCACATGTACTTGCTACCGTGTTGTCACCGCCCAACTCCGATGAAGTTTCTTAATGTGCCATCATCAGGAAGCGAGTGTTGGCTGGTGCGGGCAATTTCTTGGTCCTCACTCACTGTTCTGCTTATGCACTGCGATACTGTACGTCTCACACTGTTAGGGCATCATGTTGTGGTGTACGAATAGTACTTAAAAAACGGGTCTTGCATGATTCTACTGGGCCGTAAAGATGACGGGTGAGTTTGGTGCAATTGGCACAGAACTTCCATCTCCAGTTATGGAAGATATGCGCCAATTGCACCAAACTGCCAACAAGAGAGCAGTGCAGATACATTCTGCGCCAAACACCTGTTTTTCGGGTGCATTGCGCTATGGCTGTGCCAAGACTGACAGAAGTGGCCTTCCACCTAAAGTGAACCTGTGCGACTTGCACAGGTTCACTCTAGGTGAAATTCTAATCTGTTCCAAAACTGCATTGTTCTAAGCCGTCAAGTTGAGCTAATTTTCAGCCGCTGCTGGTGGCTTGAGTACGTGTGCAGCGGCTTTATGGGGTGGCGTGGTGCCGCCATGCTCTGTATTCCCAGTCAACGCCTCCTGTACTTCGAGATGCCTCGCCGATTCCACCGCGTGACTCTCTCCCCTATATGCACGCCGCCACCGCGTCGTGGCGCTGTGCTCTGGAACTATCCGAACTACCCCGCCTGCCCGGCAAGCGCCCGCGCGGTCTTTACGGTAGCCTGTTCAGAGTGAGCACTAATGTCGTTGGTCATGTTTTACCAGTGTGCCACGTGCTACTTTTTATCGTGTGTCTTACCTCTTCAAAACTTGTTCTAATAACTACAACTGCAGCCCAGCCATGCGGTACTGCTGCATGCCCTTTTGCACCCCGAGCCAGCGCAAGAAACAGCCTGGCGTTTCGTTCCCTGAGATCCCTGCAGATGTAACACTCCAGGAACAATGGCTCAAAGTGATATCAAGGAAAGAACTGGCAGCTAACTTCATTTCCTCGATGCGGACTTTCGCAAAGACACCAAGATACGCATGCTTAAGGCAGGTACTGTGCCCAGTGTTTTCCCCCAGTACCCTTCTTACCTCAGGTCAGCACCATCAAAGCCATGAAGTGTGAAAAGCAGTGCTACAAGGAAACGCGAATGTTCACCAACGAAATCAACTTCCAATGGCTCATCTGGGAACCTCACTCGTATTTGTTAACGCAGCCGATTATGTCGGACACAACATTGTCCGTTGATTGCATGGATGTGCCCATATCTGACAACAGCAGCATCACCTTCCAGACTACATGCAACAATGCTGCACGTCCCGTACCAGTGAAGATTCCGAAGAGAGGATTGAATCAGACAGCACTGAGAGACTGCTACATCCCGGCCAGACCGCATACGCCATGAGGTCGTTTGGCTTGCGGACTAATGAGATAATTTCGTCAGCAGCTTTTCTGCAGAGCAAAAAGTGGCGTGCGAAAGAAAAGGCCTTAAAGGCACAGAATGAGAAGTTGTGTTCAATGGTTGACATGTACAAGAAGGACCTTGCACGATTGAAAGAGCAGTGCCACATCGGCCAAGTTTTTTCACGTCGTCAAAGACTCGGGAGTTTATGTGCGTGAAGGCCAAGATTATTTTGGATCAAGTGATTAATTATAAGGCCGAGAAGCCTACATGGTCAGAAACGACTATTAGGCAAATTTTGCACCACCTTTCAGCAAAATCTTACGAACATATGAGAAGTGAGAACCTGCTGCCCTTTCCGTGCAGAAATACTTGGAAGTTCATCAGGAAACATTGGATTAAGTGAGCTTGTGAAGCCAAGGCTGTGTGCTGAGCTGGATTGTCTCACTACACCCCAATCAAAACTGTGTAGCCTCGGGGTGGATGAAGTGCGCATACGACAGAAGTTTGAGTACCACAAGCAACGAGATGCATTTCTTCGAGACATTGACTTGAGTGCCGACCTCAACCATCTTTTGCCAGCATCTGAAAAGGGCCAGCTTTTAAATTCCCTCTTGTGCTTCTTGCTGTGTGTACTACATGCAAGCTTCAAGATTCCAGCGGGGTACTTCTTTACTAAGGGATGCTCCGGGGTATTGCTTACTAGGAAAGTACAGCACGTTATTAGAAAGACAGAGGAGGTGGGGTTCAGTATTGTACTCCTAGTAATGGACAACCACAAAGTCAATGTTGCAGCAATGGAGGCGATGTCACGGGGGCATCTTACCAAGATGCACCACCCAGCTGATCCTTCAAGATACCTGTTTCTAGCCTTTGATCAGAGCCATATTATCAAAAACATTCGTTTCCAGTTCTTGTCCAAACAAATTGGAGGTCAACAGGAAATGTCTGCTGTCTACCTTAAGTGCCTATATAGGATGCAGCGAGGCTTTTCGGTCAAGCCAGTCCGTTTTCTCACAAGAAAACATGTATATCCAACAAACCTCTTATGACGGCTGCTTTGAGCTTCTTGAAGGACCAAGCAGGGCACACTTGTGATACCAAGTTTGCAAATGTTCCACCTACAGTTGAATTTATGATTAACATGCACAGATGGTTTGTTCTAATGGATGTGAGCAACTGTGAGCAGCATAACCACCAGAACAACCCTGACAAAAAGCAGTTTTCAGATGCAGAAGATCCCTGGCTTCACTGGCTAGAGCTCGTCTTTCTCGAATACAGTTAAACCTGGATATTACGAAATTAACTAATTCCCAAAAAACTTTGTTATAAAGAGGATTTCGTTATATGCAGGTTTGGCACGAAAATTCGAAAAAGAAACGCTTAAGTAAGCAAAAAGGTAGCAGACGGGGCAGAGCTCACCCAAAACATTTGTTTTGGGTCACGGTGAGGAAAAATTTACAGCTGAGACTATTTGTAACGTAAGCGGTTATAGGGGGTGAAGGACCGGCTGTAATGCGGTTTTTTTCTGACCACCGTTTACCCTCCCATAGAACTTAATGCATAAGCAAACTGTTTATTGTGCAGCACCCCTCTCCTCCCCCTACCTGGGGTGAAGGACCGTTTATAATGCGGCTGCTGGGAAATCCCGTGGACAACCGAGGTAGCAGACAACCAAGGTAGCGAGCAGTCTTCACAAAGGAAGTGCACCGCCTGAAAAGTGCGCAGCGAATCGCCGCGGAGGAGAAAGGAGTGCGGAATGAATGAACAGTAAGCGAAAGAAAAGAAAAAAAAGGCCGTGGCAGCAGCGCATTGCGTGCGCGCCTTCTGAGGATAGGATTTCCAAGGCGAAGGAGAATGCTGCTAAGGCCGTTTGCCAGCTGCGAACGCTCCACATGGAACGCGTGCCCATGTCCACTTTATTGCTGTTCCTCTCCAGTTCCTTTTTTTTTTAATCATTTCACGCGCGCCGCCCTTGAATCCCTCTGTTGTCAAGGGCAAGCTTCCAGTAAGGCGCGCCAGCTGCGACCCCGCGAGCTTGGCTTAGAGTCACTGGAAACATTTCTTTCCAGTGACTCTAGCTAGGCCTAGCAAGTGCTGTCACCTAGTGTCAGGTTAGCGAAGTGAAGCGCAGAGACTTGCGCAGTAACTGAAGAGACCACTGGTGCTGCCAGCACGTCGGAAAAAAAAAAAAAAATCGTTTTTTTTTCTCTTTCTTTCTTAAGTCGGCACGGCTCCACAACAAGTGGGAAAGGAGGGCACCAGCTTGGCGGGTTAGGCCAGCTGCAGTAAGCGGCAGGATCAGGTTTGAATGTGGGAGAAGGGACACACCTGCGGCGGCAAGACCGCCGGGTGTAGGGATGCAGGCTCGCCTCGTGCACGCTCCCATGCGCGCACACGTGCGCTAGCTCTCGCCTCGCAGTCGCCGTGCCTTCGAGCGCGCCAAATGCGACGCCGCTACTTCGCATTTCATGGCAGCGGAGAAGGTGCCTAGGGTTGCTGCTCGCGCAGAAGTAGCAAAATTTGAAGCAATATCTCTAGGTTGTCGGCGGAGAAAATTCTTTATTTCGAGGGATCTCTGGCTGCCACTTTGTTATGTAGAGGTCTGAAATACATGTACTTCTATGGAGTAACAGCGGGGAATAGAAAAACTTCGTTATATCCAGAAAGTTGTTATATGGAGGTTCATTATAGGCAGGTTTAACTGTACATTGAAATGCTAAAGGAAGCTAGTACACCCAAGAACTTGTTCACAAAAGAAGCCTATCATGCCGTAGTTTTCACCACAGTTTCCAATGTGCAGTACACGTTGTTCTTGTTGAATGAGTGCGACTTCATGTTTGTACTCACTAGGAAATTCTCAAGTGATCCAATAGAATCACTGTTTGAATTTCTGAGGAGGACTGCCAGATGCAGTGATGTCATGCACGTAGAAGTGCTGTTAGTGGACTTGACAAAATTTTGAAGACTGGGATCATCGCATCATCCAAGAAAACCAACGTCAACAACTCCACTTCTTGCTGCTCTTCTCGGGCTGTTATTGGAAGTGAAGTGAGGGGCAGCACAGCAGCAGTCTGTGCGAATACCCAGAGGGCACAAGAAACACTGCGAGAAGTTTGCACGTCATCAAACCCTTTTTAGGGGCGAAGCTCCTCTTAGTCTAACCTTGTCACGCGTCAGTCGTCAGGCGTAACCCGCGTGCCGGGAGGCACGCGCTCGCCCTCGGCGTTCGCCTCAGCGCGTGCCTCCCGGCGTGTGCCTCTCTCTCTCTCTCTCTCTCCTGGTGCGTGCCTCTGCTGTCTTGTGAGAGAGAGACAGAGAGAGAGCGAAAGGCGCGCGTTGGCTATGGAAACGCTCTTTCTTAGAGGAACGCTGTACCAGCTCGCAAAGAAGGAGAACGCGCCCTCACCCGCGAGAGACAACGTTGGCGCAGGCAGCGTCTCCTAGCGAGTTTCTTGATTGAGAAATACCGACTGCTCGCGTTGGAGAAGCGTTCACCGGCAACCCATATATATATATATAGGCACTGGATCTTGACTTGCAATGAAGTGCCGGTGGGAGATTTCACTTGTGCGTAGTTGAACCATAAGGATTCGTAGCGTGCGCGTTAACTAAATTAATCCGGAACTCGGCACGATCTACGATGAACCTCCCGAGCTTCGCCCTCTCATCATCATTCACTCCGTGGATATGCTGTAATTTTTTTGCCGATGCCAGATATGGCCGCTACAGCACTTGTTGGAGGCTACGTAGCTTGTGTAGTGAGCGAGAAAAGTGCGTGTGAGAACTGTGTGTCTTTAGTTTAGAAGGCAAAAGGGAACTCTGCTGTGGATGGGTTGATTTCCCACCAAGACAGGGGTGGCCTCTACTACCCGTCACAAGAGCTCATTACATTTCTATATGGACAGAAGAAATATGTGGAAATAATGCTGTCAGACAGAAAAGCTCTCTTGAAACCAATGGAGCAGTGTTTGCAGCACAGTGTAAGTGCAATCACGGGCTTGCCTGTGCTGAAATGTAAAAGGTGCAATGATTATAAGAGAGAGACTTTTGTTAAGCTAATATCCAAGAAATTTATGGAGCCCCTATTTTGAAACCATGCATTATAGACGTAAGCGACAGAAATACAGTAGCAAAAATGTATTGCAGCAAGCCACTGTCATGCAAAGTACTGATGCTTTTAAGCTGCATCTCTTGGTTCTATTCGATTTTTTTTTTCTGTGACATGATTCTTTGGACTGCTGATGTGAACTGTGATAGCAGTGTCATGGATTGGGAAACTCTTCCACCCTATTCTTCGCTTTGAATTGTTAGCTTCGCTACCTATGTGCAGCATGATGGTGCTCCTCATTTCTTTTACTGTTGTCTGTGACGACAGTCATTTTCTGCTTTACAACTTCTTTGGCTACCAATCTTGCATTTTTCGTCATAGCTGGGGCTGCTGCAAATTTTATAACTGTGATACTTACTACTGTGATAAAACATATACCTGTCCCCCCTTTTTTTGTTTACAATTCTCTGGTCATTGTGTGCAAGAACCTGCAATTGATCCTGCTTTGCATCGATTCTGTTGTCTTTTTTATGTTGAAGCAATATCTGATCATATTACTACCGATCTGGATATTGCGTTAGCTGTAACACGCCCCAGCTCTTGCCAGAGAATGCTGAGCCTGGCCCTCTTGCTGCCGTAAATAAACATTGTGCTATTGTTGTTTCGCTTAATTTGTTCATTTTTTTTTACATTAATTCCACTCTGCTAAGCCCTACAAGCATACAAAATTTTTGCACAGTAGAACGCTGCGAAACTCCGGACGCAGGGACTTTCAGTGGTGGAGCTGGCCGAGTGTAGTGTCAGAAGCTGGCGCCACCTTGTGGAATCCGGTGAAACACGGTGGCTGCGGGCGAACAATACGAGAGCAGCCAACATGCCAGGTATCTCAGAGTAGAGCAGGCGTTGTCTGGGTTATTGATTCATCAGTTTATGCCATTCGCTGAAAACTGTGAAGCATACCAGTTTGCTAACTGTTGCGGCCCCCAGCAAACTATAGTGAAAGCAAAATGGCTGTTGTAAAATATCCTAAGTGTGTACTCAGGGTCATTAACATCTATGGCTTTGATTTCTCGAATATGAATGTAATGTTTAGAAATCGAAACTGTGCCAGTCTTGGGTAGTGTTTCGTTTGTCTAAAGCTTCACCATGTATTAGTGTTCGCCATTAATTTCCTGGTGCCACTGACGCATATAGTGGTTTTTTTATTATTGCTGACCGCATTCATTGTATATGCCACCCTCTATCAATAGTTTGACGACCTAAAGTGCCAAAGTGTTAGGATATAGGAAGAACGCATGATGTGAGCAATCTGAATGTGATTGCATCTGATGCATTATTGAGGGTCCACAGCCAGTGCTCTATTTCGCTCGTACTTGCTTCACAACATGTGGCAGTCTTGATGCTGCATCGGTGCTGTTTGATTGATGTTCCTGAATAGTAGTGCCTGTACCATTCCCCATTTAATATTTTCACCTGATGATGCAGCTCAATGAGCTGTTATCAGGGTGCACACAGGTCCTTGCAAGCCTTGAATACCTTTGAATTTTGAAAGTCTGTTTTCAAGGCCCTTAAAAACCCTGAATTTCATACTATAGGAGGATAGAACTTAAAAAAAAAAGAACAGCAGTTGGCAACAAGGGCTGACTGACTGTGTGCGTCGGTGTTACTCCGCCAGCCAATCACAGAAGCAAACGAAATCGTCGTCATGTGACCTTTTCAAAATGGCGCTGTATTTGTGCCTTCAATACCTGCTGAGTGTCTGCTGTTCTTGAATCCTTTCATTGGTATAAGCCATGATGTGCTCGAGAAGCATGCACCAAAATGTGCAGAGTCTCAGCGTTTCCATCTGCAAAAGGCTACGGTTCAGTTCATTTCGCTTCTGAGCGTGAAACTTTGCTGAACTGAGTTAAAAAGCTCGGGCAGCTGCGCTTGTGACATGCTGGGGTTTAGCATTGCAAGTGCTGTACTTCAGCTCATCAAAGAATTATCCTTTCCATGTTGCACTCTTATAAATGAATGAAGGCATAAAAATTTATGCACTTAGCCATTATTGTTGCCACCCTCACTTTATTTTGGTAAAATGGAAAGTTTCAAGAAGGATCTATTTGAAACTTCGCGGTAGTACAGTGGCTGGCGATTACAAGGGTGTGGGAGGGGCTTCACTGCAGACTTGAGTTGTATCCGACTATAGGTCTCTCTTGACGGTGTGCAGCACCGCCAAGCAGGGTGAGAGAGAGAGCTGGGAGATAGTGAAAGCTGGGTGTGGAGAAGGGAAGCATGGTGCAGCGTAGCAGGTATGAGGAGCGACGCAGGTCATGGTGGGGCAGGGCTTAAGGGAGATAGTGAATGCCGCAGCGAGGCGCATGTGGGCAGAGCCTAGCAGGAGCGAAGGAGCAGCATGGCGGGCACTGGCAGTGTGACATCATTGCTTTTCAATATAAAACTGCGTGCTCACTTCGGCATGGCATTTGCTCTTAGTGAACTGATGTGGCTCTGTGGAGATGGCCAAGACTATCGCGAGGACTTCTGAGGAACAAGCCGCTCGACTGGAGTGTTGGCGCGAAGCTAATTGAAAGTGGATGTGGCGACAGCTGTATGATCCTGAAGTGAGTGAAGGCAAAGGAAATAGAAGCTAGGAGTCGCAAGAAAAGATAATATCCTGGAGCTCACAAACCCAGCCGATCGAATTCTGTGAGATACTACTTAGAAGACTGCGAAGAAGCAATGCTTAGCTGGTTTACCATACTGGATTTATGAATTAGTGTAGCTTTGCTAGAACAGAAATTGCTAATCTTAGTACTCTCACTCTGCATAGTATGTCATAAAAATTATGCATAACTCTGCTATCACAAAACCAGAGATCAGCAGAGCTTGGGGAAGCTCCGGTAAACTTCATTCCCATTGTGAGGGTAAAATAAAATAAATATAAAGGCATGGGAAGAACCTGTTCTGCAAAAGCATACCAGGTTTAAAGTGAAGAAAAATAAATGAAAAGGGGTTTGAAAACCAACTGAGATCACAAATTTGGTGGGAAAGCCAATTGTGAAAAATGAATAATATGGTCAGTGGTAACACTTACAGTGTCCTAAGGGCGCAACAAGCACAGATACCACACGTAGGTTTTATTAGAGTGACACAAACAAAGGCAGGTGAGATAGACATGCCCTGTGAGGTATAGTGGGGAAAATTAAGAGGAAATGAAGAAGAGGGGAAAAAGAGATAAAAAAAGGGTGAAGGGCAAGTGCAAAGGAAGGACAGGAAGTGGAGAAGAAAAGGAAAAGAAGTAAACACAGTTAGAATGTCAGTGTGTGTCCCAGTGGTAGGGAGCACTGGATTCTTGACATTCCCCAGTGGTGGAGTTGGCCACTGTTTTTTTCGTCATTGTGTGAACTGTGTGACGAGGGATGCAGGTGTCTTGGTTGCAGCAGTAAGTCCCTTGATGACAGGTGAGCAGGATATGTTAAACTCACAAATTTTAAAGTGATTGTTTTGACAGGCAGGACCTGGTGAGGCAGGCATCATGGTTTTTTTGGTGCAGCAATATTACCCCACAGAGGGATTGCGGAACGAAGCCTCAGCGAAGGCCTCGCCGGGTTGGCTACACAGCAAGCCCCGCAGTGCAACCCCATAGCAAATATGTGGCGTGGTGGCACATATTATGATGGCCCCTGTAGCATCACCAGTGTTGTATTCTTTCCTGTTGATGCTGAAATAAAATTATTATTACAGTCAAACCTCGTTAATTCGAACTCTGAGGGGACAGGAAATCTGTTCGAATTAACCAGAGTTCGAACTAGCGAGGGTCCCTTTGATTGGTGGTACTAGCGCACAATGTCAACATTAGAAACATGCGCTATTTATTGACTGTGACTCCCGTGCTTCAGCCACACCTGTCGTCTTGCAGCGTGCTCAGTGGCACGGCCGCAACGGCTTCACTCGCCCGGTGGCCCATATCCACTGAGCTACCGCATTTACTCGCGTTATTTGTGCACTTCGCGATTTTAGAGCTCCGAAAACGGGGTGCGCAAATTACGCGGAGATTTCGCGAACACATTTGAAATAATGTGTAATATAATGTAACACGTGTTGTATATCTTAACTCTTTCGGATACGATCTCACGTAGCACTACAAAACGCTGGTATAAGAGAATACGGCTGCTCCAGGGACACTTTTCACAGTCTCTTCGCATTCAGAGCGCAGTACGTACAAAGGTTTACGAGCCGCCAGCTGATGGCTGCCAAGATAGTGCGCGCCAGCGCTATCTCGGCAGCCATGCGATCGCTCGGCAGCCGAACGACACTCCCCCACTCGCGTTTTTTCATGCTCGTTAAAGACGGGTGGGACGCCCCGCTTCGACGGCAGGCGTCCCGATTGGGGGGATGTTACCGCCTCCGAGCGACAGACATGGGCCAAGCTCGTTTGATCTCTGCTTCAGCCATTTTTGTTGCCCCCCCTCACGTGCCTTTATTCTAGCGACCTTATTTCAGGCTCCGAGGGCTTCCGGAGAAAAGAATCGGAAAAAGGGACATCGCACTTGCAGCCCCTTTTGCGTATGACTGCGCTCGCCTGTGCAGTGAGGGGCGCGTCCGCGCGGCTGTCCAAAGTCTGTCCGTGCTCATGCGCCGGCGAGCTGGCTTGGGCTGGACGGCACGCAAATTAGCGACGAAATGTTTTTTTTTTTTTTGTAAGGTTGGCTAAATATTGGGGTGCACAAATTATGCGAGGGCGCAAGTTATGCGGGTAAATACGGTATACCTTCTTTCATCACGCGTGTTGCAGAAGGAGCAGGACGGCGCCGGGCGCCCTTGGAAAAGCGCGAGGCATATGATTTCTGCCAGCTGATGGCGCCTTCCGATGCCCGCGGAGCGAGCAGATGGGTACGGGTTTGCGATGCTACGGCAGCTGACACGTCAACCTTGGCGATTGGCTTGGGATTTCACGAAATGTAATGTAAGCGGAGGGGCAATCTTGTTCGAACTAACCGTGGCGCGTGTTTCAGCTTCAAATTAAAGAGAGTTTTTCCCCATTCAAATACATGTAACTTTGCCGGGACCAACTGGCCAGTTTGAATTATCCGTTGTTTCGAATTATGTGACTTAGAATTAACGAGGTTCGACTGTATTATTATTATGGTGGAAATGCATAATAATAACATAGTTACTCATATGTTAAGATTGAGTGGGTAGAAGATAAACTTATGATACATGCAGGATTGCATCGCTGACCTCTTGTTCGGTGCATACCAAAAGTGCCTGGTTGCGAGGGCGTTGCAAAATTAATGAGTAGTAGGCAGCGCGGTATGCTACCTGCGCCGTGAAAGGTACGCTTGCTATTAACGGGGGACGTGGCTTTCGAATCGCGAAAAATGCCAAAAAAATAGATTTTTTTGAAAATAGTATGTTCAGTTTCTGCAACTCTTTCTCTCACCGATTCCAAAATATCTGCTGAAAACCGCGTGGAAATGCCCTAAATAATTCATTTCACTAGTGAAGGAGGCAAAAATCATCGCGCAAATAACGAAAAAATATCATTTTTGAAACCGCAATAGTTCCGCGACTACGCTACCGGCCGCTGCCATCTTGGGCGTGTGGAAAAGAGCAGTTCTCTGTCTTCAAATGTCCCGCTTCAGCTAGCTCCTCCCCGCCAAAACAAGCGCACAAAGAGCAAATGTTCGAAAGTCGTTTTAAGGCCTCCGATTGGCCGCGTCCGCCATATTGCCCGAGCGCGCTTCGCTATTGGTCTGACGCTCCCACGTGGGGCAAACATCGTCTGCTGCTTGCGCCTGCCGAGGTTACGGCTGTCGAGTGGCGCTACGTGGTTGCGTGTTCGCACTCGCTCTGTGGTTACTGATCGGTGCTTATTCAGAATGAAACTACGTTTTAGTTTGACTGGCGCATGGGACACACCTGCAGCACCTATGATCGCGATCAGATAACGGCGGCGTGTTGCGAACATTGCAAAGCGCGTCTCGGACCGACAGACATCGGACCCGTGGACTTTCCGCTCATCAGCAGCGCGGTCCTGTCGGACCTACGAAGGCCATCACGTAGCAGCACTGCGGACTCGCATCCGAGCATTACGTGCGGTACTTTGAAGCCCTGTGCCGCGCCCACACACACCGCATGCCTACGGCTCAGAGTCGCGCTAGGCCTAACTGCGCATCAGCTGCTGGCGCAACAGCTGAGCACGTTGCACGGCGGCTTTTCGGATCAATGGCAAGGCATTTCGGGTACTTCGGGCATCGGCTACTCAAACTGCAAGGCCAAGCACGTTGCGCGCCGACTATTCGGAAACGCGGCTTGGCATTTCGTGCAAACGCCGCGACGCCGCTACCAAGCACAGTGTGCATAGACTTGGACCCTGCGATCGCTCAGATCGCTCACTTCGCGGACAGATGAAGTGCGGTCAGTGAGCACTGGTAGTGTAGTTTAGGTGCATTTATTGCCTTGCTTAGTATCACTGAAAGTTCTTGTGAACGTTCTGACACATTGTATATTGTATGCCTCGCAGAGTAGCCAAGGGAAGGGGGGGGGGGGGGGGGGGGGGGGAGTGGCAGTAGCGTGAAACTGTAGCTACTGAACCTCATGCCTCAACTTCTTGACTCATGAAACAAAATACTCAGAAATCGATCACAGTAACAACTATGTCTTTACCTTGACTGTCTCTTAATTCGGAAAGGAAGTATAGCTGTCATGTTGAGAGCCATGTGTTGCGATCATAATTCTGTGATTATTCATTATTCTACAACCATATGCGAGACCACTAATTACATTTAGCATGAATGCAAGAAAGCTGGTAAATTACTACACTTAGTGGACCCAGTTGTATAACAAACCTTATATTCTGCAGTGTCTGTCACACCACCCCTTTGTGCAGGTAACTTGCATTGAAATTTATGCATACAACATGGTCATTGTAAATCATAAAAGGAGGCTATAAAAAAATAGAGATGGGCAACAAAGGCACACCAGATGGGAGGCCACATGTCCAACAAGTCTAACGTCACAAAACAAACCAAAGATTATAGTATTGGTGTGCTTGAGAGAAGTTAGGAGGTGCTGAAACTTTAAGAACACTTTTCTCGAAACAATATTTTTGGCATGTCGCTTAGCTCGTGGAGCAGATATCTTGGCAACTACTTCACAGATTTTGATTCCATTTGTTTTGTAAGGCTCCTTGAAGTGTGCTTCAGGGGGTGACATTCTTCTTTTTTCATTTTTATGCTTTAAAATTTTTTACTAGGGTTTCTAGTTTGCAGTGCAAGTGCGCTTATTGCAGTGTCGCTGGAAAAACATAAACTACATATTTTTGTGTTGTAAAAAAATATTTTGGGAATGTTACCCCCTTCTGCATACATTTGGCTGTGCATCCAGTGTTTATCAACTTTTTTCTTCTTTTTGTAAGTATTCCAGACCCTCCACGAGGTTCACTAAAGGAATAATTTGTCACGCAAAATGTTCTTTTGTATCGCTTTGAAATTTTTATAAAAGCATCACAGAGCAGTTCTTAGTGTTTGTGCCAATTTTCATCAACATACACCAAAAAGCAATAAAGTTTCTACCGAAAGCCACGTCCCCCCTTAAGCCAAGAAATAGGAGACTGATGAAGGACGGTAGACAGTTCCTTTAACAGCTTACATAACAGCATAGACACAAAAGAAGGATATACATATGGACATCACCTAAACCTTTGCCTCACCGAAGTACAGCAATAACAGGGCAGCACATGAGGAGGGCTTACAGACTGAGCTACGGTTGTCGGCAGCACCCTGGCATCCTCTAGATGCAACGACAAGGCAGATGGTCAGATATGACATCAGAAAACACTATAGATTGCAGAGGTGCAATCTCTGCCATCTCACCCAAAAATGAACAGAAATATTCTGTTTAATGGCAGCAGTTACAAACTAGGACGTATCAAAAGCTTGTGCAGAACCCAAAGAAGACTCTTCTGGACCCGTTATTGCATATTGGGTGCTGTAGGTTGAAAGACTAACACTTGCTGACTTTAGTTATGTCCATCTGTAATCAAGAGGTGGCACCACCTCTTGATTACAGATGGACATAACTTAATTTGGTATTTCAGTTAATTCGAACGCGGCATGCAGTCCCGTCCAAAATGTACATTGTTCTATGACTGAAGACTCATCAATTCAGACAGATTCGACCGTGCTTCGGTCAAATCAAACTCTTGACCGAGGTCGGGTCATAACTGGGAAGCCTGTGGCCACACATCGGATAGAATTCGGATTGACCGCTGAAATTGACGGTACACCTAAACAACTTCAAGATCGGGTCGTGGCCTCCAAGATTTAAAACGAGGTACGAATGAGCTTTGCATCTTTGAGGCATAAAAAAAGAAAACGCACACACACATGGTCTGGTTTACAACTAAAATGAAACTAAAATCACTACTGTCAACAGCAACGGGCAACCAGTGGATTTGCCATTTTTTTTTTCTTGTGCGTGCAACATGCTTGCATTGCGGTAGAGTCTGATTGTTCTCATATAGTATGCTGTTGCTTCTAAATTGTATTTATCCTTGTGCATGGTCAGTGTCGTCTACAGCCTTATTGTTCATTTGTTTTGAAAAGTTTGAAGGGTTTTTATTTTATTTTTGTCAACGTGGTTTTTATTTTGCCCATTGTCTACCTCATGCACATTGCATCACAACCGTGCAAGTGTGCGTTGGTATGACATCTCCTGCGTCTCCTGCCTAGCAGGAAAGAGCGAGAAGTATGAAGCAAGGGATTTGGCTGCGAAGGTGCAAATATTGAAGGTGTTGCAAGCGCGAACATCTGGAAAAGAATTCATGGAAAAGTTCAACGTCAAGAAAAGCACACTGGGTAGTAACGTCAAGAATGAAGACCGGACCATGCAAGCTTATGACAGACTGTTTGGTGAAAAGAGAGAGGCTTAAAACAGCAGCGCACCCCAAACTAGAAAAAGCGCTGTTCCAATGGATTGCAGTCTCGCGTGATGTGCTAAATATTAGTTCTAGTGGAAGAACAACCTTCTCATCTTACCACGGAAATGCCCACTGACCTTTGAAGTTTGCGATTCCAATTGGAATCACTGGGCCTGAAAGGTTAAGGGGGTTTGAATCGTCCTTGATTCTTTGTGGGGAGGGGGGGACACATTGTATAGATATCGAGAGCTGCACTGAACATCTTAGACAAATATTGTAGTTGGACATGTTTGGCGGAAAGAGAAAGAGGCTTATAATGGCAGTGCACCCCAAACTAGAAAAAGCGCTGTTCCGATGGATTGCTGCCTCTCGCAATGCGCAGTTGCTCTTGAGCGGATCCTTTATCTGTGCACAAGCAGAGAAGTTCGCATTGACCATGAACATTGACTCTTTCAGTGCAATGGAAGTGTGGTTCGACCGCTTCAAGAAGTGACATGTGCTGGTGTTCCACAACGTGTGTGATGAGAAAGGTGCCGTCGACGAGAGTGTTGTGTAGGACTTTACTTTCCGCTCGCCTTTCTATGTACAAGCTGTGCAACATTTTCAACACCAATGAAGAAGCGCTGCTCATCAAGGCTCTGCCTGACAAGACAGTCGCGTTTAACGGGGACCTGTGCATCGGTGGGAAACTGAGTGAAGAGTGGGTGATGGGTCATGACCGGCACAGAGCGGCTGCCGCTGCTGGTGATAGGAAAGGCTGCAAAGCCAAGATGTTTCAAGAACATTAAGCAGCTGCCTGTTGACTACCACTTTAATCGAAAGGCGTGGATGACCGCCAAAATAATTCAAGCCTGGCTGCATCAGCTAAACAGTCGTTTTGCTGATGGGAGCTGCGTTAACATCATGCCAGCTGTTGTTCCCCTGTGCGGTTACTTCGCAGAAGACAATGATGTTGCCATCACCAGCAAAGTGACAGACAGCAATATTGTTGCCGCGGTCTTGGATGGCAAATGGGAATCGACTGATGAGGACCCAAGCGATTCAGATGAACGTCCATGCTACACAATGACAGAGGCTGTGCATGCTTGGCTGTTTTGTAGAACATCTGCATGGTTTGCTCGGGCAGTGTGCGCAGACTGAGCTACCTACAGGAACCGTACTGGCCTGCTGCATATCACCCACAAGCAAATGGACTGGTTGAAATGTTTAACTGTGTCCTCAGGTCATACATTCATTTGGCCGTACTGGAGCAGCGCTCAGTGAATAGCACTGTCTCATAGTACTTTGGAATCTGCAGAGTCACCGCTCACAGTACCACTGGACTCTCCCCGGCAGTACTTCTACATGGCCGGCACATGAGGACATCCTTGGACGTCATTGGCGCCACTGCTAACTTCTTCGCACTGCTAACTGCTTCCCACTGCTAACTTCTTCGCAGACCCTGCTCAGGAGATGTGCTCACCTCGGGAAAGAGTGAAAGAGCACCAGCTTAAAAGCTTGGTTTATGTCGACCGACGGAGAGCAGCCATAGTACCAAAGTTCTGAGCTGGAAAGTACATGAGGGTCAACATTCAAGAAGCCAGTTCCTGGTCTGAAAGGCACTCCAGTTTAGGACCTCCTTTGAAAATTCTCAAGCGAATAAGACGCTAGTCCTTGTGCCTTGGTGATGGTCGCACGTGGAATGTCTCTCAGTTGACTGCAGCCCCAGATGAAGCAGTGCCACAGCACGCACTAATATGGGAGGACAGCAGGCACCAAACTGTACCTCTTACCACGCAGAGGTACAGTTTGGTGCCTGCTGTCATTCTGATGTCCGCCAATGCCTGCTAAAAATGCACTGTTTTTTGAGCTCCGCCAGTGCCCCGCTCTGTCAATACCATCAGCCCTATTACAGTTGTAGGGTTCACAACATCTGAGGCTTACAAGGAGCCCTGCTTCAAATGACGATCATGACGGTGGCGGTGACAGTGCTCTTATTGATGGTGGGGGTGATAGGGCTCATAGTGCTCCTCTTGTTGGCACTGAACAAGCTGGTGAGTCACCATCTCTTCGTCGCTCGAAAAGAAACAGGGGACAACCTACGAGATTTCAGGACTATGTAGAATACTGGTGTCACACAGGCGTTTCGAAGGCCTTCGAACCGATAGTCCATCGACTTAAAGGTCAAGTTTGAGCTGCTGCACGGGCGGTTTCAATGGCCATCGAGTCGATAGTCTATCGAGTCAATGGCGCATCCTACAACTCCGAGACTTCGAAGGCCCTTGAGCAACGGAAGCGAAAACGGTGCGAACTCCGAGACTTGGTGCATCGGCAGCTCCCGCATGTGTTAGTTTCAGAGGCCACGGCCATATTAATGTCGTTGTATCAATAAGTAGAATCATACACCGGGGAAAAATATTGTAAACGTGCTGAGGGGCCAACGTTCTCACTTTATTGCATTAGTTCTAGAACAAATACGCCGTCACTGCCATAAAAAACAAATACCATACAGCTGGTGGGAAACACTGCGTGTTGCGCCATCTGGTGTCTACAAATCATACCAATTTTTGAGGCTCACGCTAGGGACTTAGGCTTAGCAGTGTCAAAATCAGTATGTTTCCTGAATAACAACTGCAGAACGTCGCACATATTTTGTCCCTTTTGGTACCCGAGATTAAGAAAAGGCTCAATTTAAAGTTTGTTTCTTGCCATCGGTGTGAATAACAAGCAACTAGTGCGAATTAGCATTGAAGCAGGTGCTTTGGTTGCTGCCATGTTGTTGCGAAATCATTCGGCGACTCAATGGCCATTCAAAACTGCCGTGTAGCAGCACCAGAACTTATTTTGAGTCGATAGAATTGTGGGTTTTTCGAAGGCCATCGACTCGAAGGTCTTTCAATTGTGCCAGTGTGACACAGGTATAATGTATCTTGATCTGAGCCTTGACTGCCTTTGTAATTATTTGTGTGTAAATATGTATATATTAGGGAAGGGTAGATGTAGTATCGAAGACCAACACTAGGTGACTTTAGTTATGTCCATCTGTAATCAAGAGATGGCGCCACCTCTGTATGTATATAAGCAAGCGCATGCTGGAATAAAGGGAGTTCTTGTGTGACCTGGATTGAGCACATTCGTGTGCTCAATCGTGCCACGTGCCAACGCTACAGGTGCTATTAGTACATATTTGTGGCATGTGATTTCATAAATCCTGTTCATGGAACTTGGAACAGTGAGCGACATTAGTTGTACAGTCAGTTATACGCCAGAAACAAGCTCCGGCATGCATTCATGTGACCAGTGAGCCTTCATGTCCAAATATATGACACTATTCATCACTAATATGCATTGGTATTGTGGTTTGGTTTTGCAACACATTGTAATCACTTGGGCCGACTCCTGTGTAGTCGCCCACGGAATTTCTGCAGTGATGAGTTCTTCCAAAGCGTAGAAACATGCGAGCTTGAAGCACCATGCACCACACGATCTTCTTCGGATTGGCTGCCTTGTGCATATTGGCCACATATGTGTGCCCAAACACATGCAACGTGTTGAATATACGCTCTCTGTTGACACTTCACGTGTGGAACGACACCCGAAATCACTCTAACGGATTGAAGAAAGAAAAAAAAAACTTGTGCACTAAGTGATGATGATAGTGCTGACTGAAAATGAAAGGGCTTATTCCATGCCAAATCAACCAGCATTTTTCTAACCATCATAAGTATGGCAGAAAAAATTTCTACTAATTTTTTGAAGTGTAAAACTAGCTCTGGTCCTTTAGTTTCCTTGCCAGAAGCTTTTCCGCCATCTTATGAGAGTTTATTGTAGTTTATTGTTCTTTGTTCACTCTGACTTAAAGGCTGTAAACTCGTTTGCATTTTCAAGAACTTATGTAATGCAGGTTGTAAATTTCTTTTGCAAACTCTGACTTAAAGGCTGTAAACTTGTTTCCATTTTCAAGAACTGTTATATAATGCAGGTTCTAAATTTTTTTTTGCAACCTAAAGAAGCGATGTCACTGAAAAAAAATAACGAATTCTTCATTCAAGCCAATATTTCTTACGCATTTGGCAGAAGTAAATTGAAAAAAATTTGTAAAGTTTGATATTTTTTTAGCAACTGTATTAACCTCAAAGGCTGAAAATAAGTTGTAGCCTGGTAAACTTGGTACAAGAGGAAAATATTTGGGAGGATGAAGATTCAGCAGGTGGCCTGAAAAAAATTGTGAATTTCATGTTTTTTACAAAGAGTTCTCCAGTCATGCTAAAGTAGTCACCTGGGCGCTCAGGCTGAAAATATGCATGATGTACAGGCTTGCATAACTAAACGTATCTGTTAAGCACGCACAAAGTTACAGAGGGGTATTATTTTATAAAAGGAAGAAATAATTTTTTGGAGTTACGTTTCTGCCCCTACTCCTTTCGCTACACAAGCCACACGGGTGACCAATGGTGTTCAGCAACCAGAGCACACTTACCTTCTCAGGTAAGTGTGCTCTGGTTGCTGAACATGACAGACTTGACATCGTCTTCAATGCAGGTGAAAAGAAGGCCATTATTATCATCATTTTTTTGCAAACAGATGCACTCTGCAGACAATGTGGCTAGGGGTAAAGCTTGCTGTATGCCAGATGCGCTGTCCAGTCAATGTAAATGCAGGATCACTACGTTTCGCTGAGGAGTTCTCCAAGTGTGGAAGGTACATTTTGTACATTCTGTGTTTAGAAATGTTCGCTCACATGTAATATGTGAGCACACAGATATAGCACTATTATTATTCACACGTGTTTTCATTCTGATCTGTCTACCAACTTGCCAGCGTATGTAGAGCTAATACTGAATATTAGTTCTAGTGGAAGAACAGCCTTCTCATCTTACCACGGAGTTGCCCACTGACCTTTGAAGTTTGCGATTTCATTTGGAATCACTGGACCTGAAAGGTTAAGGGGGTTTGAACTGTCCTTGATTCTTTGTTGGGGAAGGGAAGGGGGTGGGAAATAAAAAAACCCACATTGTGTGGATATCAAAAGCTGCACTGAACATCTTGGACAAATATTGTAATCATACGTGGCATGCAAAGTCCACAAGCAAAGTACAAATTTGCTACATTTATCAATAGCCCTCTCTTCCGAGGCTAGTCCTCACTCTCTTAGAAGCTGCTCTATTTCATCATATAGCAGATTGCTAATGTTCGCCAATACTGACATGAATGAAAGCAGTGTTTGGATCAACTGAACTTCATTTTATTGTCATGGTGTATTATAGTTGTAGTTAAACAGGCTAAGGTTAGCAAAAACGTTGCTTTAAAGAAGTTGAGACATCAAATTAGTCGCTGTGTGTTGTTTGTTCCAGACATGTCTTACTGCTACAGGCAGCATGACGCACGCTAGAAGATTCATATATTCTTAAGAAATTTAATTTTGAATTATTTATGTATATAAAAGATCTTCAGTTTTGGTTTCTAGGTGCTGAGTTGGACAGCAGTGTCACTCTCTAGGAAGCTTGCTTATGTTGTCCAAAAAAGCTGTGATGCACAGTCAATACACAGTGGAGGGTTTTGATTTCTGGGGTTTTAAGTCCGAAAACCATGATATGGTTATGAGAGATGCTGTAGTGGAGGGCTCCGGAAATTTCAGCCATTTGGGGTTCCTAACGTGCACTGGCATCGCACAGTACACAGGCCTCAACATTTTGCCTCCATCGGAATGTAGCCGCCACCTCTGGCATTCGATCCTACAACTCTCAGATCAACAGCCGAGCACCACAGCCACTAGACCACTGTGGCGGGACTACAGTAGGAGGTTGTTGGAGCCCCTAATCTTGTGTCCCTTAAAGGCCCGTGCACACTGGTGGAAAAACGCTTCGGCGGTGACACAGCCACACTGCTCGTGGCCAACCGCGGCGGCAGCCCCGCGAAATCCCGCCTCCTTTGAGCGAACGAGCGCGAGAGGCAAGCGAGCCGCCGCACGGGTATGCCTCTGGGCGAGTCTGCATGATCCGCGATGGAGCGCATATGTCACGGACGGGGACGCTCTGATTGGTCTCCTCCCCGGCGGCACATGGCGCGCCGCGAGAAATCGTGTACAGACCGATCGTTCTTGCGGCATGAGAATCCTGCCACGAGGCAGCCTCGGAGGCTCGCGTTTTTCCGCTGGCGGCACGCCGCGTGCGTTTTTCCACCAGTGTGCACGCGCCTTTATTGTGTAGCTGCCTTGTTCTGTGTGCCAGACACCCACAGGGAGAATACAAAAGGGTGCAATCTAAGCTTGCCAGGTGCTGTGGGTCACCGCTTATTGTATGTCACTCTAATGGGGTAGGATGGCACTAAATGTTGCACTGGGGTGGTTCTGCATTGCAAGATTGGGCATTTAGGTACTTTTTGCAAACAAATTAAAATGCACTTTAAGTGTTTGGTGTGCCCCACACTTCATGGTGAGTGACCTTGAATACAAGGGAAGCCCAGCAGGCTTTAAATTTGGTGTCTCATCCCCTTTACAGTTTGATAAGAATGATGCACTTCAGGGAAAAGACAACTGTTGTCTGTTGAACCTGGTGAACCAACGCAGGTGCAGTGACTGGCTGCGCAGATTTTTTTCAGCACTGAGGTTTTTGTGTCTCATTTGTTTCAATTAGTTTTGAATGTCATCAGTAGCCTCAAACCTTATGAAGCTTGTGTGCAGTGCTCAGGCTTCTGCACAGCTGTAATGGCTTTTGTGTTGTGTAGATGATGCAGCCGCCACGAGGTGGCATCATATACCCACGCCACAGGTATGTTGCATCATAATACCAGAGTACTTGACGGTGGTTGAAGAAAAAGAAAAAGAAAAGAAAATGCTCTAGGGCATGGCACATGCTGGTGTCACTTTTCCTTGTCAGCATGCTAGTCAAGACAAAAAGAGAGAGGATGCGTTCTGAGCCCTGTGGCAAATCCCTGCTACTCTTCTTATACTTGACTGATTTGAAAAACTTCTGTGGGCAACAGATTTGTTTGGCAATAAGCTCCTATAGCAAGATCATTCGACGATTGTGTGGAAAGGGGGTTCAGGACACTTTTAAAGGGTCCCTGAAACGTTTTTTTTTTTACGTTGCGTCACTGATTAGGCAGCACAATTGTGAAATCATTCACACCATAAATAAAGCGAAGCACCATGCGCTAAGGCAGCTATGGGCTTATTTCTATCACTTTCCTCCTTACCGCTGCTGTTCCTCCTCAACTCGATGAACTGTGGAGTGCGCGCTAGCGACGACTGTGCTTCCTGCATCAGCCGCTCTGCCGTGCCCTCTGCAGCGACATAGCGCCACGATAGCATGGTATGGCCATCGGCCATACCATGCTGAATACGCCAGTTCTCGTCCGATCACCGAAGCTAAGCAGCATTGGGCTCGGTCAGTACTTGGGAGGGAGACCACCTGGGAACACCGAGTGCTGATGGCATAAAGAAACCACGCAGCGGTGGCGTAGAGGTAGAGCATCCACCTCGCGTGCAAAAAGGACCGTGGTTCGAATCCTGGTTCCAGGCAATTCTCCACTGGAATAAAAAAGAAATCCGCGTGTTAATCGAATTGCATAAGGAGGCTTGGAGTACGGCTGGATCCCAGCGACCGTAGCCGGTAAGGCACTCCCTCACCAGAGCAGGATTGGCCACCATGGTGCAGTAATGGCCACAACCTCCCATGAATATGCCAATTAACCCTCGGCCCTCAGTCCCCAGCGGCTGCGAAGCAACTGACCATGGCGGCGGTCAGACCTGTGACGCAGCAGAGGGTGCTAAGAATCTCTGGGTCCGGACAGGCCGCCACTGGAATCTGACCCTGGCAACGTTTAACGCAAGAACTTTATCTAGCGAGGGAAGTCTAGAGGTACTGTTTGAGGAATTAGCGGGCATTAAATGGGACGTTATAGGGCTCAGTGAGGTTAGGAGGACGGCTGAAGCCTTTACTCTGCTGAAAAATGGGCACATCCTATGTTATTGTGGCCTAGAAGACAAAAGAGAACTAGGAGTGGGATTTCTGGTCAACAAGACCATTGCTGGCAACATAGTAGAATACTATAGCGTTAACGAGAGGGTAGCAGGTCTTGTAATTAAGCTTAATAAGAGGTACAAATTGAAGGTGGTACAGGGCTACGCACCAGCATCCAGCCATGACGACCAGCTAGTTGAACGCTTCTATGAAGATGTGGAATCGGCAATGGCTAAAGTAAAGACGCAGTACACTATTGTGATGGGAGACTTCAATGCTAAGGTAGGCAAGAGGCAGGCTGGAGACAAGGCAGTCGGGAACTATGGCGTGGGTTGTAGGAATGACAGAGGGGACTTATTAGTAGAGTTCGCCGAGCGAAATAATCTGCGTATCATGAACACGTTCTTCCGTAAACGGGAGAATCGGAAGTGGACGTGGAAAAGCCCGAATGGCGAGCATAAAAATGAAATAGATTACATACTATGTGAGAACCCTGGCGTCGTGCAGGATGTGGAAGTGCTGTGCAGAGTTAGGTGCAGTGACCACAAGATGGTGAGATCTCAAATTGGGCTAGACTTGAGGAGTTACCGCAATAAGCTAGTACGAAAGACGCCAATCAATGAGCTGACTGTAAGACGGAAACTCGAGGAATTCCAGATAGCGCTGCAGAACAGATATTGAGCTCTAACAGACCAAGCAGACAATTGCGTTCAGGAAATAAGCGATAATCTCACGCGGATTGTCAGGGAATGTGCAATAGAAGTAGGAGGTAAGATCGGTAGAGAGATTACAGTATTAGCAAACTTTCCCAGGAGACGAAAGACTTGATTAGAAAGCGGCTAGGCATGACAGTATCAAGTGCAATTGACAGAATAGAACTACCGGAGCTTTCGAAGTTAATCAATAAGCGTAAGACAGCCGACATACGAAAGTATAATATGGAGCGGATTGAGCATGCTCTAAAGAACGGAAGGAGCCTGAAAGTGGCGAAGAGACGTCTAGGCATAAGTAGAAATCAGATGTATGCATTACGAGACAGGCAAGGCAATGTGATCACGAGTAGGGATGAGATAGTGATAAATAGCCGAGGAGTTTTACAGAGATCTCTACAGTAGTCGTGATAACCAGAATAGTGAACGGGGAAGCAGTTTAGAAGAGGCTGACATTCCACCAGTACTGACAGAGGAAGTAATGAAAGATTTGAAAGAGATGCAAGTGGGAAAGGCACCCGGTGAGGATCAGATAACAGCAGAACTGCTGAAGGATGGTGGGCAGATTATACTGGAAAAACTGACAAGCCTGTATACGCAATGCCTAATGACTGCGATCATACCGGAATCTTGGAAGAATGCTAACATCAATCCTAATCCATAAGAAAGGCGACACAAAGGAAAAATTACAGGCCGATTAGCTTACTGTCAGTCGTTTACAAGGTATTTACCAAGGTATTTACCAAGGTAATCATTAACAGAATTTGTGCCACCTTAGATATCAGTCAACCTAAGGAACAAGCAGGGTTTCGTAAAGGCTACTCAACAGTAGACCATATTCACACTATCAATCAGGTGATAGAGAAATGCGTGGAGTATAATCAACCCCTATATATAGCCTTCATAGATTACGAGAAGGCATTTGACTCGGTCGATACCTCAACAGTCATGCAGGCATTGCGGAATCAGGGCGTAGACGAACACTACGTAAGACTACTGGAAGACATCTACAATGGCTCCACAGCCACCATAGTCCTCCATAAGGAGAGCAGCAAGATACCTATAAGGAAGGGCGTAAGACAAGGTGACACAATCTCTCCAATGTTATTCACAGCATGTTTACAAGAAGTATTTAAAATAGAACGCTAGATTGGGAACAGGTGGGTATAAGGGTTAATGGGGAATACCTCAGTAACCTCCAATTTGCTGATGACATTGCCTTGCTAAGTAACTCTTGAGATGAATTACAAAGCATGATTACTGACCTTAACAGGCAAAGTATAACAGTGGGCCTGAAAATTAATATGCAGAAAACTAAAGTAATGTTCAGTAGCCTTGGGCGAGTGCAGCGATTTCATATAGCTGGTGAGGCACTGGAAGTAGTAAGAAGAAGAAGAAAGCATTTAATGAGAGGAAAGGAGGAGATGGCCTGGAGAGCGAGTCTCTGGACTGCTACTGCTCACAGGGGTAAAGGGAAAAGGGATAAATAGAGATAGAGGGAGGTATGAGAGGTGACGATGGTAAAGTACAATGAGTCACTATACAAGTCCTATAAGCGGATGTGCACCATGAGCAGTAGTCTTTACAGCACAGTATTAGAGATGGGCATCTAAACCTGTGTCACACAAAAAATTAAAAAGGGCCTTTAAGTTGCGCTGGGTGTGGTCCGTGTGCTTCCATGCACCTAAAAGTTTCTCCTCTGAAAAGGGCTGGGAGTCCAAACCATCTACCACGCACCGAAGTGTTCTCCTTTCGGCCGAATATTGAGGGCACACGCAGAGGATATGATGTATAGTCTCTGATGTGTGACACACACGGCAATTGGGACTCTCTTCCTGTCCGATCTTAAAAAGATATCTGCGAGTATAGGCAACACCCAACCGTAGCCTGTGCAATAGTGTCTCTTGATCTCGGCGTAGCCGGACTGGAAGACGAAAGCACACGCCGGCGTCAAGTCTATGAAGGCGCTCTTGTGGAAGGTCAGGGTCATCCCATAGTTGCGTCATTGAGGCTTTCATGGAGCTGGAGAGCAAGGCATTGACATCGTGTCGTGAAAAATTGATAGCAGTCGGTTGGCCGGTGATATGTGCCAATTTCGCTTCTGCGTCAGCTTGGTCATTCCCAGTGATCCCACAGTGGCTGGGAATCCACTTAGGCCAGGTAGTGACCCCTGATCCGAATCATGAGGCTGAGGTGATTAGGAGGATTAGAATGGAGTGGAGTGCATTCGGCAAGCATTCTCAGATAATGAATGGTAGCTTACCATTGTCTCTGAAGAGGAAAGTGTATAACAGCTGCATCTTACCGGCACTCACCTACGGGGCAGAAACTTGGAAGCTAACTAAGAGGGTTCAGCTTAAATTGAGGACGACGCAGCGAGCTATGGAACGGAAAATTGTAGGTGTAACCTTAAAGGGCCACTAAACAGGCTCCTACTTTTTTTTAAAGCCGCCCAAACAAGCTAACTCAATCATAGAGAAGGTTGCGGCGATCACATTCTGCGAATATGACAGCGCTGCACGCCACACAGACGCCGTATTTCAAAAAACAATTCCCGCGCCTCTTTCCTACGATTGACCAGTCACGCTCGCATCCTAGGTGTCGTCACGTTCTACCGCGAACAACCTTGCGCAGTTGTATCCCGTTGATTGGTCGAAACCAGGTCTATTGTCAGATCCTCTGGCCATCCCACCGGCGTGAGCGCAGGAGCAACCCAACGTTTCTAGAACGGGAGCAACCGGTACCGCAGTGCAAGCATCAATGACGTCAGTTGTCACGTCATGTCACGTGTCAAAAGTGGGCGGAGTCTCGACGGCGAACCGCGCCTACCCTCTCCTCGGCAGAGAAGGGTGGGGAGGCCGACCGAGAAAACGAAACCGACGCAAGCGGCCACTTAAACCCGTGTAACTTCTTTATTATTCCACCTATTCGCAAACTTCTTGCGGGAGCATGTTCACATCGCACAGGAGCGCAGTTATATCTATAAAACAAATTTTGGACCTCGGGGTTGCTTAGGGGCCCTTTAAGGGACAAGAGGAGAGCGGTGTGGGTTAGGGAACAAACACGTATTAGGGACATAAGAATTTAAGAAGAAGAAATGTGCCTCGGTGGGCCATGTAATGCGAAGACAAGACAACCGTTGGTCATTAAGGGTAACAGGGTGGATTCCTAGAGAAGGCAAGCGTAGCAGGGGGCGGCAGAAAGTTATACCCCTGTCACACTGGATGTTTTAATGTCATTCGAACGCAATGACATTCGCATCGAATGACATTATTCCGCTGCTACACGGCAACATTTAACATCATTCGAATCGAATGACTTCTGAAATCGAATGAGTTCGAGCAACTCATTCGCATTCGCACTGGGACCGAATGTGTACTCTCTACCCCAGAGACAACGTAAACGTGCAGCACTGAGCATTCCTAATTTGTGAAACATCATGTGAAAATGGTATTACTGCAGCGCGTTTGCCGATATTCATCATTTTAAAAAGAAAACAGATCAGGAAGTTTACGGGGATAAATTGGGCCCAGTTAGCACAGGACAGGGATAATTAGAGATCTATGGGAGAGGCCTTTGCCCTACAGTGGGCGTAGACAGGCTGATGGTGATGATGATGATGATCTTTACTGAGGTCGCTGGCCTCAGCAGTGCTAACCTCTGTAATAGAGCGCTGGCGTCTCGTGTGTATGCCGCCAGATGCCGCGACGATACCGCTTGGCTGAAACGAAGGAGCACGTTGTTCGCAGCTAGGTTGAGAAATTTACGTGCATGTCGCTGGTTAGGGGCCAGTCAGCAGCCTCCCCATCCATCGTTCGATGGCGGGGGCGTTTGAAAACGCCTTTTGGCGAGCCGCTGCGATCTTTTGCAATGCGCGTGTTGAAAACCTTATTGTAAATTACACACTTTACACCAGAGCGCTGAAATCTGTCCTCTAATGATCGTAATGACTCGCTCTACCGGATCACCGTGTTTGCACAAAATGGTCAAAACTGTTTCAGGGTCCCTTTAATGTACAGATGCTGCTTAGGTACTCTGAGCCTGTGTGTAGTGTACAAGCCGGTGCCCATATGCTACTTTCTTATGCATACAGGTGTCCTGCTGAGGAAGTTGGAAGCTGGTCTTCGAGGAGTGTCTCATGTCATCATTGATGAAATTCATGAACGTGATGTCAATGTAAGTACACCATGATGTTTTAGCAATTTTTCTGGTTGAAGGGGATTGCACAACCTGAAAAGCTAACTAAAAAAAAATTGCAGGAAAAACCCACTTATTTCATACCTCCCATTACATGGGCACTGTCGACTGTTCTTGGGCTGTGGAGCAGTTGAAGTAAGTCATAGTAGTGTGAGATGACAAGTGCAACTACCACGACTGAATGGCATTTCACATTGACTGAGATTGCCAAACTGAGTTGAGACACGTCAATAAGATGGCATTTTCCGTACGTGCTGTAAGCGCAAGTATGCCTTGATTTCTTGAGCACAGAATTAGGAGTTTCGTAGTCCTAAGGGATGACCTGAATACACAATGGAGTCATCAAAGATTATGTAATGATGGCCAGTAATGAGGCTGTCAACTCTCCCGATTTGCCAAAGACACTGCTGATGTCTGCCCATTACCCTTGATTTACAGGCACATCAACAGCTCTAACTCTGCTGTGATATGAAGAAAAAGAAAATTGGCTGGGTGTTGCCATCTTGTTGGGGAAAGGCCAAGTTTTCTCACTTGCACCACCTTATTGCCTTAGCTTTACATTTGTTGTTTAGTGTTTAACTGTTTCTTTAGCGTAAAACACGGCGGCAGCTGCTTTGCTTGCAGCAAAAAGCGAAAGGTTGCTTTGAACCTATTTATATAAAACAAAAGTAACAGCATACATCACGTGAAATGAATAAGCTGTCCATTTGTGTATTTCGGATGATTTGCCATTTTTTGTGAGCAAGTTCTCCTGTGGCACTACTTTATTCAAACCTTGTCACAGAAAGTTAAAGTTTGACGTAACAGATTAGCTGCGTTTTACCTATGTCTAGTGCACTCAGTTTCGATATTGTCATTGAACTTTGTTGAATAATATTCAAATTAAGGGTGACTTTTCATATTTCTAGAGAAAGGGGTGTCACAAATTGTCATAAATGGGTGCCACCCTAAAACGTTACCATATACACAACAGCCTTTGATTCAAGCATTAACCCTTTAGCTGCTTTATTAATTTCTCAATTTCTATGCCCAAACTGCTTAATTTTTAAAGTTTGATATTGAATATTTTCCTTATCAAAAGCAAGCTTTGAAGGTTTGAAAAGAAATTCTAGGACGTACTAAGTCAAATTAGCATAATAGTTATTGTTGTTGATGTCAGTTACTGTCTTGAGTAAAGGGGCCCGAGCCACGCACCACATGGTGAAAAGAAGATATGGTGCGTGAAAGAGTAAAGAAGTGCCAGAAAGCACACGCCGTGGACATGTCTATGTTCGTAATTGGTGGATGGCTTGTTCGTGATGCGCGACCCAAGCCGCGATCGAAGGGGAAGAACACTGAGCTGGCATTGTCTGCGTGGCACTGGTGGGTGAAGATTGTTGAGTCGCGCAACGCACTGGTGACAGGAGCAGCGGGCGCCGGTTCTGGAGGCTGATGCGGTTCAGTTCAACGGCATGGCTGTAGACCTTAGCTGAAAGCAAGCGAGGCTCCTTGGACTTAAAGCTGCATCATTACAGCAGTTCCCAGTGTACCTGCAACGCTTCGTCTTCGCCCGCAAAAACGCCGCCAGCACAATTCCCGGGGCGCCACATCATCACTTGAAAGTGGCAGTTGAGATTGAGACTATCGTAACGAGGAAGGCTTCTCGCCGACGGCTTAGATGATGCCAGGGAAACAGCAACGGAGGTGTGCGGTAGAGTCCAGCTGCCTTAAACAAGGATGGCAATGACTTTGAATTGTTGACAAAGGAGTTTGCCTCAAGACCGGCATCGGACTCTGCCAAGACAGGGCTGGCATCGGCAAACGTAAGGACTTTCCAATCGGGCATCTAACGTGTTTGTGAGGCCCATTGTTGAGAGACTCTGGTCGAGGACTACAGCTACATGTAGCATGAACTGAGAACTGTACAGTTAATTTTTTTGTTGGTTTGCTTAGTGTGTGTGCTGTTAATTGGTTTTCTTAGTGTTTCTTTTTTTTTTTTTGTGTTCCTATTCCTGAGTGTCGGGTTATTAAATCCTGTTTGCTACGCCTCCCAGCATCCTCCCAATCTCTCCCCAAAGCATACCCCTCTGAAATCGTTGACAGTTACCTTGTGGTAATGAACAAGAAAAAAGAGAGTACAGTTCTGAATAGTTTGTCCTTCTGAGAACTGTTTGGCATAAAGCGCTGGGATATTTCATTGTAGAAGCTTTGGCAGTGTATGATACACCTCTAAACAAGGAATCTTCTTTGTCTAATGCACTGCTAATTTCGAAGTCATCTCTGTCGATTTCGCTTTCAGAACCAAAGTAAAAACATTGGTGTCTGAGTCATTATCGTCTGGAGACCTGAATGACGGCAAAAGGCTTCTTTTTCGCGATTATGGACCAGCAACACATGCATTCATCGCCTCCACCAGACGCCATGTTTTGAAATACGAGTTACCCCTGCCCCAAAAAATGAAACGGTGTAAAGAAAAAGGAATCCAACCAAGTGCTGCCATCTGCAAAGTGACACGCTAACTAGCCCGTGAATGAGTGTCTTGTTCAGAATACTCGAGAGGAGATATCTCGAGCGAATGAACTAGGCCCATCCAAAACGATTTTGGGACTGTTCGACAAAGACGAGCTGTGCTCATCGAAAACGGTTGAGGTGTTAAAGAGCAAGTTTTGTTAGTCTTTCAATGGGGGGGGAAGGGGGCAACTTCAGCAGCGGCAAAGTTGCATTGCCTTGGCCTAGAGTTTATGTGCAAGGACAAGTGCCTTACTGTCGTAGAATATTATGAAAAATGTGTAGTAGTGTCAAAGATAAAAATAGGAAGAGAAACACTTGTATACTTTAATGTTTGATCAAATGGGTTTTCAAAGCTCGTTCGTGATGAATGCACACAGTTTTCATTTCACAGTATTGCGGTACATTGGTTTGCTTTGTCACTCTCACAGTTAAGCAGAAAACGTTCCTGTTAAAGGGTCTGTATCACATGGTCACCCGACAGTTTGTGGTTTTTCAATGAAACATAGAAGTTCGGCCTGCTATGCTTATAGACACGTGAAAACACATTTTAAATAACTTTTTCTATTACCCGTAGCTTAATACAATGGAGCTAACTTTGAGAGCCCACTGGTGCATTAAAAATTTTTGTGTTTTGATGTATTCTACCATGATGCTCCGTGGAGTACATTGGAGTACATATGATATACGTGGAGTGCCACAAATTTTATCAGCAAAACCTGCAGTGGGTGATCGTGACGTCTGGGACACTGGGCATGGAATGACCCGTTTTCTTTCTATGAGAACACTGACACAACTGAAAAGAAATTGAAATGTTTTGGAGTTAGAGATGTTGCTACCAGTTCCAATTGCCATGAATGGCTCTGTAATCCAGTATATATATAAAAAAAAAGAATGTTTGGACAAATCGATGTTTTGTATCCTTGTCTCGACAGTGATTCTGTTAAAGGAGTACTGACACGAATTTTCAAATTTTCTTATTGTTGCTTTAAATAAAAGTGCTGATGTCATAAATCCTAACAAGAGTATCATGGTGTCTTGCAAGACAATTAACGTTTTTTAAACACGGTTGCCTGTATAACTCACTTTCAGTTTTGATTTCGAGGGGGCGGTTTCATAGAGACATGCCAGTACAGTAGGTTTTAGGTGTAAGTCACGTGAGGATGCTAACTTGTGATTGGATCGCTGCAGCTCTGATGGCTGCTGTCAGTTGCACATGGGGCATGCAAACAATGATGATTTCATGGTCGTCCGGAGATTATGGCAGGGATTTTTGTGATTTTAGGACAACTGCATGTCATCCACCCTGCTAGGGTGGATGACACTTAGCGTGCTATTGGTGAAGGTTTGCGCTCATATTGTTGTGCTTTTATTGATATTGGTTGGGCTAAACAAGCAAGCATTCTGCAAAAATGTTTCTTTTGGCATTCTTAGAAAAGGGACAAACTAATCAAAGTGTAAGTGGCGGTCTGGTGGAAATGAGTGAAGCCCCTTGCTTGTTCATGCCATGTGCCCCAATCAGTTGTATGTGGCAAGTCATACTGCGGCACTCCGTACAACTGATTGGATGGAAATTTGCACCAAGTGTCTCGTAATTTACTCACTGTATGCACTGTACTGCACCAAGACCAAGGAACAAAATTGTTCACCAAAATGCAGATGCTTGCACAGGAAGCTGCTTTTTACGTCGTGCCCAGGAAGTGCACCAGTGTTTCCTGGCTCTAAGGCCACTTGTATGTTTATAAAAATATTCAATTATAAGTTAATGGAACGATCAAATGTGCTAAAGTTTTGCCAGCATGTTTGTGAATGCAAATGGATTAAGCCACACAGCCCAGATTATGATTGAAGATTGGGTATCATGGCCCCATTAACAATAAAAAAAATTGATATATCAGAAACTATGTACTGTATTGGAAAAATTATTGCATAGTACATAATTGCAAATCAGCATGTAAAATACATAAGCTTTGAAGGTTTCTGAAAGCTATTCTGAAAAACAAAAGAGTTATAAAATAACCACATTATGGAATGGACAGGTTTGTCAAAAACTGAAGTGTTTACGGTGTAACATCACATTTTTTGTTGCCATAATGCACTATCCTTATGGAAAATTCAGTGGTCCTGGAATGAAGTTGCACATGTTCTTTTTTCTTTTACAGACTGACTTCATCATGGTTGTCATAAGAGACATGGTGCGAGCATTCCCCCAGTTGCGTGTCATACTAATGTCTGCTACCATCGATGTAACATTGTTCCAGTCATACTTTGGAAATTGTCCCGTCATTGAGGTTGAAGGACGAGCACACCCTGTGGAAGGTTATTCTCATTGTATACTAAACTTGGTGCATGTTATGTTGATAAAATTGTGTTGATATTTCTGGTGTTCTTTTTAAGTTAGAATAGTTTGCTAACAGGAAACTTATACATGTTATTGCTGCTTTACTGAAAGGCTGAAAACTTGGTGTATCTTACATAGAGTACTTCTTGGAGGACTGCATTGAGCTAGTCAACTTTGTACCCCCACCAATCTCAAAGAAGCGCAAGAGGGATGAAGAGGACGTTGAGACAGATGAACCTGATGTAAGCACTAACAAATTTTTCCCATGCTGTTCATTGCGTTGCATTGAATGACCTTAAAGTGGTAGTAAAGGGAAAAAGTGGAGTTGTTTAGAATGATAACTTGTATTTTGGGAAGTTGATTGTCATTAGTTTTGCCATGTCATGTTCAGCATTAAATGAGAAATTGAATGTCAAAGCTTTAGTATTGAAATTTGTGCTGGAACTTGGGCACATGACGTCAGAAGGCCAATTTTGTTTTTCGTATTATCGCCAAGTTCACTCCATCAAATGTCTAAACTCCCTGTGCTAAGTCTGCCTTTTGCAGAACACAGTGCATGTCTTTCTTACTGATAAACAGTTATGTAGGCCTTAGCAGACGCCCTCAAAGATATGTGACGTCACATTTTGGTGCTAGAACTTCAAAGCGGCGTTGTGAGCCGTATTTTTCTTTTTGCCTGTTTTCTGGTTTGCCAAGAGTCTTCTTCTCTCAAGATTGGCGTTTCTGTTATTGTGAAAAGCTGACCTACTAATACGTGAAAAATTGTTAACAAAAATTGTTTAAAGTGTCCTTTAAGAAGTGCAGTTTGTGACATAGGGTTGGGTGAACATCTGATGTTTTAAATATTAGATTGACTGTTGTACTTTTTGAGATGTATTTCAGCTCAAACGTTAGTTTTTCATGTATTCAAAACGAATTTATAAAAGATTTTCTATGTGTACCTATGTTTATAGAACATTTATGGCAAGCAGTTTTGCACAGGTGCACAAGAGGCTGTCACAGATGTGCTGCCATTGAGAACATTTTGAAGTGAGTGTAAGCCGGCATCTGCCACTGCCAGCTGCTCCACTGAACTCTCCACTGAGGTGCAAGGGATCATTTAGCATTATATAGTCAAACTGAGAAAGAGAAGAAGCAAAGTGTGTTTTGTTCTGAACTGCACGAACTGTGTCAAAGACATTATGGCATGGCACAAGACTGTCTGCAAGCTTCTGACATTCTTACAAGGCATGCATAAACTCACCTGCCAGCACTGGGTGAACTATTGGGAGCAATTACTGCCAAGCTAACAGTGCCTGCATCAATAACATAACCTTGCCACGAATGCTGGCATGAGATATCACTAGACCATAGAACTAATAAAGCATATAGTTCATCACTGCATCTTTTACAAGATAGTGTGACCAACTTACTCAAGAAACTCCACTTTTGATAGCAACAAAGTCGCATGTGCAATACAGTTAAACCTCTTTACAAGAGACTCAGGTGCCTGGGAGACATGTCTCTTGTAACCAAGGTCTATTCAAAGCAAAAATGGTAAATAAAAGCACTGAGAAGTCTGACTGTATTTACTTGAATCTAGGCCGGCCTCGATTGTGAGCTGACCAGGATAGTTGCCAGGGGAAAAAAAAAAACTGCGAATGGAAGCCAAAAGAAAAAAATGTAGCTGCAATCCACGCTGTGAAGACTACTAACGGAAAGGAACTGTGCGGAAGAAAGCAGTGACCACATAAACCAGACACAGACATGAGCACAGACTTGCAACTGAATTTTATTTTACGAAGATCTCATATAAATACATGGAAGACTTTCGTCACTATGCGTGCATGGCACAACACACTTCCTAACTTTGGTTGTCTATAAACTTTATCTCACTGTTATGCAGACAGTGTGAATGTGCACCTGCACAAGCATGAATTGTCCATCATTAATAATACGCATGGGAATCTTCCCGTTCACTGTGCAGCTTGCACATGTAAGCCCCTTTCGCGCGAGGCCAGGATATTATGTCGATGCTGCGACAGCAGAGCAAGGGAGATACATGAGGTGTACCACATAAGAAAAATTGGTCCTGATTGTATAAGTGACACCTGACTTTGTCTTCCCCAGCTACGTCAACATCAAAGGCCTGGCTGGATGTCATTCTTCTAACACAATCCGGAAAATTGATTGGACTGCGTTCAAGACGAACGCCAAATACGCTTGTCGCAGCAGCCTCCCGTCAGGTCTAGATCACGCTATAAAGGAAACGGCACAGACGGCCATGCGCACACTGACATGCTCCCCGAAGCGCTCGTAAACGGACGTAGAGTTGGAACGACTCCGTACGATTTGTCGACATGCCGAGCGAAGATATAGATGCACAAACTCCGTCCACAATCTCAGGACAGCCAGGCGCATGCAAAAGAAGATACAGCGTCATATAGATAAACTTGAGTCTCAATGGTGGGTAAGGTTCTGTGAGTCTCTGAACCCCCGGAAACCTTTATTGCAAATATGGAGAACATTGCACGAGGTCTGTGTGCGCTTCCTGAGCAGCGGTTTCCGTTCAAAGCTTTAGCATTTTTCTAAGGTCGACGGGATATTGAGGTAGCTGAATATTTCTGCAAGAAGATTGTTGGCAATGTAGCTTGCACAGGGGTCCTTGCTACAGAGAACACTCCACAGTCACTGGACTCAGGCATGGACCTGCCCTTTACCATTGAGGAGCTGGATGTGGCCCTTGTGTTGTGCAATCGTTCGTCATCACCTGGTCCAGATGGCATCTCCTACCGGATCTTATGCAACCTAGGTGAGCAGGCGCGGAGAGCTTTGTTGGAAATATTCAATGACTCATGGCAAGACAGACATGTCCCCCAAGGATGGAAAACAAGCCGATTGGTTCCACTTCTAAAACCTGGGAAATCTCCTCTAGAGCTCTCATCATACCGCTCAATAGCACTAGCTAGCTGTGTAGGGAAGCTGATGGAGTGCATGATCCTCACCAGACTGGAGTGGTTCCTAGAGCGCTACAAGGTCTATCCAAGTGTCATGGCCGGTTTTCGACGCATTCTTTGCTCTGTGGACAACGTTGTTGACCTCGTAACGTACAGTTAAACCTGCTTATAACGAACCTCCATATGACAAATTCCTGGATATAACGAAGTTTAGTTATTCCCCGCTGTTATTCCATAGAAGCACATGTATTTGAGACCTCTATGTAACGAAGTGCCAGCGGCAGAGCTCCTCGAAATAACGAATTTGCTCCGCCGACAACCTAGAGGTTTTGCCCAATATTTTGTCACTTTTGCACGAGCAACAACCGGAAGCACCTTCTCCGCCGCGCCAGAATGCGAAGCAGTGGCGTCGCGCTTGGCGCGCTCGAAGGCATGGCAACTGCGAGGCGAGAACGAGTGCACGCATGCGTGTGTACGCGAGCGAGGTGGGCCTGCATTCTTCGACTCAGTGATCTTGCTGCCGCGGGCATGTCCTTTCCCCCTCACTTCAAACCTGATCCCGCCGCTTGCCTCAGCTAGCCTGGCCTGCCAAGCCGGCACCCCCCTTTTCCAGTTGATGTTGCCAAGCCGCGCCAAAGGGAGAAAGAGAAAAAAACGAGTTTTGCATTCTTTTTAACGTGCTGGCAGCGCCACTCTGGTTACTGCGCAAGTCTCTGCGCTTCACTTCGCTAACCTGACACTAGGCGACAGCGCTTGTTAGGCCTAGCTAGCGTGGTGGCGGGCGGCGAGCCTCATGGGAAGCTTGCCCTTGACAACACAGGGATCGGGTGCACAGGAAATCGCGCTCACGGGGTGATTCAAGGGCAGCACGCGTGAACTAATTTTTTAAGAACTGGAGGCAAACGGCGGTAAACTGAAGGTCACGGGTGCACGTTCTGTGCGGACCATTCGCAGCTGACAAACGGCCGTAGCAGCATTCTCTGTTGCCTTGAAAATCCTATCCTCAGAGGGCACGTGCGCGCGCGCAACACACTGCTGCCACGGCCTTTTTTTTCTTCCGTCCACTCATTCTTCATTCGTTCCGCGCTCCTTCCTCCTCCACGGCGATTCGCTGTGCTCTTTTCGAGCAGCGCACTTCCTTTGTGAAGCCTGCTGGCTACCTTGATTGTCCGCAGGATTTCCTGGCATCCACATTATAACCAGGAGGGGGGGGTCTGCACAATATACGGTATGCGAGAGGGCAAACTGGGGTCAGAAAAAATCGCATTATAGCCGGTCCTTCACTATAAGCTGTAACATAAGTGGTCTCAGCTGTAAATGTTTTCCTACCCAAAATAAATGTTTTGGGTGAGCTCTGCAGTCTGTTACCTTTTTTTGCTTACTTAAGCGTTTCTTTTTCGAATTTTCGTGCTGAGCCTGCATATATCGAAATGCTCTTTATAACGAAGTTTTCTGGGAATTCGTCAATTTCGTTATATCCTGGTTTAACTGTACGTCCAGCACCAGAAATTGAGCAGGCGATTAACCGCGGCACTATTTTTGGACATAAAAGGAGCTTACGACAACGTTTCTCACGAGGCCATACTCGACGCCCTTGAGTCCGTCGGCCTTGGTGGCCGAGCATACCGCTGGATTCGTGCCTACCTACAGATGAGATCCTTCTTTGTGCAAACCGACGATGGGCCGACCTCTCAGCACTACACACACCGTGGAGTTCCTCAAGGGGGCATCTTGAGCCCCACATTGTTCAATTTGGTTATGATTGGTCTCATGGAACACATACCAGGTTGTGTACAGATATCGATTTATGCTGACGACATCTGTGTTTGGATGTCAGGCGTAACACGTCCTCAGATACGCGCGAGGCTCCAAAAAGCCGCGACTTCGATATCGGCATACCTTAATGAACAAGGCCTTGAAATTTCGCCTGAAAAATCGGCGCTGGTCGCTTTCACGCGAAAGCCAATGACAGCATATGCCATATCTATCAAGGGGCAAAATATTTGTTACGCTAGAACGCACAGGTTCCTGGGAGTAACCATCGATCGGGACCTCTGCTGGAGTCCCCATGTGGCCGGTCTCAAGAAGCGCCTAACGGCGACCTCACAAGTTTTCCAATTCCTTGGAGGGAAAACGTGGGGTACGTCAGTGAACGCCATGTTGCACCTATACAGGATGCTGTTTCTCGGATACTTGAGGTACAGCTTACTGGTGCTGACTGAGACCTGTAAAGGTAACCTACGCACACTGGAGAGCGCTCAGGGCCAGGCACTCAAAATCTGCCTCGGATTGTCACGCTGCACCTCAACAGCGGTTACCATAGCGATTGCCAAAGATCTTCCTGCTACAACTCACATCACTTGGGAGGTGCTTAGGATGCACATTTGACACCTTGCTCGTGCTCTTGCCCACCACCTCGCCTCGCTTCCAGAAGACTGGCCCGGTGCCTCTTTTTGTAAGAGGCTCCCCGCGAGTGCCTCCCAATGAATTATACTCCTGCTGAGAGACTTCCGACGCCTCCTTGGTGTTTGGCCCGTCTAAAGGTCTGGCTGACAGTGCCAGGGATTCGGATGAAAGCGGAACTCTCACCACCGGCCTTAAACCAGCTGTCTCTGCTAATGCTACATGAGGACTACAAGAACCACCTTCAGCTTTACACTGATGGCTCAACAGCAGCAGGAAGATCTGCAGGAGCTGTGACCTTCCCTGCCAAAGCAGTAGATGTACTGTTCAAGAAGTCTCATGGCACAACATCGACTGCCGTAGAGCTTGAGGCACTATGTACCACACTTTGCGTGATCGATGGAGAGCCACCACAGAAATTGGCGATCTTTACAGGTTCCAAGTCAGCCCTTCAGTGCCTTTTATCGGCTTTATATTGCGGGCCTCGAGACCAATCAGTGCTTCAAGCACGACAGCTATATCATCAATTAACCGACAAAGGCCATGACATCACGTTTCAGTGGCTACCAGGCCACTCTGGAATAATTGGCAACGAGCATGCGGATAATGCTGCGAAACATGCTCACGAAATTGGAGTGCAGCAAGCCATCTCGCTGTCAAGAACGGATGCAGTAAGAAAATTTCGCTCGCTTGCGCGTGATGTGGCTATAGCGACATGGAATACTCCTGGTCTTCCACATGCCTGCCTTCACCGCCTCGACCCATCACTCCAACTTTGAGTTACGCGTGGACTAACCCGGTCTGAAATGACCGTGCTTTGCCGCCTATGGCTAGGAATGTCATTTACAAAATGTTTTGGCTATTGCATTGAACTAGAAGACAGTGCTGCTTGTGTGCAGTGCAGCATCGAGGAAACGATTGTGCATGTCCTCTGCGATTGCCCTAGGTACTGCTCCCAGCGGCAGTCTCTCGCCGCAGAATTATCACGCCTTGATGGTCAACCGCTGTCTGAGCAAACCGTATTGGAATGCCGGAATGATAGAGTCTCGCAGCAGAAAGCCACGAAGGCTGTGCTCAAGTTCTTGCGCGCAACGGGCCTCGTTAACCGTCTCTGACACCGCCGAGTTTCTGTGTGTGTGCGATTTGACCTCTCTTTCTCCCTTTATTCTTTTCTTCCATCCCTTTCTGTCTCCCTTTACCCCTTCCCCTGTGCAGGGTAGCAAACTGGACATTTTTCCTTCCGGTTAACCTCTGCCTTCCGCCCATCATCTCTCTCTCTCTCTCCGGCATATTATGGGCAAACTTGGTGAAACTAAGTAGACTTTTATAGTTTTGCATGCTCATTTCAAATATGCAATAATTTTTTTTGTGGGGCAGCTAGTTCAGGATGTCGGCATAGTTGCCACTCTTTTGTTTCCGATGACAATAGAAAAGATACTGCTCAGCAGAAAGTGAATATATTGCTGCAGAGCTTGGTACGTACTGTAAGATGCAATAGCGGCAACACTGCACTTAATTATTAAATCAAACCTTGGTTAGTCATTCTGAAAATGATAAAAAATGCAGTGCTTACACCGTGGCCACTGTAAATAAACAGAAAAACAAAAAAAGACTAAGTGTGCAGAAAATTAAAATCCTATTGTCACCACTTTGTGGCATGCAGGTAGGGGTTTAGGTTTAAAATGAGAGACAGGACTAACTTTCTGTCATGAGATATCACTCTGACAAACCAGAATGAATCACCAAAGAACATGCTAAATACAGCTTGTGCAAATTGCATAAAACTACTTTACTGGTGGAATACTAATCTTATCAAGAGCTAAACTGTGTTTTACGTGTGAAGTAGTGCCTGTATATTTTAAGTACGTAATAAAAAACTTTTGTAATTTTTTGGTCTCCACAACCTATATCCCCCTTAAGTGTGCATGCCGTCCTTCAAGAGAGATACTGAAGCGAAAAAGGATTTCTCTCATATTAGTGTGTAACCTTCTCACATTACCAAAAGCATCACGCTTGCAAGGAGAAGATGTTTGGCGAGCTAAAAAACAAGAAAATGCAGGTGGCATGACGCTCCGAAGTTCCCACATTCATAGATAAGACATATTTTGACAGTAAGTTCTGAAGTCTGCACAATTATTTATCGGTAAGAAATGATACACATTGTGTTTTCATCATGCCAGAGACTCAAAATAGTGTGCTTCAGAGAATTTTATTGAGCCAGTGGGCCATTGTGGTGCAAAAGTTAAAACCAAGACATTGACCCTCATTTTCTCTTCTTATATTGAACATAACATGGCAGATTAACAATAGAGTTTCCAAAAAATAATTTGTCAGTCCAAACTGCTTTTGTGTCCCTGTAAACCCCCTCCAGCTACAAAGATCAGAGCAATTAGGTGCACCTCTGCTGCTGATCTGGTGCTACTAAAGACTCTGTTCTGTTTTGGCAGCCACTCTTCATTGCACAGCGTGCAGTTTGAAAGGTTCTTGCATCAGAACTGGGCGTAACAATCATTTCACTACTGGAAGCAGGGGCACCATCATCTTATTGCCTCAATTTTCCTTTTTGGTGGTGTGGCACTTTATTGTATTAAAGTTGCAGATAAGCATGCTGTGTCGTACTACCAAAACTAAGAATGCATGCTGATGCATGTTCATAAATTTTTAAAAAGGGGAAAAAAAGTGGGATGCTTCATTATGTAAAAGATTTTGTTGTATTAAAGTTTCTTACACCAAGGTTTAACTGTATCACACCGCATGAGCTCAGTGTCCTCAGTACGTAGGTCTGACTCAAAACTGCTGGCACCCATGTGCTTGGGGTAATGCTGGCAAAGGGGACGCACAGGTGTTGAAAGAAAGAGGCGAAGACAGGAAAGACACGTTTCAGTCTCAAAGCATTAATATTTTGTGGGGTTTTACATCCCAAAACCACAATGTGATTATGAGAGATGCAGTCTCTGAGCACTAAACAGCATGACGATAACAGGCACACGATCATAACAGCTTTACAAATCCATCATAATAAAACTCGTCAGACTGCAACATTCATGCCCCTGAGTTGGCAAGCTGGCGTGGGTTAAGATTGAAATACAGACAAAACAGATAAGACGAAGGTATACTTGCACTACTACTACAGCTGTAAGTGAACTGTTTGTCTGCCTGGTCACTGCTCACTACAGTGGTCTAAGTAGTGGCTGTCTGACCTGTGCTTGCAGCTTCTGTGCCTAGGGAAAATGTGTGAGGAGCATCAAGCATAAGGCACTTGGTGGCAGGCATGGTCGTGTGATGCAATATGGTAGTGTTCATGGGTAGGGGGTGCCATGAAAGGTTTTTTGCTAGCTCAAGGTAGTACTTACAAAAAATTTTGAAGGTGAGATAATTTGGGGGATACATCTGTGTGGGCATGCACACGTTATCTCCACAATATAAACGGCAAGTACAACCTAGAACAATCAATTTTAAAGTGTATGTAGTGCAACCAAGCGCCCAATGCAGGAATTCTGACAGTGTAACAGGATTTTACGTAAATAAGCAACCAACCACATCACCAGTGTTTGTTGGCTGCAAGCAGTGTACAGGCCTGCTTGTTCAGCACAGCTTTATTGCTGAGAGCGCCAAGTGCTATGGGCAGCTACGGAGATTTCAATATTTTTATTGCCTCCCCACTTTCTTCTATTCATCATCTGAGAAGGGGAGGACACTCAGCCTGTAGTACAGGTTTGGCTCAGAAGAGGCAGTGGTGTGCATGCAATAATGGCACAAATATGGTGCTCACATGAGTTATGGAGCGCATTGCAAGCGTCTCAGTTTTGTATGATCTTGTTGCCAGGTGTCTTTACCCAGAATCATAAATCCTGCCTTTCTCAGTGCTCCCTGAAACGAAAACTGCAACGGGCCGCCATAAAAACTTCTCTAATAAAATAATTGTTGCATCTTGAAGCAAAGGAGATCTCCACAGGTGGTCAATGCATCATTAGCAACTTATTTGTGATTCCATCTATATGCTTGCCACGTCGCTTGTGTGCCTGAAACAGGCAATCCACAGTCAGCCTATAAAGGCAACACGTTATTGCATTACATCGCGCCGACGAAACGGCTCTATAGTTATGACTTGCGACCATGTAGCGCTGCTTGAAAGGAACGAAAAAAGTAGGAAGGGGTAACCAAGGGGACAGCACAACAGGGTGAGCACTAACTTCCAACAGCTAGTTTATTGCACGACCCAGGTGACCATTTATACACTCAGTGAACGTGTGCAATGACATCAACAAAGCAAAGAAACCCAAAGCAGGAATATAGAAAGCAACCAGATGGCAATATAATCAGGTGGCATGTAGCGGCAGTCTGAGATACGTTGATACTTCAATTCGTTTCTTGATTGTGGTAACGGAGAGCTTACACATGAATCACGGACTCAAGATAGTTTTCACTTAATTATTTTTCTAGTGGGCTGATTATGGCTACGAGACAAAATGACACACTTGTTTAAACATGGCTTACAGTCACATGGCTTTCAGAATGTCAAGAAACATATATGGAGTAAATTTTAGCCGCTGTTATTATGGAATATTGCCTTAATTGCATGTCCTGCTCCAGTAGAAATAAGCTACTATCAGCAGATGTCATCATCACCAGTGTTCATCAGCAGATGTCATGGATCTCCTTGACGTAGTGAGCTTCTGAAGAGTGTGTGCCATGTACTATCGTGAGCAATATGAAAGGGAACACAGGAATGCATGGCAAATGGCCTCAAAATCGAGTCGGAGCGATACGTGAATGTTGCTGTGAAAAACCAAGTGGAAAGGAGGACGCTTTTCCACTAACTGTCGGCACTCCCACCACACTGCCGTTTTTACAAAATAGCTCGTTATGCCATTTCACCGATAACATGGTATCGCCCGATATTTGATAAGAAGCAGTAATTGTCGCAGTGACCTGCAGCAATTTGTTCCTTTGCTTTCACTCTTTCTTTTTTTTTTTTTTTCGTTACACAAGTGCTTGGTGTACTGCCAAGTCCTGCACTTGGCGCACTGCAGGAGTGCAAACAGTTGTTAGAACCTTCCCCTCTCCACTATGTTTCCAATGGCTGCCGCCACGTATCACCGATACCTGGGTTTCAGGATGTTTGCCACACGTTCCTGTGTTCACTTTCATATTGCTCATGATAGTACCGTTTATATATGCTCAAGCTACTGGCATGGCAGACATTATGTGGGCGCCCTTACTTGATTGCGATGCCTGAATGAGTGCTGTTTTTTTATCCTGAATAATCCTTGATTTGGAAATTAGGCTTAATAGCCAAGTGAGGTGCAGCAGAAGGTGGTAGACAGTCATGGAATGTTTGCTGCCCATCAGAAGCCTGACCCAAGATCATGCACATGGTCTGGATAAAGGCTTGTAGAAGCAGCAAGCCGGTTTACAAAGCTCATCTGTGTGAAAACTGATCGGAAAGAGTTTAGCCATATGTAAGTGGGAAGGATGGCGCAACAGAGCATGTACCACTCGCATCATTCAGTCAAAGTTGCATCACTCAAGGTTGCATATTGCAGCATCAGAATTATGCATGGAAGACGGGGAAAGTTTTCTTCCACATTCATGAAATTCGAAGAAACCGAAGCACCTGGAAATAAGCTTACTGTACTTGTACTGCTGGAGCTATAAGCAGTGTTGAACATAAATAAATGTTGAACGTACATTTTTGCGTGAAAGTATTTGAAAAGTAAATTGGAGATTGGACTGTTTTGTTTCTGATAAGTGAGGAATTACCTCTTTTTAGATTTGTCCACATCTGGATGTTGTGTCAAGCTCTTATATGAATCCCACAATTATTGACTCCTCATTATTCATTCCTCACAAAGAAATGAGCCCTTGGTTCATTCCCCTTCTTTTGTCACACGTAATTGGTAATTGCTGTTCACTTCGGACAAAAGAAAAATTGATGTTCACCCAAGTCTGAGTCATTTTGCATTAAAGAGAAGCACCTGAAATAGAAACTTTTGCCTAGATTTACTGATCTGTTTGGCTGACTTGTTGTTGCCTTTTCTCTTCAGGAGAACCTGAATAAAGTAATAGATCCACGTTATAAACCTTCAACAAAGATGGCAATGGCTCAGTTGGATGAGAAGACCTTGTCGTTTGAATTGATTGAGGTATGTACTTCCTTTCACATGCTTTGCATTCTCTTTTAAAAATTTGTGTTTGCAAAAGAAGCAGAATATGGACGCCATGGCCTTGTTCTTACGGGGTCGGCATTAAAAAATGCGCCTTGGCATTGTGCATATTTGATTACTCTGTTTACTTGCCTAGTGAGCCCACTTGCATAATGAACTTACCGTCCGCTGTGGCCCTTTTTACTAAAAAAATTAGTTTTTTGACGTGTGTAATATTTGTTCATTTTATTTTTGATGCAATTGCCGACGCCATCTACGAATACAATCAAGTAAGAAGGTTCTTTAAGAAGATGACAACGCAACGGAAAGGTCTAGGAATGGTTCAACAGCCATGCTAAACACACATTGTTAAGTGAGCGGGGGCACCACAAGTTAGAATTTAAAAATTGCCAGGCCTGCGCGGAACCGCAGGACAGTGGCAGCGTAAGCTGGAGGACCGATGTTCTTAGAGGCCATTTTAAATGCTTGGTGAAACTAGTGCAACTAGAGGTGGTAGGTGTCCGCAGCACCATAACTCTTATCATTTCGCCAAATAGGGAAGTACCCACTACGCCGTAATGACTGCGGCATTGTAATGTGCAAATCTGTATAACTGCACATCTTAGACAGTCTCTTGGCATCGTTTTTCCTAGAACGAACCGAACTCTCGGCCCAGCGTCGACGGCAAGCTGCGGTTTGGGCTTCTCTTTGCACAGCTGTCTGTTGTGTCCGACGTTGCCTTGCTGCAGCCGCGCGTGTAGCTCTGCGATTCGCTTCCTTAGCAGCGGTCCGCACCTTACGAGGAGGCACCATCAGGTATATCGAAGAGCCAAGTCAAGTTGCTGTCGGCGCGGCGCACGTCGCCTACTGCATGTCGCATGGCACGATATGACACGATAAAGGGCAGCGGTTCGTAATAATGATGATGGTAAAGTAAGAAGATTGTTTCATAATGATGATGTAGATGATACCTCTGTAATGGGTGCAGAGCTACGAAGCATGCACCCCTGTTTCCTTTGAAATTATTCCTCGAACTCGTTATGCAATCCACTTTCTATGACGTATAGTGGCGTATTATTATTCTGCCACGTAACATTACATTTGTTAATGTGATTCCTCGGCAGACGTTATGCCTGTTTGGGTCTTTTAGCGATGATTTTTCAAGCACAGGCGTAGCTCAGTGGTAGAATGCTCGACTGCCATGCAGAGAGTGTGGGTTCGAATCCACGCAGAGGACGAGTTGGAATACTCCTCGGTCCTGGTTATTTTTTTTCTAAAATTTTCACGATAGTGGTTACGGACACCGGCGCCGGCGGACAACTACGGCGCAAAAACGACACTTGTTGTGATGTCATAACAGCTTACGCTGTAAAATTGCATGTTTTGTGTCAGAGTGCCATCTTTTGAATGCACAAGAAACTTCACTGCTTATAGCACCATCTCGTGGCTTGAAACTGTGGTGGCATGTGAAGGCATCTTTGGCTGAGCATAACAGGTGCAGTGGTGGGGGAAGTTCTGTCAAACGGTGTCCAAGATGCAATAGACCTACTCCGCTGGCCTACGTCAAAAAAAATGCTGTGGCATTGTCATCGGGCATCTTAGTTTTGCATGGTAGGCACCCGCCGTTGCGCCTAGCATAGCTGCCGCTGTGTTTTCATTGGTGCAGGTGCTGCTAACTGTCTTGCAACGAAGAAAAAAAAAAAAAACGCTACACCAATGAGCTGTGCCGTGGTTGGTTGTGCGGCAGTGAACAAGAAATGTGTAATAAGTTTTTATTGGTTTTCTGCTGATGACCATTTCAGGAAAGGGATGAAGCTGTAACACCGGCTCGTTGGTTTAGCTTGTGTGTTATTTAGTGGTTATTGCGGCCTGTTTCATCTGAGAGAAGTATCATTGTTATAAGTTTGTCAAATGTAATGCTTGACACCAAGTTTTGTGGCATAAACAAAGTGTGGAGACAAAGCGATGATGCTTACCTCGGAGCGCTTTATACATTACTGCCGTTGATAGCTCAGCACGCTGTCATATCTATAGAATTATTTGTGGTCATCCTTTCTATGAACTGATGAAGTTCTAGATGCATTAGACGATTTTTTATCCACTCAAGTGAAATAAATGTGTGAAAGGCTAATTCACATACTATTTGCTTGCAAAGGCCGATTACAGCGATCTTTTTACAAATTGCTTGCAGCTGCACTAGCATACCTAACGGAAGTGCCTTGGACAATGCTGTAGTGGTTGTAATGCACTTTAAATTTTCACGATTGTTGACTGCACAAACGAACTACACGCCTGAAATTTGCCGTGTTTTTCAACTTGGAGTGTATGGGCAGAGCTGCAAGCCACAGTTATGCGCGCCTTGCCGGCGGTTATTCAAGAGCCTTGTCCCAGGCGCGTAACATTATTTTTTTTTGTCATTATCGCAGCTGTGTTTACATAGGTGATAGCGTCACCAATACTGCTTCTTTTGTATACTTGAGTAACTATACTTGGGTGCAGGTCAAGAAGGAAGCGGCGTCTGCCCATCAAAGGACTTCCCTGCAGCCAATAATGCTGCTCTGTCAATGTGACATTGCGGCAGACCGCCTCTGTGCCACGCTCAAGAGGGAAAGCAGAGTGCAGTGTGGAGGCGGTCTTCTGTGACGTCACGCTGACAGAGTGGTACCATTGCAGGTGCTGCTTTTTTCTTGACCTGTGCCCGAGTAAAATATGATTTATTTGTTTCTGTGCAAGGCTTTGGCATATGTCGAATAGAGGCTTTAGTTCAAAACAGTATTTTTAGCTCGGTCATTTTCAAGTTATATTTCAACATGTCTCGCTGTGCTAGGTGGTTCATCCTCGTGCTAGTTACTGAATTAAAACATAAACGCCTGAACTAGGCTACGGCGACGTCTATATGATAGCTCTGGAATCATTCACATCCGCGATCGCAAGATAACTGTCATTTCGATCAGTGTCTCACAGCTTGTTTTAGCTGCGCGTCGGTATGTTTTTTCTACAGTCGACTCTCGCTACAACGAAATTGACGTGCGCCGAAAAAATTTCGTTGAAGCGAAAATTTCGTTGTGAAATAAAAAAATATAACTGACCTGAGCTCGTAGAACAATGAAACCTTTATGCCTCAGTCTTGCGCGCAGCACGCAGCATCACGGCAGTCGTCGGAAGGGTTCGGAAACCGCGAGTACTGAAACCATGCCTGCCAAGTTTGGAGAAACGGAATCTGGGAGATTTACGTATTTACTCTATTCTACCGCATCCTCGATAGTAATGTGCACCCGTTTCACGCATCAAAAAAAAAAAAAGTGAGACATCGATTGTAACGCGCACCCATGGAAAAAAAAAAAGCCTTAGTAATCAACCTTCTCAAATTCATAAAAACAAATTCCGTACTTGCGTAATGAATGCACTCGCATAGTAAACACAACGCCAATTTGTACCCCTGCAGTCCCCCGAACGGCCGCGCTGTGGCATTCTCGCTTCACTTGATCCGCGGCGTCTCAAAGACGTTTGGCGGGCCGATTCATAATACCTGCATCCTGACAAAACTGCCGCATGTTGCTGGGCGTAGCGGCGTGCAAGCGGCAGTAACGTTATTTACTCGGAATGCTGCATTCCTCCATGCTGTCGCAGTTCCCTCACGCCTGCTGCCGCGTGCTGCCATACGTGCTGCGCAGGCTGGTGCAGCTAAGCCTATAGGCATGATCGGGGCGTGGTCTCTGAGATTGCCGCGATGCAACCTCTGATGTCACGCAGCGTGCACGACTGAGAGGCTCGGGCTCAGCACAGATATGAGGGAGAAATGCGATGATGAGCCGTTTTGCGTGCAGTAACATCTTTTCCCCCTGTTACGGCCACCCGCGAACGCTACCGAAAGCTGCTGCGGCTGGGCGTCTGAAATTGCATCGGTGACTTAAAAAAAAAAAAGTCGACCGCGGGGTGGGGAAATTATTGCAATGATATGAACACTGTTAGTGGGTTTTTGCAGTCGCCATTTTTCTGTATGGACTTCAACTCGATAACACCGCCCATGCATCGTATGTTTTACGCGCGAGTAAAAGCGCACTAACAGTGGGGAGGACCGCGGCTGAAGCAGAGATGAAACGACCCTGCTGTCTCCGCCGAACGCACTGAACAATGCGATAACATTGCACCGTGTGTGATGGCTGTCGTCGCTTGCTTCTCAAGCTGAGAGGAAACACCCATCCCTTTTTCGACTGACAGCTTCACTTTTCAGTGTTTTTTCACAGTTTTCACTGGCTGGAGCTCGCATCTTGCTTTTGCATTTGCCATAAGGGTCTGATAACTCTTGTACAACAGCTGGAAACCTCTTTTGCCGCAAGTGTGTGATGGAGTCATTTCCATAGTGGGAAGTTGCTGTTTTAGTTTCAGAGAGCGCGCAGGAAGGAGGGGGCTAGGTTAGTGGGAATATAAGCACTGCTGGACATGCGAATACACCGAACTGTTATGTGTACGCTGCTAACGGCAAAGTGTTCACGGGCTTTTCAGTGTCCCCAGTTTTGTCATTGTCCTCCACATGCAGAGACAACAAAGACAGCATCGTGGGTCCAAGGACTTGCAGACTTGTGGCTGTGGTAGTGGTTGTTTACATGAAAGCAAGTTATGTAGGTGCCACAAAGTGCCACATAATTTAGGCAGTTGCATGAAACACATTTTAAAACTAATTTTAAAACTAATTTTAAATATGTTCTAGGCTACATATGTTATTGGTATTTTGTAGATGATGTGTTGCATGTTCATGGAAATCAATTTCACAAGTGTTTTAACGGCAGATTTGTTTAGGGGTTAGCAACATCCACTATCATTGCTGTCGTATTTGCCACACTTCATGCAGAGCTTTCCCTCGTCTTTGACCAACTACCCACTGCTGTGCTTAACCCACTTTTGCCCTCAGCCCATTGCTGCTTGATAGCGATTATGTGAAGGCCAAGAAAGAAAGAAAGAAAGAAGTGCATGATGAAGCACTGCCTTGCCTTCAACCCACTTCTTCATGATAGCGATCATGCGAAGACCAAGGCTAAAAGGAAAGATAGAAAGCAAGAAGCAAGTGCTTGAGTGCATGGTGAAGTGTTGCCTTGCCTTTGACACACTACCCACTGCTGCACTCGGCCCACACTTGCGCTTAGCTCACTGCTACATGATGGTGATTATGTGAAGGCAAAGAAATTAAGGTAGAAAGATAAAAAGGTGTGATTGTGCCTTGGGGGTGGTGAAGAGTCACAGGAGATCATAGAAAATACAAGAAAAACAAAGGAAAACTAGAGCCTTGCTGTTTCAGCATATTTCACATTTGGTGGACCTGCCTTCTAATTTCTTGCCGTAGATTTTGTGTCACTACTCCTTAAAGGGACATTAATGTGAAACCCTAAATCAGTCTAGTCTGATAGAATATTGAGACGGGCACAGCGATACGCTTCTAATCGGAGTGTATTTTAAAATGAGGAGATTAGCTGGCGGAGCCCCAATGGCAGACCATCAACCTGTGCCCCACTCCTGCGTCTCCTTTGTTCCCCTTGAGATCGTCATCTTTGTCGCTATTCTTGCACCGTGACAATATTATTTGAGAACTGCATCATCATTCATTTAGCCATTAAAGGTTCTATAGGACATAGAGAAGATCAATGAAGACATTCAGTTCAGTTCAGCTTATTACCTTAAAGGCCCCCCTTTCTTGGAGGGGCATTACATAAGGTGGGGGGTTTTATTTAGGGATAACAATAAGCACTGAAAATTGCTTTAGTTTTGAAGATGATCGATAACATGGTCTTGGAAGACAGGTGATGAGGTGATGGTAACGATGTCCTGGGGGAGGCCGTTCCAGTCAGTAGCTGCTCGAAAAAAGAACGAGGCAGAAAAGGTAGTGGTACGCGAAGATGGGCGGGCAACCTGAAATGGATGACTGGTTCGATGAGATATGCGAGCTGCGGCTGTTATGTAAGGTGGCTGATTTAGCGAAGAATGAAAGATTTTGTGAAAGAGCACGAGAGTTGCAGTGCGTCGACGCAAGGAAAGGGATGGCAGTTCAGACGATTTCGCTTTCACAGATGAGATACTGATATCGTATGAGTAAGATGAGTGAATGAATCTAGCGGCACGGTTTTGTACCGCTTCTAATGCATTGATTAAATACGTTTGATGTGTGCTCCATATGGCAGATGCATTCTAATTCTGACTAAGCTGATTATTGAAGCAGCGATCGAAGTAGGGGGCAAAGCACTGAGACAAGATGTAAATAAGCTCTCTGAATCAACTAAAAATTTAATCAAACAACGCCAACAGATGAGAATAACTAACTGAAGAGATAGGATAGAATTTGCTGAGCTGTCTAAGCTCATCAATAAAAGTAACGTCAGGGACATACATAATCATAACGTGAAAGAAATAGAAGCAGCCATCAAAAAAGGAGTGAGCATCAAAACAACTAAAATGAGGCTTTGTGCGGGCAAGAACATAATGCATGCATTGAAAGATAGGCAGGGCAACACCGTTACTAACCTCAGTGATATAGCCAAGGTGGCTGAGGACTTCTATTCTGAACTATACAGCTCAAATACGAGTCTCCCCACCATGAGGGTAATAATAATAAATGTCAATCAGGACACCGAAATTCCATGCGTCACTGCGGACGAGGTTAGAAAGGCAATTCAGGGCATGTCCCGCGGAAAAGCGGCTGGAGAAGACTGCATAACCGCCGACTTGATCAAAGATGGAGGAGCGTTCCTAACTAGAAAGCTCGCTACACTATACACACAATGCCTCAAAACTTCAAATGTACCAGTCAGCTGGAAAAACGCAAATATTCTACTATAACATAAGAAGGGAGATGTTAAAGACTTGAGGAACTATAGGCCGATCAGTCTACTCTCAGCACTTAACAAAATTTTCACAAAGGTTATCTCAAACAGAATAACGGCCGCACTTGAATTTAATCAACCAAGAGAGCAAGCAGGGTTCAGGAAAGGATACTCTACCATAGACCACCTTCATGTGATCAATCAAGTAATCGAGAAGTCTGCGGAATACAACAAACCCCTCTATATGGCTTTCATAGACTACGAAAAGGCTTTCGACTCGGTAGAAATACCAGCAGTTCTAGAGGCATAACGCCGAGAAGGAATATGCAGTAGCTACATAAACACAATAGCCAACATCTATAAATATTCTACAGCCACCCTACTCTCCTTAAGAAAAGGAGGAAAATCCCACTACAGAAATGGAAATCCCAATACAGATGCTATGGAATGGAAAATGATGGGCTTTACTTTAATGGCAAAATAGCTGAGAAGATCGGAGAACTAACAGCAGTAGCCAAAAAGACACGCACCTATGATGCATCTGCATACAGCAAGTGCTCATATGGGGTGTGGAATTAACCCCCCTGGGTTTCTAGTTTTTCATGCTATGTGGAAATTTTGTGCTCGGAATGGAGTAGGATGCTCTTCAGGTCACGCAGACCGGAAGCTTATCTCAGCAAATAAAAAGCTTCACTTACTACAAGCAAATTATTCATTATTTAACAAAAAATTAGCCATTAATTAGGATTCCAAATAGTTTAGAAAACATTTATAGTGTGTTATTCTAGCTCCTGAAATTTTTCTGCCATTGAATAGTGCATGCACGTGGCACGTTTACTGGCTATGGGTGCGCTGGACTGCTTGACAATGGCAAAGAGGCGTGATCAACATGGATGTAAGGACATCTGCTCTATCTGTTGACTGAAACTTCAGTGCCAATGATATTTGTTTAAATTTCGTGACCATGGATGGTGGGACACGGCTGTGTTATTTTTCTTTATGAGGTTTGTCTCACTGGTGGCAGGGAGGGGTTTAATGAGGCAAAACGAGTATACTACTCGAAATTGGCAGGGCTTGCGTGAGTGCGGTCACGTGCCATTGAAAAGGTTAAAAAAATTGTGTGCATTAAATGGAATCAGCTCCTGTAAAATAAGGTAAGTTGAAAATCTTTGGGAGGTGCCTTTGTTCTACAGTCGACATTTAAAAAAAAAAGAAAAGAAAGCTCTTGATGATGATGATTATAAGCATGTCATGACAGTGTTGGTCATTGGGTGTGTTTGCATCTTCCTTCACACATTGAAACTGCTCGGCTGTCAGCTTCTTTGACTTCTGTTCACATGACATCATATGATGTTTTCTCTGCAGGCACTACTGTTACATATCAGGAGCATGGAGGAGAAGGGGGCTGTGCTGATATTCCTGCCTGGCTGGAATTTGATTTTTGCCCTAATGAAGCATTTGCAGCAACACCCAACCTTCGGTAGTTCTCAGTACCAGATTTTGCCGCTGCATTCACAGATTCCCCGTGAAGACCAGCATAGAGTCTTCAGACCAGTGCCTGAAGATGTGACCAAGGTGTGTTTTTTGTAGACATTTTATTTTTTCACATAAAGTCCAAAATGATTTGACATGTTCTGTTTGCTTTTTAAATCCAAAAACAGTGGTTCTACAACGTAGTTAATTTTTGTTCTTGTAAAGGCATAGTTAAAAATGCCTCTTGAAGGTTTTAATTTTTGGCACCTTTGGGGATAGCAATCTCGGATTTAGTGATGCGCTGATGATGTTCATTATGTAGCAATGCACATGTGTGTGCTGTCCTTATTACAGTAAAGCTTTGTTAATTCAGATTTCACAGGACCGAAAAAAAAAATGTCTGCATTATAAAGAGCATCAACAAAACAACAAACAAATGGCCACTATTTCAGTGGAACCACGGCAGAATCGCTCATTTCCAACAGCTTCCGCCATGTTGAGTTTTCAGGCATCGCTCGTGCATTGCACTGGGCCAAAACGAAACTACCAAACGCAGCACTCGCTGCAAATGACTAAACTGTGGTGGCCATTGTCGCCGGCTACGCGATCACACGTAGCATCCACTCGGCTCAGAAGACACATGCGGTGACTGAAAACGAAGCTACTGATCGTCAAATTCACGGATGCAACCATGGCCACTGGCGATGCAGTGACAGTACGTCTGCGCGTTTCGCCGTGTATGTTTGCGGAGTCAAAACAAAACTACTCGCTATATGTCACATCTCCTGTGGACACGCAACCATGTTCGCTAACAATGCGGTTGTAAAAAGCTACCGCCTGGAAGCTGGCTACGATAGGCAGAATGGTTGTTGTAGATAGTGGCCACGCAGTTACCATATTTAATCGATCCTACCACGCTCCTGTTTCCCGTGATTTAAAAAAAAAAAGGAACATCGATTCTAACGTGCACCCATTTTTCATTACATGGAAAAAAATGCCCTTAGCAACCTAATCAACCTTGTCACGTTCATAAAAAGAAATGCCGTACTCGCATAATGAACACACTATCAACATCGAAGCCCTGCAGTCCCTTGAACAGCCACGCTGTGGCTTTTCCACTTTCACTTGACCTGCGGTGTCACGAAAACATTCGGGGCGCCGACTCGTAACTCCTACATCCTGATAAAACTGCCGCACATTGCCGGGCATAGCCATGTGCAAGCAGTGGCAACATTATTTTACTCTCAGTGCTGCATTCTTCTGTGCTGTCACAGTTCCCTCACGGCTGCTGCCATGTGTTGCCATGCGTGCTGCGCAGGCTGGCGCAGGCTTGCGCAGGTAAGCCTAAGCATAGTCTGGGAGATTGCGACGATGCAATCTCGGACATCATGCAGCGCGCATCACTGAGGGGCCCAGGCTCAGCACAGATATGCGGGAGAAATGCGATGATGAGCTGTTTTGCGTACGCTGATGGAAAGCACTATTCTCCCGCTATGGCCACGCATGAACGCTACCAAAAGCTGGTGCAGCTGGGCGTCTCTGAGATTGCATCGACAACGTAGTGACTATGGTTGGCCACAAGACAAGCCGGCGCGGCGAGTATCATCGGCCTATGCGTCATGTGCGTCATGGCATCGGTATGCACGGGACCAGCGGCGACATAGAAGCTACAGAAACTATGCACGGCAAAGACCGCCGTGTGCCACAGTTGCCTCTCGTTACAGTGGACCCTCATAACCTGGGAAAAAAATGTCTGTTTTATCCGAACTCCATAATATCCAGACACCGAATCGAAGAGGGTGGGGGGTTGTAAGGCTCGTGTGTTTATCATCGTGGACATCACTCATCTGCGTGATTTAGTCCTTTTTACCTACCTGCCACTGAATATAGACTCCATGGCACGGCTATGACTGACAGTGGTAATTTATAACTGTAGCACATGTTCTACTTTCATCAGCAAGTGCAACTGTACTAAGTGCAGGAAGGCCTGGTGGGTGACTGCTGAACTCATGTAAACATTAGCGAGGAGGCTCAGTCCAAACGCTAGTAATCTAACAGCTTGCAGTCACAAAGCCGGTCATGTTACGAGCTGCCGGTCATGTATTACAAAAGGAACTGGTTCCAGCTGGGGCTCGTTCTAACTTATTGTTGATCGGCATCTCAAATTCATTTTTTGCACAGACATATTTCTGCCTCAGCTAATCCAAGACCATTGCTAAGTTGTATTAGCAGACACATTCATACCAACGCACCTCGCGTGTATAAACTTGCTCATTACAACTTCTCCGTGGAACTCACCGGTATTTGGACTGGGAGCTCACCTCATTTCCATAACATCGGTCACGATGCCTAACAACGTGATTGCGGAGAGAGTGACGAACATCAAATGTAGAAGAAAATGAGCAAACAAAAGCTTTTTATTCACACCTAACTCAAGAAGAGCTTCGTTGTCAGTGACTAGCGGCAACTCTTAGGTCACTTTACGGAGCCTGAAGTTCTTAGGGTTAAGTTCCCCTGATGCTTGTTTGCCGGCAATACCTTTGTTGTGCACGATGGAACTCACAGTCTGCTTCGATAGTCCCATTGCTTTGGCAACGTACTCCTGCTTTACATACTCCTGCTTTTCTCCGCGTGCAACTGCACTCACAATTTTTATTTTATCACTGAGCGAAATTTGCTTCCATTTTTTGAAGGCCATTGCCTTGGCACTTGGTCTTGGTGTGGCACAACCAATCCCCACGGAACACGACGACAAAATGACATTTGTTATGCTGTCAGGCTGGCTTGGCTAGTAGCTCGACTTGGCTAGATGGGCACCAATGTTGCCAGCCGCAGTTGAAAATTTTTGCTTAGAACGCCGGCATGGTAAAGTATGTTGTCAGCCCATGTTGACACGGCAAAAGTCTGTCGTATACTCCCCTTTGGCAAAAAATTGCCATTAATTTTGTCCAGTGTAGCCGATAGTCCGTTGTAGTGGGGTCCATTCAAAGCGAAGTTGGCTGTATTTATAAAATACATGGACCAAACCTGGGTTAAAATATGGTCCATTATATCCAAAAGTCTGTTGTACACAGGTACACTATAACAAGTGTAGACGGTAGTTCGTTTTTTCGCCGGTGACCGTTTGACAGCGCCTGGAGTGCATTGGAGGCGGCCATTTTGATGCTGACGACGTTATGGTAACAGTTTCATTCGCTTGCACTTGATTCTAATGCGCATACCATTTTTGGACCTGCTTTATTGGAAAAAAGGTGCGCATTAGATTTCAAGCAAATGTGGTATGCAGTCGCGGTGCGCCAGCGATGGATGATATCATGCAGTTTGCGTGCGCTGTGAAAACAACTGCCGACGCCGTGGATGAACCCTCTGTCGCAAACGACGTGATGGTGACCACACTTTTTGGGAGGTGCACATGACATGACCAGCGCGGTGTCACATGTAGCAGCTAGCCAACTCAACAGTCATGAAGCGTTTCGATGTCAGCTTTCTTGTGGTACCCCCATGGTTCACGCTGATGACATACTGCGCTGCGTTGTCTCTGTTGTGTGCTAATGCCATTTCAACGCGATAGCGTTAGAGAGCTCGTTTCAAAGAAATTCCGCCGTCGGTGTTGGCGTCGCTTGTGAGCGAAAAATCATCCGTGACCGAAAAATCTAGAAAGATGCAAATAAAATACAGAATAAAAATTTTCGGTCCCATTGATGATCGAACCCGGGCCGTTTGCATGGCAAGCAGGTATCCTACCACAAAGCCACAATGTTACTTGCAAATGCTTTGGAAAAAAACTGCATAAATATCATGTAGTGGAAGGAGTCTCAACGCATTTTGTTCGGCAGGTGTCATGACGAAAATGAGCCCATTTGGCGATTTGTAGGCTCATTCAGCGATTTGTATGAGGAATAAACTTTACTGAATATATCAAACAAACATTAGATAATGTGCTGCCATCTGTGAGACATTGTGAAAAACATGTCTCACAGACGGCGGGCGCGCCCGCCATCTCGGAGGCCATGCGACTACAGCAGAGCCTATATGGTTCCGCCATTCTAGGAAAGGGAACATATCGTATCAAGCAAGCAGCAAATATTATTAGACAACGTGCTGTTTGCCATTTCACCGACCATAAGGCGATGCTTGTTGCGGTTGGCTGGAAGATGTCTCCAGAAGAACAAATCGAACAGCTGCCAGATAACGCAAGAAGGACGACAGAATGTGACCATTTACGAATGAAAGTGTCACGCCTACGCGCAGTTCATAATACAGGACCATGTGACTACATCACTGTACAATATTTTCATGAAGTTGATATAAAAGTGCTGTTAAATAGATTGAAAACCTCTACCATTACTATAGATACGTGCGCTCGCGCATGTGCTTGTGTGTGTGTGTAACAACACATATTAATAAGTATGCACTGAGTGGTTGAAGTGCACACTAGGGGCCGGATTTCGCTATCGCGTTCAACTATTAAAGGCGAAGCTTAAGGGTCCTCCAATTTTTCACTTTCTTGGGTGCCACATTTGCGGTGCTTTGTGCTCAGCGTGCTTTGAGGATCATCCAAATTAACTGAGGTACTCGTGAAAGTTGCTGAATTAACTTGAGTTTGGCACCATTAGACAATACATATGCCCACCGGGACCAGAGAACAAGTCCAAATTATCTGATTTTCTGAATTAACGAGGGTCGGAATTAACGAGATTGTACTGTACCACAGTATACTGTCAGAGTTGTGTGATGCTTTTCATGTGGCTATATTTCATTATGTTAGGTCTGCCAACCATGTCCAAACCACCGGCATGGCTATTTCCTTGAGCCAGACCTCTCCTTTCTTTACACAGTCGCATGGCAACTGTTTCTTTATTGCATGTCAACAAAGGCACCCACTCGCAGTGTAAGTTTTTATATGTGAGGTTTTATGACATTTTCCTGAATTCACTTTCTGGTGCTGTCGCAGTGGTATGTGATCGTCCCTGCAGGTGTGGTATATGTGTCCGCAGGCATTTGTGTTTCGTGTGTTAAGACTCCACCAACACAAGCACATGTGGGTTGGACTCTCCCTCTTGTAGCCATGTGTAGTTCAGTTACGTGTAGATGAATAGGGGTTTTGGAGGTTGAGCCAGTGCTAAGTTTTTTTACTTTGAACTCCTTCATTACCACTGAAAAATGCCCGATTTACAGTCCACAAAAAATTTTTTTCTCTTGAACAACTTGGCATATTTAGCATTGAGATACATCAAAATGTAGGTTATTAGTCTGGGTTTTTTTTTACAATTTAGAAGGGCATTGCTATAGTAGTTGCTTTCATTTCACATTTTCTTGTTAAAGAAGTTCAGAGAAGTGTGTAAATGCAAAACAGGTATGTGAGTGTACCAAGGCAGAAAATTTTCAGAATTCTTAAATAATACAAATTGTGCCTACTTCCCTTAGCTACCCCAATCCAGTGCATATATCAGTCTGGTATGCCATGTGTTGCATCTTTCCACACCCGTAGATCCAGCGGCCTGTGGTTCTGCTGCTCAGCACAGCATTCACGTGTAAGCAGGAAGCAATAAGATTTTTGCTGGTGGAGCATAAAACGTTTGTTGTATAGTGCGCCGTTGCATTTTCATAGAAGCCCTTTCAGTTTCCTTTTTTCTTTTTTTGTATTCCTTTTGGTTGGTGTCAAAAAGGTTCAAGGAATAAGAAAGAGACATGTCCTTATGCAGCTTGAGCTTATTCAAGTATTTACTGAATTTATTCTTCTCAACGTGCCATTTGGTCAAAACAGGGGCCTCTCTAAAGTTCTGGGATTTTTTAGCTGTCTTTTTACTGCTCCTCGAAGTGAATGCAGCTGTTTATGCACGCAATGTCCACAGTGTGACAATTCAGTTTTCACCAACGCGTATATTTTCTGAAGGTGTTGTATATACTAATAACGTGATCTGATTTATCGACGCCTAACAGTCTAGCATGATACTAGTGGACAAAAAAAATGTTTTTTTATGACTTTTGGAGCCCATGTAGGTCACAATCTCACTAAGTAGCTGTGTCGGAGCAACCTCCTCCTTGTAAGCACCATGCTGAAACTATGTCCAATGTCCAAAAGACGTGTTCAGGCACATTTGTTTGCATTCTCAGATCATGTCTTGAGCATCCCGTTAACAAAACGAGAGAAAAGCTTCCAGTGTTCTTAGCCCTTTCTGGCCCGTTATCAGGCAGGGCCTGACAACACAGTGAGGCCGTAGGTGGTCCGCTGTTGGGCGCTGCCCGACACGGATGTTTGGGGCTGAATTTCACCAATTGTCTCACTGTGACACGCATGCATTCTCCTTCAACATGATACGCCATGTGGCTTGTTGCATCGTCAAGCTCAGACCTTCTAGATATCGGAGCGTTTTCACTAGCGTGCTGTTTGCTCTGAAGGATGACTACTTTTTCATCACGTGCCTTTCTCAGTGGTAATGAACATCTAGTGAAGGTGATGATGACTTTAGTGAAGAGGATGATCACGTGCCTCCATCAGATTTTGATGACAGTGATTCTACTAAAGCAAATTTGGCAGATGACGGCGGTTGAGACAGCAGCTATGTTGAGACACTTCACGAGCTCCGCATTTTTTTGCAAGTTCATAAGGTGGCGTCTGCATGTATGGAGCGTGAGCAAAGGCTACAAGGGAAAGACTATTTCATATACAAGATCCCAGGCTGATGAAGCAGAACTGTGCTGGACTGTGCTGTTTGTAGTGATCGGAAAACAAAAGGTTGTAGGAGGGAAACTGGGTCTTTCTGAAAAAGGTGCTGTAACCCAGGCAGTTTGCTTCAAACACTTTCAAATGGGTCTCAAATATCATTAAGGGATTTTGGTACAAAATGCAAGAGAAGAAGTAAAAATCTTATGAGCTTCTCTTGCATAGTTTGCGTTTTTCTTCGTGGTGTTGGAAAGTGGCAAAATAGCTTCGGACCACAACATCCGGGAAGTGGGTAAACGATTTGGACCACGAAGGGTTAAAATCAACATTTGTTTTTCCACACAGAACTGCTCCAACATAGGCACTGGCTGTATTGTCGGTGAAAGCTTTATCGGGCGCAGTGTATTTCTACAAATATCCTGGGCTTAAGTTGCCGAGGCCTTAAACACACAGACAGAGTTTTAGCCATCAATTATGAAGCATATTCTTTTTATACATACAGCATGAAGTCAAAAACGAGACTCTCATTTAGGAACTTGTTATGCAGTTAAACCTGCTTATAATGAACCTCCATATAACGAATTCCTGGATATAACGAATTTTCTCTATTCCCCGCCGCTACTCCATAGAAGCACATGTATTTGAGACCTCTACGTAACTAAGTAGCAGCAGGAGACCCCCCTGAAATAATGAATTTTCTCTGCCGACAACCTAGAAATTTTGCCCCAAATTTTGTCACTTGCGCAAACAGCACCCGGAAGCACCTTCTCCGCCACGACGGAATGCGAAGCGGCAACATCGCGCTTGGCACACTCGAAGGCACGGCGGCAGCGAGGCGAGAGCGAGTGCCCGGCAATCTTGTCGCCACGGGCGTGTCCTTGCCCCCTCACTTCAAAGCTGATCCCGCCACTTGCTGCAGCTGGCCTAGCCCGCCAAGCTGGCACCCTCCTTTTCCAGTTGATTTTTCTGAGCCGTGCCGGCTGAAGAGAGAGAGAGAGAGAAAAAAAACGAGTTTTTTTTTTTTTTCAATGTGCTGGCCACTCTATGGTTACTGCGCAAGTCTGCACTTCACTGCGCAAACCTGACACTAGGTGACAGCGCTTGTTAGGCCTTGCTCGTGGGGTCATGGGCGCCTCAAGGGAAGCTTGCCTTTGACAACACGGGGATCAGGTGCACAGGAAATCGCATTCACAGGGTGATTCAAGGGCAGTGCGCGTGAAATGATTAAAAAAAAAGAAATAGAACTGGTGTAAAGCAGGAGCACAGCTGTCGCCACGAAGCCTTTATTTGGCTGAGCCACGCGCTGCACGAAGACGCTGGCAGTGATGATGGTTATATACAGATGAAGATGACGAGCGATGAATATTTTGCTCACACGAATACCCCCCCCCCCCGCGCGGAAGCGGCCAACCTGGCCGCTGTTTATAGCGGTGAGGTACGTCGGATGAGGGGTTTCAGACGGGAAACATGGACAACCTCAGTGCCACGACAGCGGCCGTCGGAAGGCATGATAGCGGGAGTGACACGATAGTTCACAGGTGAAGTTTGTTCGAGCACCACGTAAGGTCCGATAAAACGTGACTGAAACTTCGCACACAGACCGGGAACTCGGGTTGGGGTCGACAACAACACTTCGTCTCCGGGGTGGAACAAGACGATGCGGTGAGATGCGTCGTAGCGAGCCTTGCATTCTTGTTGACTTGCCTCGGTGTTGAGGCGGGCACGACGGCGACAAGTAGCAAGGCGAGACAAAAACTGCTCGCTTAGCGATGGCGACGAGTTGACGGGAACATGAAAAAAGGAGGCGTCGAGAAAAGATGCTGGTTGCCGGCCATAAACCAGGAAGAAGGGGGAGTAACCAGTAGTGCGTTGGACAGCAGTGTTATACGCAAACGTTACGAATGGCAGTACGGTGTCCCAGTTGGTGTGGTCGGCGTTGATATGCATAGATATCATATCGGAGAGGGTACGATGGAAGCGCTCCGTGAGGCCATTGGTCTGAGGATGATAACTGGAAGTTATCTTATGGATGGTGTTACATGTGAGAAGAACGTCCCCGAGCACTTTCGACAGGAAAGCCTTGCCACGGTCACTCAGTAACATGCGCGGAGCTCCATGCCGCAGAAAGATTGCGTCCAAGAAGAAATTAGCTACCTCTTCTGCAGATCCAGAACGTAGCGCCGCTGTTTCAGCGTACCTTGTCAAGTGGTCGACAGCAGTCGCAATCCATCTCTTGCCGCCACCTGATGTTGGCAGCGGTCCGTACAGGTCAATCCCAATTACTGCGAATGGAGTGTCAGGACAAGGAAGAGGTTGGAGCAGCCCAGCCGGTGGTAAGGTAGGTCGTTTGCGGCGCTGACAGAGCGAGCAAGAAGCGACATATTTTGCTACGCATGTGGCCAGGCCAGGCCAGAAAAAACGAGTGCGGATGCGGTCGTAAGTTTTATGAAATGCTAGGTGACCAGCCGTAGGGTCGTTGTGAAAGGTCTCCAAGATCTGTGCCCTGAGTGACCGAGGGGCGACCGGAACCCAACGTTGTCCTTCAAGCTGTCGCCACGAAGCCTTTATTTGGCTGAGCCACGCGCTGCACGAAGATGACGCTGGCAGTGATGATGGTTATATACAGATGAAGATGATGAGCGATGAATATTTTGCTCACACTGGATACAAATGACAGCAAAGTGGACATGAGCGCGCGTTCCGTGCGGAGCGTTTGCAGCTGACAAACGGCCGTAGCAGCATTCTCCATCGCAGTGCACCAAGTTGGGCTAGCTGGTTATAGGTTTTATCTTGGAAAAGTTTTACAGGGCTAGAAACACGGACAGGAGAACACAAAAGGACGTCACATGCACATGTGGCGTTCTTTCGTGCTCTCTTCTCCTGTCCGTGTTCCTAACACGGTAAAACTTTCCCAAGATGATTCTCCGTCGCCTATAGAAAATCCTATTCTCCGCTCATCGTTAATTCGTTCCACGCTCCTTCCTACTCCATAGCGATTCGCTGCGCTCTTTTTCGGGTGGCGCGCTTCCTTTGTGAAGCCTGCTGGCTACCTTGATTGTCTGCGGGATTTCCTGGCAGCTGCATTATAACTGGTCCTTCATCTTCGGGGGGGGGGGAGTGGGGGGGGCCTGCACAACAAGCGGTATGCTTATACATTACGTTTTATGGGAGGGTAAATGGGGGTCAGAAAAAAACTGCGTTATAGGTGGGTCGCCACTATAAATGAAGGGCTCTGCACAGCGATTGACATGGGAGGCACAGTCATCGCTAGTGCGCACTCCGCAGCTGTTTGAGTTGAGGAAGAACAGCAGTGGTAATGAGGAAGGCGACAGAAATAAGCCCGTAGCTACCTTAGCGCAGGCTGCTTCGTTTTATTTATAGTGTGAATGATCTCACAATTGTGTTGACTTATCAGTGACACAATGTCAAAAAAATGTTTCAGGGACCCTTTATGCAGTGTTGTTTAAGCAGTGTTCAAAACAGGAACGAAAGCTTATTTCTCGTTCCTTGCCAATTTTATATCGAGTTCCTGTTACATGTTCCTTTAATGCGAAACTAACTAGTTCTATTGACACTTCGAACATTGGAATTTGTTGTTACATTAATGTTACACTTGATTATCAAAATTGAAAACTTGTATAAACCAGAGGTGAAATAAAGTGCGTAAAGGGCTGCATAACAGACGATTGTGTAAAGGCATGCAGCCGGGCATTGAGTCTGCTGTTTTGATGTGGTTGCACTACGCTCATGCTCGTAGAATCCCTGTGAAAGGACTATTGCTCAGGAGCAGAGCCAAGCAATTTGCGGTGATTTTGGGACAAGGTGATGTCATCTTCAGTGAAGGTCGACTTAGCCGGTTTAAGGCATGGGTGTGGTGTTGTTTTCAGTGAAATGTGTGGAGATTGTGGTAGCTCTAATGAGAGCATTATTTGGATTGTTTCCTCATGTGAAAATTACATATACGGTGCGGGTGCGTGGGAAAAAAAAAAGGAGAAAAGCATTTCGGCGACATACCATATTTACTCGCATAATTTGCGCACTTTTTTTTACGATTTTAGAGCTCCAAAAAGGGGGTGCGCAAGTTACGCGGAGATTTCACGAACACATTCGAAATAACATGTAATATAATGCCACGAGCGCGCTAACTCTTGAATACGATCTTACGTAACACTACGAAACGCTGGTGTAAGAGAATACAGCTGCTCTATGGACACTTTTCGCAGTCCCTTTGCATTGAGAGTGCAGCACATAGAAGCTGGCTAAATATCAGGGGTGTGCAAATTATGCAAGGGCGCAAATTATGCGGGTAAATACGGTATCTATGTGATACTGGCCACAGTTCTCACTTGACGCTCATGTTACCGCCCCCTCTCCCTTTTTGCTGGTTGCCAAGTGAGTCGAGTGGTGGCACCACCATACCAGTGCACCAGGCTGGTAACAGAAGTTCGACTAAGCATAACTGAAAGGCACTGATTCGTCACTGATATACTGCGTGGAGTTGCTAAGCTGCTGCATATTTTCATTGGGGGGCTAGAGCATGGAAGATGAACATGTAACATTAGTAGAAGTGTTCAAGTATAGACTTCATGCTCATAGCATTTTTTCCTAATGTTGCACCTGATTTTTTATTTTGCAGGTGATTCTTTCTACAAACATTGCCGAGACAAGTATTACCATCAATGACGTAGTGTTCGTCATAGATTCATGCAAGTAAGTTTGCCTAATGCATCTGACTAGTGGTTGCAAAGGAATTGTCAGCAGGGATGTTTCAACATGGACAAGGATTGCACAATGCTTCCAGGTTTAGCTAGAATCTCTTTCTAGTAGCAGACTGCATATTCCAACTAAATGAAACATTGTTGGATTGTATGTAATCCGGACACATCACACGTAAAGTGTACTGGGTCATTGTTGATAGGTTTTCTGGTCACTATAACACTGAAGCCGATGCAAAAGCCCATTTCTCTAGGCTTTCAGTTGCAAAGTGGGCCTAGGAAGCTTTCATGAATCTGATTGGAGACAGATACAGTTTATTTATTTATATACAGTTGAACACCACTATAACAAAACCAGTGGGGAAAACGAAAAAGTTTGCTGTTGTGGGAATTTTGTAACGAAATAAGACAGTACAAGGAAGGAACCGCTTGAAAGTGAAGCATTACTGTAAGTATTTTGTTAGCCTGCTTTGGTTGTAGGCTGTCCAGACTTTTGTTGCCTACAGCGAAGTTTGTAAATCATAGTTGGGATAACTCCATGATTTAGTCTTCCTCTTAATGCCTGGAGTGGTAACGTATCATTTGCTGCGTAGTACGCCTCCTGCAGCGATCACTTTTATCCCGTGAGGGTTACCTTAGTTCCCGAAATCTAACTTGGGCATGACTTTCATTAGTTGAGAATAAAAATGTTCCTGGATGTATTGTTAGGAGGCTGCTAGCTTATCGAGGTCCGGTTATTTTGCCTTTTGCAGGCCACTGAAACATTCTGAATTGCTCTTGGTGTTATGGGTTATGATTTGATGCAGCTATCTTTAGCATGCAAAATGACTTTTCTTTGTCAAGAGCTTGATAATGAAAGCAGCAAGTCACCATGTGAACTTAATCTAGAAGAGATACGATGCATACAGGCTACAGTCGAGCAGGAAACACACCACTGCAAGCTTGCCACAAATGTCCTCGCTCACCATTTTGTGATAGTGATGGCACTGCACTAACCGATCTGATGGGAGGCTCTTGCGAACCCCATCAACGTGGTTTTGGTTTTGTGCTCAGTTCTATCACGCAGACAGCTTTCGGACTCGTGTCCCCCCCGAACAAAGATACAGGTTAGATTCGAGTGAATACAGTACCTGTGCTCTGTAACCCGCTGTGTGGCTGGTGCCACATATATAATGCAACAGACGCAGACCGATCTACCAAGTATTCCGATTTTGACAGGAATGTGGTGAAGCCAGGTGCCATGCTGCAGGAAAAAAAAAAAAGAGTGATTTTAATTTAAGGTCGGGCGGTCCCATGCCGCCCATTTCCCACAAGGGTGGGTGACCTTCCAAGCGTACAGTACCTTCCAACTGCCGAGCACCAGGCCGGAAGCCCACTTGTCCCTATTTTACCAGTAGGTACCCGGCGGCAGTGGTGCATACATCCCTGCCTACTACAGCAAGGCGGACACTGAACTATTTCACCAAGGCTGTGGTGGGTAAGGTGTGCCCAGGGGACCTGCCACGTCCTTATGGGGCCACCTTTCATAAGTACACGTAAACCAAGTGCCAGGTGTGTACTCCTCTACCCGTTTTTTTAAACTGGTGGGTGTTGGCCGGCACTGGGATTTGAACCTGGTACCTACCGCATCGGAAGCGGATGCTCAACCATTGCGCCACCATTACACCGGTGGAGCAACGGTTGAGCATCCGCAACACATGGGGTCCTATGGGAGCTATGTTGGGACCGATGAAAAACCATGTAACAACTGGGAAAACGCAGCAGTGAGGAACGTAACAGTGGGGTTCCACTGTATTTACATGTATGTCGGTCTGTGCCCTTATATGTCCAAATGCGCTTGCTTTCTTAACAGCTTTCATTCAGATGCACTTGGAGCTCCCCAGCAGCGACCTGCAATACAGTTCGTCAATGAACTCCGCAACCTTTCATCTTCAGTCTCGATATGCAGCCATTAAGCCCAAAACTGAATTTCTTTCCTGATTTCTACATGTCTCACACTCCGAACCTGTACTGTGTTGAGAGATTTCCATGTGCCTTTGCAAACTCAATCCCACGTTCTTCGAATGCCAGGGCAAACAGTTGTCAGCTTGTGCTCATTTTCACAGAAAAATAGAAAAAAATTCGTCTGGGGCGCCCCACTGCTAGTAAACAAAGCAACGCTGATGACACCAGTGGCTGTTTAAGTAGTTGACTTCAGTTGCCCAGAGACTCCGATAGCTTTTCTACAAATGTATGTGACTGGGTTTGGCCTTTTCTCATGGTTAAAAAAGAATGGTTGGATATTCCGTTTTTTTATGGTAGGTGCTAGTTTTTACGGTAGGTGATTGTAGTACCTCAGAGTTTAAAATACATTGATGCAACTGGCAACATGATGAGACCTCTTTAAAAGTAGTGAGTAGACTAGGAAATTTTGTTTGATATGTTTGGCGGTTTTTGAAAGTTCAAATGTGCTGAATTTTCCTTTTTCTTTTTTTTCGAATGCTAACTGATGTAATGAACATAGGAGGTGGTTAAAAGCGCTGTTATGGCCATATTTAGGTGTTCCTTACATCTAAAGTACTTTATGCATTGACTTTATTGTTTGGTATGCTGTAGATCACATGGTTCAGTTGTGTAGTAGAACACAATGTTGTTAAAATCAATGTTTTGGCAAGTGCAGTCATCTGAAATATAATTTTGAATTGCTTTATATTTTGTTCTGCTCAGGGCAAAGATGAAACTGTTTACATCGCACAACAACATGACAAACTATGCCACAGTGTTTGCTTCGAAGACAAACCTTGAGCAACGTCGTGGCCGAGCAGGACGTGTTCGACCAGGCTACTGCTTCCACCTCTGCAGCAGGGCACGTTATGAAAAGTATGTTTATTACAATGCTTAATCAAGCCACATGTCCTTCCATCCAGCGTTAAACTGTTGGCCATGTGGTCTTATGTTTTAATGGTTTTCGTACGATGCTATTAGTAGTGTGTCAAGATGGACTGCTGAGACTGATGGCTGCTGCTGATTCTTGGATATACTGAACAATGTGGAAGCATTTAGTTGGTTTTCCGAAAACCTAGTGTAAAAATTGCTTGAGTATAAACAAAATTAATGCTTTGTGGTTAAGATGAACTTCTGCAGTGACCATGAACAACAGGCATATTTTATTTTTGGAATTCTGGCAGCTAGATAAGAGCCAGCAGGTTCCTGATAGGAAGTAATGTGTGGGTGCTGGAACCATGCAAGGTTCCACAGTGTTGCTAGACCAATAATGTTACAGGTAAATTATCTTTGCACATTGCAAATGAAGGTGTCACAATGTACCAGGTGTTTCAACGAATGCTTTCAAAATTTCTGAAGATGGGCTCTTCAAGAAAAAAAAAAGATTTTTAAGAAGGAACTTGTCAGGTTGTGCAGAGATCAGTAATTGTGAGAAATATGCAGTTTGAATAGTTAATTAACTAGGATTGTCTAATTAACTTAATAATTAACATCATTTTGAGATCATTGTCAGTGGCAGGTTTGTAGCCACAGAGACGATAATGCTATGTAAATTTTTAAAGGGTCCCTGTGACACATTTTTTTTTTTTTGACACATTGTACATTGTACATTGACACATAGCACATTGTACATTTGAAGTTGGCTACCACGATCTTTGAAACACGTTAGCAGCAGATGTTGCATTTGCACATGACTTCCGGTGCTCTTCATGTGCTCAGTTTCATTTTGATGGGGGAAAAAGCCAGGTTTTCTGGTGCTGCGGAGCTTCAGACAATTTTTTCTTTGTTTTAAAAGCTGATGTAACGTCGTCATCTCTGTGGTTAAAAGCTTGCTATTGACAATTACCACCAAAACTCGCCAATGAAAAAAGTTAATTAGTAAATTCTAATTAAGCATCTAAATATTTAGCATTTTCTTCAGACTTACTAACGTCTGCCTCAGCTAACAGTTTCTTTCTGAAGAGGTCTTTGTTTTTTCTCGAACATCCTATTTTTAAGAATTTTGAAAGTGTTCACTGAAACACCCTGTATGATGGTAGCTGATTATTTTAACAACAAAACGCTATCGCCGAGGGTAGGACTCCTGTGCCAAACTGTGCCAAGGACAGAAAAATGTCTGAATTTGTGTCACGCTGTGCGACAGTGGCTTGAGACAATTATTTTTCTGAAAAAAAAAAAGTGCAGCATGTCACATTCCACCTACTGTTCAAGGGCGCCTTTTGCGCAGCATTGCACTTTTTAGCATGTGTGAAAACTTGTGGTTGTCATCGATGCTTATGGCCAGGTGAGTGCGGCAAATGGCATGACACTCAGAAGGGGCGCAGAAGAATGCAAATTACCTAGGCCGGTGGTTCTGCAAGCAGCTGTGGAGTGCTGCAAAGCTTTTTTCTGTGGGAAATTATGCATGCTGTTTTTAGGCTTGTATGGCCAATGGCTAAGCATGCTGATGCAAAGGGCCGATCATAGATTTGGAATGAAGACAGTTGGAATGGTTTCACGTTACCCAGTCCATGGTCATTTGTGGTTCTCTGGGTCTATGGTGACATATGGTGACCCAGAAATCATGTTAGCACATTACATAAGTTAGCACTGGAACATTGATAAAAACACAGATGGACGCTAACCAAGGAAAATGGAATTTACTGGCATTTCAGCTCCCACACAGTAGCCTTGTTCACAATCTTACTGATGTTTTGGCTCCCACACAGTAACCTTGTTCACAATCTTTACTGACGTTTCGGCTCTCGCACTGTAGCTTGTGCACAATCTTTACTGATATTTTGGTCCCCACACGGTTGCCTTGTTCACAATCTTACTGACGTTTCGGCTCTTACACCGTAGCCTTGTTCACAATCTTACTGACGTTTTGGCTCTGGCACGGTAGCCTTGTTCTCCATCTTTACTGATGTTTCGGTTCCCACACGGTAGCCTTGTTCACAATCTTACTGACGTTTTGGCGCCTACACGGTAGCCTTGTTCACCATCTTTACTGATGTTTCAGTTCCCACACGGTAGCCTTGTTCACAGTCTTACTGATGTTTCGGCTCTTACATAGTAGCCTTGTTCACAATCTTACTGACATTTTGGCTCCCATGCTGTAGCCTTGTTCACAATCTTTGCTGACGTTTTGGTTCCCGAACGCTAATCTTGTTCACAATCTTACTGACATTTTGGCTCTCACACCGTAGCCCTGCTGTGCCAACTTGCGTGAAAACCCTGATACTCTTTGCAATTATTCCCTGCTGCTCCAAAACACGTGAAGTGATAACCTTTTGTTTTATTTTCTCTCTACCTTCTGCGAAACAGAAAGCCGCGTAAGCTGAAGCCATGAAAAGCAGACTTAGCTTCGAATGATATTCACATTCTGGCCTTGCGGACAGGACCGCAAGATAGGTCTGAATTATTGAGAGTATCAACAAAGCGATCAACTAATGCCTGCTGCTTCGATGGGGTGTTATTTTTTGAAGAGGTACAGAAACTGTTCTTATTTTGCTTAGAAGCATTGTAGAAACCGCCATTCACGTCATCTGGCCACTTCTTCTTTCACAATGTGACCGCACTGCAAGACCTCCGAAACATCACCTTCCTTCATATGCGGTCTCCTTTGTTACCGCCACCACCGCCTCCACCACCTCCATATACATATGGTAATGTTTTAGCCCATAAACTGGCCGTCACAATCATTTTGCCATCACAATTGCGCTCACAAGTTTGATGTCAGCATGTGGAACCCCGCAGAATCGCCCGTTTTCAACAGCTTCCACCATGTTTGAGTTTTGGGACGTCATGCACACATTGCACCAGATCAAAATGAAACCACATAGTTACAGTATGTCGCATCTGTGGCAGGCGATTTAACAGTACTGGCCATGGCTGCTGGCAACACGTTCATAGGTTGCATCCACACAGCTCCGACGGCTTACATGACCCCATGTTAGTAAAAATAAGACTACTGGTTGTTGAATCTGCGGCGGACACAAACAACCTAGGCTGCTGGCTATGTGAGCATAGGCCACATCCGTACATTTCTGAAGGCACGTGCGCTACATCGCACATGCTCACATAGTCTGAACAAAACTACTAGGTGAATGATGCGAATGCAACCGTGGTCACTTGTAATGTCCATGCAATTCTGTTATCGAGATATAATAGCTATCAATGCTGTTACACAGATCATGTGCGCCGTCAATGCAAAACTATCTTGCTGCAGCCACTGCAAATGGACCGTTTGGCGCTAACAATGGGATCATGGAGGATCACATTCTTGCAACATTTCTGTGTAAAAACTGAACCTTAGGCAGGTATACTTTGCACAAAAGGCCGAATTGCATGCAATTTTGTAGGGTTGTGAAACATTCTGCGAAAATTTTGTAGGATGTGTACATTCGGTATCCTGGCCCTGCATATTATAATATCCATTGTTTCATTTTATCGTATGATTTAGAGTGGCGACACTTCTGTGACCAACACAGTCACCCCCTGAGGAAGGGACAGAGTCGGTCCCAAAACATCGGGCTCTCTTAAATTGTGGCTGGAGCAATTTCAACTTTCTAAGTTTTCTACCCAGCCAGACAGATTGCTGTCAGAATGTTTCAATTTAAGATCAGCTGCACTTTTCTGAAGGCATGTGACCATTGCAATGCCACATGCGGCGGTAAACACAAATAGGCATGGAACGTTCTGGTTTTCTAATCGTTCTTGCGTGGCTAGTGCTAATGATGATAGCGGTTCAGAATGGGCGACTTTGCTTCTTTTGGACACTAATGCTGTTTTTGCTTTCTCACGATGCAAATTTGTGGCACTTCACACTAGGTGTGCTCTGAGGATGATCTGAATTACACGGTGTATGGCCAAATATGGCCAAGTTAACGAGGATCTGATGCCTTTAAATAATTTGTGTTCCTAACCGGACGAGAGGACAGATCTCAGTATCCTATTTTCTGAATCAGTGATGGTCAAATGAACAAGCTTTTACTGTACATTGCACCGGCCAGCAAGAACAGTGGGAATATTTACCGTACTTACTCACATAATAAACGAACCCCCAGTTTTAGCTCTCCCATTCCGGATTTTTTTCTCCTACATAACAAATGCACCCCCCGACTTACAAACACATTTTTACATATTTCCAGCAGCTATTTTGCCTAAGCACTCCCAGCGCAAAGAAAAGCGAGCGCACGGCGCGCACACGGTTTCGGTTGAAAAATGCGTGATGTGGTCTGTGCAAGGGCACGGCAGGTGCTAGTGTATGAGTTAATTTGTGTGCTGTCTGCCAGTAGCAGCTATGTATGCTCTATGATGAAATAGAGCATCTACAAGGAGCATGAGGAGAAGCCTGTTTTTGAGAAGAGAGCTCCTGAGGAAGTGGAAAAATTGTGCTCCGCTTGCGAATGCTAGGTGTTACGGATGACTACAGAATTTGGCTGAGGTGTTCATTACAGCGTATGCTATCCATGGAATTTTTTTTTTTTTACCAAGCCTGGGGGTGGTTGATCTCTTTAAGATGACAGCTAGCACTTCACTGAACATGATAACATTGGTGCCACCTTTTCCCTCATCGTTTTGCTTATCACTTATGCCACAGTGCATTGTATCTGCATTTCTTTCGGCTTTTTGTGTGACCTGTGGTTGCTGTGACGAGTGCTTCAGTGGTGTGTACAGTGGACTCCTCTTAAACGGAACTCGAAGGGGATCCAAAAAACTGTTCCATTTATCAGAAGTTCCATTTAAGCGAAGTACACATATTTCATGAACCAAAAACTTTTAATTTGTACCAACCCCACCTTACTCATCTGGTTGAGTAGGGGAAAAAAAGGAGTGAAGTGTGGTTTGCTTGGCATGCTTCAGTTGCTTTTTCAAAAAGTAAGCGCCCATGCCTGACAAGCTAGCCAGAAATTCTGGACTACCCTCATGCTCAAAATAGCGCTGCAAAAGTTCAACAGCCTCTTTAGCTGCACTGTCCGACGGCACCACTGCACTGGAAATGTCATCACATTCATCACTGGAGGAAGACTGATCGTCAGCTTGCACTTCAGTTATCATTTCTTCAAGCGTCTCCTCAGGACAGGTACTAATGTTTTCATCAATTGTTTCGTAGTCCTGTCGTGTGAAAGGGGCAGAGGGCACAGCCTGACTGAACACTGCATCAGCATCACCATCAGCAGGGCTTTCCTCTTCATCCGCTAGTGGTTCTCGTGCTTGAAATCCCGCATGATGAAAGCACCTTTGGATGGTTGTTGCCTTCACTTGCCCCCAGGCATGGTACAAAATATGAATGGCTCCCAACAAATCCAAATTGTAGGTCTTTTCAGTGTCTGCACAAAGCAGCATTTGGTGAAGCAGCTGCCTGCGGTAGTGAACTTTCACATTCTGAATCACCCCTTGATCCATAGGCTGGATCACTGCTGTTGCGTTGGCTGGCAAGAACTCGAGGCTGATCGACTTCAGTCTTTACGTGGCCGTGGGCAGGGCAATTATCCAGGATAAAAATAACCTTCCTGCCTTGCCTCGCAAATCTTGAATCTTCCACCCGCAGCCAGTTTTCGAAAATTGCCATCGTCATCCACGCTCTTCCGTTAGCATGATAGGTAACAGGAAGGTTTCGAACGCCCTTAAAGCAACGAGGATGCTTCGATTTTCCAATCACCAACAGCTTCAATTTTTCATCTCCAGCCATATTTGCACCCACCAGCACAGTAATGCGCTCCTTACTGTGTTTCCCACCGCTGCAGGCTTCGCCTTTGGAAGTGAGAGTCTTCGATGGGAGCGCTTTATAAAAAAGGCCCATCTCGTCGACGTTGAATACGTCTCGCGGCTCATAGTTCGCTAAAATTTCCTGAAGCCGTCCCTGCTGCCAGTCGGTGCAAACGTCCCGGTTGACTGCAGCACTCTCACCTGAGATTGCCTTGAAAACAAGTCCGTGGCGTTTCTTGAACCGGCTAAGCCATCCGTCGCTTACGGCGAAGTTCTCAACACCCATGTGCAGGGCAATCTCTCGCGCCTTCTGCTCCAGAATGGGTCCGCTTATTGGGAAATTGGAGCTCCGCGCACGTTTGAACCACACAAAAAGAACTTTTTCTAGTTTTTCATACGGCGTCGTCCGCATCCGCTTAGACATAAAGGTCCCATTCTTGACGGCACCTTCGATCGTCTCTTTGTTTTTCAAGATGCGCGACAGCGTCGACTTGGGGATGTTAAATTTTTTTGCCACCTCTGTCTTGGACAAGCCGCTGCGATCGAGCTCTTGAAGAATTTGGAGCTTCTTTTCAAGCGAGAGAGCTTGATGCGGCCGCTTCTTCGTGCTCTCGATTGTGCCTATCCACCACACTTAGTCACACATGTAGGCCTGACGCACAACCGACACTGACCGACACGGCTCGCGCGCTCCTGCTGCAGCACAATCCAGTGTGGGTACGGCTGCTGGATTGGCTTGTCTCACTATGGCGTTGACTTCGACAATACATTTCATGGTTGTGAGACTACTTTTTGGCGTGAGCAAGCCTGTGCTGTGCTTAGCATTTGTGCCGTTTAACCGTAGATGACCAATAAGTAGTGTTTCGATTAACCGAAAAATTTTGCTGTGCCGGACATAGGAATCCAGCCAAATGATCCCGTTTAATTCCGTTAACAAGGCATTTTCGTTTAATCGTGTTTCGTTTATTGGGAGTCCACTGTATATATTTTCTGCTGTATAAGTTGCACCTTTGTATAACACGCATCCTCTACCGTATTTACTCGAATCTAACGCGCCCTCTATTGTAACACGCACCCGTTTTTCGCGACCCAAAAAAAAAAAAAGAAAAGTAAAACCTCGATTGTAACGCACACCCATTTTCCTTGACACGAAAAAATAAAAAGTCCTTACTAATCAACCTTCTCACATACAGAAAAACAAAAATTTATTTCTAATGCACCTGCAGATGCAATAAAGTAAACGCACAAAAGTAAACGGCGTATCTTGCCGCTAAGATTTGCAGCGACACGCGGCACGTGAGCACTCAGTCGTTATCGCTGTCGGACGACTCCTTGTCGCTGTCAACAGCCCAAAGCAGTTCATCCTCGGTGCCGTCCATGGCATTCGAGATACAGCACTTTTTGAAGGCCTTGATAACCAGGGAAGACAGTATCGCGCACCACGCATCCTTCACCCATCCAGCGAAGTCTTCCAGTGAGGCACGCTTCATTCGATTGCTGGGCGTAAATTCGTGCCTGCCATTAATTAGCCAGTCGGTGTAGAGCGCCCGAATCTTGTCCTTGACCGGCTTGTTCAGGCAGACATCGAGCGGTTGAAGCTGCGATGTCATGCCGCCAGGTATGACAACAAGATCGGTGTTGCACGCGCTGAGCTTGTCCTTGACGCGCTGGTCGAGGTGGCACCTGAACGCGTCGAGCACAAGCATTGCTCGCAGGCCCAAACCGGCGCCGGGTCTCTTCCGCCAGACGTGGTCGATCCAGTCTGCGACCAGGTCCGTCGTCATCCATCCTTTCTTATTCGCGCGCACAATCACGCCACTAGGAAAGACGACTCCTTTTGGGAGAGTCTTCTGCTTGAAAATGAGATAAGGCGGAAGCTTGTGCCCGTCTGAGGTGCAGCAAAGCATTGCTGTCACCCTAGTCTTTTCGTGGCTGGATGTTGGCACTCGCACTTGCTTCGCCCCCTTCTTTTCGACGGTTGTGGTGCCAGGCATATCGAAGTACAGCGGCGTTTGGTCGGCATTCCCTATTTGGCCAAGTTGGTAAGGTAATTGTTGCCGCGCCGCAAGTTCATGACGTACTTTTGAAAACTGTGAAGTTTCTCCTCAAACTCCTCTGGCAATTTCTGGCATATGCCCGTGCGCCTCCGAAGGGAAAAGCCCTTCCTCCTCATAAAATTTGACAGCCAGCACCTGCTAGCTTTAAAATCGCTCCGCGTTAGCCCTTTTTCTAAGGCTAGCTGCATTGCCCGCACCTGGAGTAGATCAGTCGCCACAGGCCGTTGTGCCGCTCGCTCCTCTATCACATATTCAGCGAGAAGCTCTTCAATTTCGGGGAATCGGCCCCGCTTCGGTCCACTAAATCCTTTTCGCGTCGACTTGCTTTCGAAAATCTTGTCCTTCTGCTTGCGCCATTGCCGCATGCACGTTTCGGGAACTCCGAACAACCGCGACGCTGCACGATTTCCGTTCGTCTCGGCACAAGTAATTACTTTTTTTTTAAACGCGGCATCAAGGTGCACTCGTCGAGTCTTCGGAGTCGGTACTTCCATGCTGACAAAAGGAAAGCAGAACATGAAGTCAGGCGGTGCACAGGCTGCTCAGCACACGTACAAACTGCAGCACATGGAAGGGCAGTAATGGCAGCTAGGCCCGAAGCACGTAGGAGGCAGCCATATTAATGCCGATGGCGATATGGTAACGGTGTCGTTTGTTCGCACTCGATTTTAACGCGCATGCGATTTTTGGACCCGTTTTATCGGAAAAAAGGTGTGCGTTAGATTCGAGTAACTACGGTAATTTTTACTACTGTTGTGAGAAAAATGGTCTATATGATGTACCTTATTTTAAGGCACTCCCACAGTTATCTTGGTTGCCATGATGAAGCGCAATTATACGTGTTTCTGTACTCATTGTGAAATATTGTAATCATGCAAGGCACTAAACTTCCGTTAACATAATTACTCGAGGCTGTAGCTTTTCATATAACTAACACATTCCAAAGGCGCAGTAAACTGTCACATCGCTTACAGACGCTGAAGGGCACTTTTTTTGGTGCACTGTTTGAAGTTCTGCTGCATTGGTCAATTGCGTTGCGTTTACGGGCTCCTCATAATTTGAATGCAGTATTGCAAGCATCTTAAAGGAGTACCGAAAAGAATTTTTGACATTCTCGTATTATTGCTGTAAATGAAAGCACTGTCGTGGAGAACCCCAAATAGAGTATCATGGTGCCTCGCAAGGTAATGAATATATTTTTTAATACGGCTTCCTTAAAAGCCCACTTTCGGTTTTGATTTTGCGGGGGCGGTTTCCTAGTGACGTGTCAACATAGTCGGATGTACGTCCGAGTCACGTACGGACAGCACTTCGTGATAGCGTCGCTGCAACTCTCTCATGTGTGGTCAGTTACATGTGGGGCACGCAAACAACGACAATGTCACGGTCATCCAGTGACTCTGACAGTGATTTTTAATAGACTGTGCTCATACGTCATCGTAGTGTCCCTTTCGATGGGGCTGGCTTGCGGTGCTGGGCAACGAAAACTTTAAAAACAACTTAAACTATTTTGGACATGTTTCCTGACTTCCGTGTGCAGAGGGAATTAACAATACATCGCTAGAAATCGAAAAATGTACATTTTGGGCCGCTGCAAAATCGTGTCAGTGCTCCTTTAAGGAAGGTGGAGGTGCTTGCCACAAAACCCATGAATACCGATTGCGTCGCACCCATACGTGCATAAGAGAGATAAATGGCGACCAGAAGCTGAAAGTTGCAATTACTGCTCAGTTACCAAGACTTCCTGTACAGGAACTGACGATAGTAATGAAGTGGCGCTCTAGTTTTCGTAACTGGCAGATGTTGGGTGCTACAATGCAATGCTGAGACATAGCAGGGCCCTTTTCTTATTTATTGCATCACTACTGTGGATTTAATGCTTTACTGAAAGGCTATAACAGCCGAATGGTACGGGTGACAATACAGTAGAACCTCGTTATAACGAACCCAGATATAACGAACTATTGGATATAACAAAGCAATCGCAATTACCCTTGAAATTCCCATAGTTGACATGGATATGAACATGGACAAACGAATGGCTATAACGAAGTAATTGCACTTCCCCCTTCAACTTTGTTATAACAAGGCTTTACTGTAGCGATTTTACCGCAGTGGCCGCACTGTTCAATCTGGGAGTGGCTGGTGTCCGAGGCAAGATGCCCCTTGTTGCAAATACTATCGTGCGTGGTTTATGATATTGTAGAATAAAACACAGACATATTGGTCACGCAAGTGTGCATGATTTTTTGCATATGTAAGCTGCACCAGCGAAAATATTGGAAAAAAAGTCATACAACTGAAATACAGTAGCTGTGGTTGTAAGATCTCCAGTTCAGGAAAATGAAATGAATAAGCAAATTGTATTGAAATTAATTTTTCTTACTGCTGTTTGCAAACATTCTTGCAGCATTTCTGTGTAAAAACTGAACCTTAGGTAGCTATACTTTGCATAAAAGGCCGAATTGCATGCAGTTTTGTGGGGTCGTGAAAAGTTTTGTGAAAATTTTTGTAGGATGTGTACATTCGGAATCCTGGCCCTGCAAATTATAATATACATTGTTTCATTGTATCATGTGATTTAGAGCAATAAAGAACGCGGTTTAAGTTTCCCAGATCGGCTTGGCAGCTGACGTCACGTTAGTCTCCACCATGGCCTCATAGATTGATGTGCCCTCGGAGACCATGGGTTTCCCATGGCCTCCGAACAGCGGCATTTGTTTCCGTCTCCTAAAAAGTACAGAAGCAGAAGTTCCAGTTGAGCTAGAGTGCATGTGTTGCCACCTCGTGGTGGCTGTCGCAAATGAAATGTGGACACATTGTGGCCGTTTTAGTGGGTGTTTTTGTGGCCTTTTTAATGTCCGTGGTTCGCCCGTGTCACTGGGGAGCCATTTAACATTAGGCAGATGCTTGGCAGCGTGCCTTTGGTGCTCTCACTATCTTGCCCATGTTACTACTGCCAGAGCCAGGAGCGTCAGTGACGCCACTGAGTGCAAGAATGCTAGCTTTAAAATGAGCGTTATTAAATGCAAACTGAATATTGCGACGAAATATTTCAGAATCAGCATGTCGAATGCTTTTTGGAGCAATGAAAATTGCAACCGGAAGGGGTCATGAAAAGAACATGGAGCTGCCTGGCAGCTCCATATTCTTTTTACAACCCCTTTAAGGAAGACACTGCTGTTTAAAATGTTTCTTCAGTTCTTGATTGATTTTGATGAAACTTGCTGAATGCAGACATATTTATGACCTGATTTTAAAGAGGTAATCATTTTTTTTAATACACTATATAGTTTTTAAAATATCCACTTTCATTTTCTATTTGGGAGCAAGATTTTTTTCCTTAACTTGCGTAGTTAGAATGCATAGCAGCATGTCACTTTAATTTGGAATGAGAGCTGTATGTAGTACAGTTAAACCTGGATATAACGAACTGCATCTTACCGGTACTCACCTACGGGGCAGAAACTTGGAGGCTAACTAAGAGGGTTCAGCTTAAATTGAGGACGACGTAGCGAGCTATGGAACGGAAAATGGTAGGTGTAACCTAAGGGACAAGAAGAGAGCGGTGTGGGTTAGGGAACAAACGCGTGTTAGGGACATACTAATAGAAATTAAGAAGAAGAAATGGGCCTGGGCGGGCCATGTAATGCGAAGACAAGACAACCGTTGGCCATTAAGGGTAACAGAGTGGATTCCTAGAGAAGGCAAGCGTAGCAGGGGGCGGCAGAAAGTTAGGTGGGCAGATGAGATCAGGAAGTTTGCGGGGATAAATTGGGCTCAGTTAGCACAGGACAGGGGTAATTGGAGATCCATGGGAGAGGCCTTTGCCCTGCAGTGGGCGTAGACAGGCTGATGATGATGATGATAACGAAATTGACTAATTCCCGGAAAACTTCGTTATAAAGAGGATTTCGTTATATGCAGGTTCAGCATGAAAATTCGTAAAAGAAACGCTTAAGTAAACAAAAAAAGGTAACAGACTGCAAAGCTCACCCAAAGCATTTATTTTGGGTGAGAAAACATTTGCAGCTGAGACTACTTATGAGACGGCTTATAGTAATGGACCGGCTTTAATGCGGCTTTTTCTGCCCCCGGTTTGCCCTCCCTTGGAACTTAATGTATACGTATACCGCTTATTGTGCAGTCCCCCCCCCCCCCCCCCTCTTAATGCGGCTTCCAGGAAATCCCACGGGCAATCGAGGCAGCGAGCATGCTTCACAAAGGAAGTGCACCGCTCGAAAAGAGCGCAGCGAATCGCCGTGGAGGAGGAAGGAGCACAGAACGAATGAACAATGAGCGGAGGGAAGAAAAAAACGCGCGCACCCTCTGAGGATAGAATTTACAAGGCGGCGGAGAAGGCTCCTACGACCGTTTGTGAGCTGCGAATGCTTCGCACAGAACGTGCACCCGTGACCTTCAGTTTACCACCGTTTGCCTCCAGTTCTTTTTTAAAAATTATTTCACGTGCGCTGCCCTTGAATCACCTCGTGAGCGCGATTTCCTGTGCACCCGATCCCTGTGTTGTCAAGGGCAAGCTTCCCTTGAGGCGCGCCGCCCGCCACCACGCTAGCTAGGCCTAACAAGCGCTGTCGCCTAGTGTCAGGTTAGTGAGGTGAAGCACAGAGACTTGCACAGTAACCAGAGTGGTGCTGCCAGCACCTTAAAAGGAACGAAAAACTCGTTTTAGGGGCGAAGCTTCTTAGGGTGTGGGTCGTCCCCTCCTCTGTAGTAGTATGTATGTAGCCACCTCACGCCGCCGGGAGGGTCGCGCTCACGCTTGCCCTCGGCGCGTGCCTCCTGGCGCATGAGCTCTCTCACTCTTCCATCTGCTGTCGTGGGAGAGAGAGAGACAGAGCGAAAGGCGTGCGTTGACTATGGAAACGCTCTTTCTTCGATGAACGCACTACCAGCTCGCAAAGAAGGAGAACGCGCCCTCACCTGCGAGAGACAACATTGACGCAGGCAGCGTCTTCTAGCGAGTTTCTTGATTGAAAAATACCGACTGCTCGCGCTGGAGAACCGTTCACCGGCCACCCATATATATATATATATATATATAGGCACTGGATCTTCACTTGCAATGAAGTGCCGGTGGGAGATTTCACTTGTGCGTAGTTGAACCATAAGGATTCGTAGCGTGCGCGTTAACTAAATTAATCCGGAACTCGGCACGATCTACGATGAACATCCGAAGCTTCGCCCACTCATCATCATTCACTCCGTGGATATGCGTGGATTTTTTTTCTTTCTCCCTTCGGCACGGCTCGGCAACATCAACTGGAAAAGGAGGGCGAGCTTGGCGGGCTAGGCCAGCTGCAGCAAGCGGCGGGATCAGGTTTTCAAGTGAGGAGGAAAGGACGCACCCACGGCGGCGAGAGCACCGAGTCGAGGGAAGCAGGCCCGCCTCGCGCACGCTCGCACGCATGCACACGTGCTCTCACCTCGCAGTCGCCGTGCCTTCAAGTGCGCCAAGCGCGCCGCCGCCGCTTCGCATTCCATCGCGGCAGAGCAGGTGCTTCCGGTTGTTGCTTGCACAAAAGTGACAAAATATGGGACAAAACGTCTAGGTTGTCGGTGGAGCAAATTTGTTATTTCGAGGGGCTCTCCCGCTGGCACTTCATTGCATAGAGGTCTCAAATACGTGTGCTTCTATGGAGTAACGGCGGGGAATAGAAAAACTTCGTTATATCCAGTAATTCATTATATGGAGGTTCGTTATAAGCAGGTTTAACAGTAGTACAAGAATGGATGCTCTTGTTGTGTCTGGCTCTAGCGGGAGCGGAAAGACAGACGACTGCCCTTTTTGAGGTTTGCTATGAGACTAATTTCATGTGTACAGCCGTTGTTTGCGAGGGGCAGTGCGTGGAAGAGAAGGCCGTGAAGAGCATGAACCACCAGCCCCCTTTTTTTTTCTCCCTCACCCGTGTGGGCTGAGTGTTGCTGCAGGTAAACGTATAAAGGGGACACGCGCCGTAAAACGCCATGCATGCTTCCTACTTCTTGAAAAAAGATATCCGGCAACAGCGACCGCTGCACTCTAACTAGTTTTAAAGGGGCCCTGAACCACCCCTTGGGCTTGGTTTTGAAAATGGCTGGGTATGTATTGAAAGCCTCTCAGAAATTCACAGACAAAAGAATTTTTCAAAAAGGTTTGTTAGGAGTGAAGACATTGCGATTGGAGGTTTGGCTTGGTTTTGAAAATGGCTGGGTATGTATTGAAAGCCTCTCAGAAATTCACAGACAAAAGAATTTTTCAAAAAGGTTTATTAGGAGTGAAGACATTGCGATTGGAAAACCTCCCTTTCTAGTTCTGTCTCAACTCTGCGGAGTAGAGCCCACAGAGCTGTCGTGGGCACTAGAGCGGTGTCGAAGGAGGTGCCCTGCCCACTGTGTCACGTTGCCAGGCTTCAGCAACATATCAGAGTGGCTGATTGAAAGTGCGTGACTGCGGTTGGCTGTTGGTAGCATGCACTCGTGGCTGCCTGCTCACTCCGCGCCTGGGCTAGGTTGCGTGCCGTCACGATTACTGCATATTTTTGATCCTCCGAAGCTTTGTTTTCGTTCTTCACACACGTTTAGGCTCAGAGGTGTGCACACTTACATTGTCAGTGTGCTGCTTGTCTTCGATGCTGTGCACAGGACAGCGTCACGATAAACTGCGCAACTCAATGCTGTTCCACCTTGTCCTGCATACCCAAAGTTAGTTAATGGTTGATTAGTGATTGTAGGCAGGTTAATCATCCTGTTGGGCTTGAACGTGTGACTACTACAACTTGAAAGGAAGTCCTTTACGACTCGAACCCCCGTTGACAGATTATTGTGGAATAAGATGCATTCAGATGCGGTAAGAGGGTTGGATTAATCAAAAGTGTGATGCACTAATTCAGTTTTAACACTGACACTGTTTAGGCTATTGGCGAAACTGAGAAGTCTGCAGAAATGTTTGTTAAGTTGTGTAATGCTAGCATAACCATGCCAAGCCAATTAGAGCTTCCTAAGACTAGTTAGGTAAAGCCTTATTAAGCTGTCTAGTTCAATGAAGCTAATTAAGACTAATTAAGTGAAGCCTAGTTCAGGCAGGACTAATGCAACCAAGCCAAGTTGAACTAATTCTACCATAATTAGGTTATGACAGGAAAGTAATACCTACCTAAGTTAAGAATAATTATCTGGGAGTAATTAAGATATAATACTATTAAACCATGTCTAATTAAATAAATTAAGCATAGTTTAATCAAGTTGATGTAAGCAGGCCTAGTGTAAGCTTAAATGAAATAGACCGAGTTTAATTAAGCTAAGACTAATTAATTCAATGTTTATTAGCCTAGGACTAATAAAGTCAGGCCTAATTAAGTTGAAAGTAAATGTGGCAGGACTAATTAAATAAGCACTAATTAAATTAGGTCTCATTAAGGCAGTACACATTAAGTGGTGCTCAAATAAGTAATATAATAATGTCTAGTGTAACTAGGCCTACACTTATTAGGGTAAGATTAATCAAGCTAGGTTTAACCATAGCCTCATTATGTTATGTATAATGAAGTCCAGCCTTATAAGGCACACCAGATTAGGTTATGTTAATTAAAGAGCCTAAGGGGTCCCTAAAACATTTTTTTGACATTGTGTCACTGATTAGGCAACACAATTGTGAAATCATTCACACCATAAATAAGGTGAAGCACCTTGTGCTAAGGCAACTATGGGCTTATTTCTGTCACCTTCCTCCTTACCGCTGCTGTTTTTCTCAACTCTGTCAGCTGCAGAGTGTGCGCTAGTGACGACTGTGCCTCCCACGTCAGCCGCTGTGCCGAGCCCTCCATAGTGACATAGCGCCGCGATATCTTTACTTAAGTAAAGTGCTAGCCTCGGCAGTACTAGCCTCTGTAATAGTGTGTCGGCGACTCGTGCGTACGCCAGATACCGCGAAGATACCATTGGCTGGCCCTTCAGTGCTCGTGACATCACATGGCTTGCGCTTCGATCGAGTTGCATCGATCTTTTACGATGTGCGTATTTAGAACTTTGTAGTAAATTATGCGCTTAACTCAGAGTGCTGTTATTGGTATGCCAATGATCAGAAGGACTCAGGCTATCAGTGCAACGCAATTGTACAAAATCACCAAAACTGCTTCAGGGTCCCTTTAGGATTAATTAGGTAATGACTAATTAACCTAAAATTAAATCAAGCCTAAATGAGCTCAGACTATTAGGCTAAGCCTAATTAAGCTAAACATTAAAGGCATAATCCATTTCACTGAACACTAATTAACCTTAGTCAACCCTAATCTTCTGTAATCATTCTTAATCCACCCTAATCTCTCTTAATCTACTGTAATCCACTCTAATGTGTCATAGTCCACCTTAGTGCACTTTAGTCTGTCTTAATCCACCCTAATATGCCTTAATCTGCCCAAATCCGCCCTAGTCGTTTCATCCACCTTATTCAAGAAAGATTTGGGTTCGACTCCAGTCGTGTTATTCAGTTCGAGTCCTAGAAGGTAGAACATTGGAGTCCCTACAATCACTGGTCATTGATTGATTAAGGTTTGGGAATCATAATTTCTTACAGGCTGCTGGCATGCATTTGTTGGCTTAAACTATTATTTATGGTGAATATTGCACCACACCGTTCGCATCGACACCAAGGTAGTTTACGGACACTTTCCAATGGCATCTATGAGACTTGCGCTTTAATAAGGACATTTTTACATATTTCCAGCGACTATTTTGCCTAGGTGCTCATGAGCAAAGAAAAGCGAACGCATGGCACGCGTGCGCTTTCGATTTTAAAAAGCACGCAGCGAAGGGTCCGCACACGACTGTGCCAGGCGTGTCTGCCATTGGCCAATAGCAGCGATGCTCCTTGTATGTGCTGTATGACGAAACAAAGCATATACAAGGAGCTTGAGTAGAAGCCTCTTTTTGAGTTGAGGGCTCCTGAGGAAGTGGAAACTTTGTGCTCCACTTATGAACGCTACGCTTCGCGGATGAGTATAGAATTTGGCTGAGCCCGGGAGGTGGTTCAGGACCCCTTTAATAAAAGTTATGGTATGTTGTTGCTTTAAGAGAGCGATGCCCCGCTCAACATTGACATGCCTTTGAGTGTTTGGCATACCTCTTTTGTTCAAATAAGTTTGGAGCATCCATTCATGTACTGTATGTACATGAATGAGAACTGTATCTACTACTACATACAGCTCTCATTCCAGACTACAGTGCTTCCAACAAGGCAAATGAAATTGTTATATTTTAAAAATATATGGTAGGAGAAACGTAATTGCATATTTAAAACCAGCACATAAATCCTGTATATACTTGCATAACGAATGCCCTCACAGAATAAACACCCCCTACCCCTAACATTTAATCCCTGCAGTCACACGAACGGCCATGCTGTGATTTTCCTGCTTCACTCAGTCCACAGTGTCTAGGAGCCGTTCGGCGTGCCGAATCATAACTCCCACGTCTCGATAAAACTTCCTCCTGTTGCTGGGTGTAGTCATGTGCAAATGAAAGTAGCATAATTTACTTGCAATGCTGCATTCCTTCGCACTATCATAGTTCCCTCACACTTGCAGCAGTGTGCTGCCATGCATGCTGCACAGGCTGGTGCAGCTAAGCAGGGGCTGTTTCACAGTTTCAGGCAGGACAGCTGCTTCCCCGCTCCTCACAGCCAGTGAATTAGAAAGGGAGAGAGATGCTCCACTTCGTCGCCCTCTCTCCCACTCGCCTGTGGTGTGGTCACCGGCAGTGTGGAGCAGAGAGATGGCTGTCACAGGAAACGACCCTAAGCATGCTCGGAGCATGATCAGCATGGTCTCCGCAATTGCATTGGCAGCATAGCAACTTTGGTTGGCCTCAAGCCAGTGAAGGCGGCGCAGCGAGGATCGTTGGCCTATGCATTGTTTGTGTTGTGACAAAGTTACGCACAAGGTCTGCGGCGACATAGAATAGAAACACTGTGCTTGGTGAAGACCGCCGCATGCCGCTAGTTCGTTTTTTCACTGTTGACCATTCAAACAGTGTTGCCATTTTTGCAGATTCGTGTCACTGTGGGCGAACCACGCGTTAAGGGGGGACGTCGCAATGAAAACATAGTTATTTATGGGTATAAACTGATGAAATTTGGCACACTGATGTAGTTTGTTCTGCAGACATCTTAAATGAAATTGGTTTTAAGCTAGCTATTATAGTTTTTTGAGTTACATCACCTTATAGACCCCTACAGTCACTCCCTAATTAATCGGTCAATTAGACAAAATTTCGGTACGATTTTTACTTAAGTATATGCATTATGGTCCACTGTGTGCCGTAAAGCAATTTTTTTGATGTCCAGGTGAGTACAGAAAAAATTTTTGAAATGTCCTTGGCATATTGTCACGTGGTAGTGACGTACGCAGCACTTACGGCGAAGCATGCAGGACTCAGTCGATGTCAGGCGAACTGTTTATTGGGCGAACTTGTGCCCAGCAAACCAAAGCCGATGACAATGCACAGCAATAGCGGCGTGAACAGTCGTCAGTCGACGGAAAGACTGACAAGCAGCATAAGGCGTTGGCTTTTATACACGCATCATAACGCGTTCTCGCATTATCTCTGGAATTCCAGAAGTCACTGAAATGTACGCGTCAGGCATGCCAAGTTTCAAGAATGATCGACACGGTTCTTGAAGTGACGTGCAAGATAAACGTGGCCTGCGTTGCGCGTAACAGAAAGTGATAACAGTGCTTTTCGCAAGCAATCACAGCAAGCGCGCGATTCATGGGAAGGTGACAATGGCGTTCTCTTTTAAACAAACGAAAACAACTGCATGTGTCAATATTTTCTTACTAACAACTTTTGCAAAAATACTATTATAAAAGTTTGTGTGATGTGCAGGCATAAATGAATAGCCTTACGGTGCTCACCGATGTTTCAGGATCTAAGTGAAAAAAAAAAACAATTAATTTAGCTTAATTAGTTATGAAATGGTACTGGGATGACTGACAGCAACTGCTCGAAAAATGGAACCTGAGAAAACGGAGCTCAAAGCTTTATTTCATGAAAACAGTTAAATGTTAACCTTGAGCACCTAACTTCTTGCTCGCTTTTCTGGTTGTATTTTTTGTTAGAGAAGCACGGCGGTGTGACTATCCTCAGGTTCGATCTCTCCTTTTTATTACGATGCCAAGACGGCGGCACTTTCAGAAGCCCGATTTTCTTGTGGTTTTGGATGACAATACATAAAGGGGCATTTTCTCTACTACTACCATGTATTTCATTACAATATTCCACCGCAAGGTAAAAGAAGGTCCGAGGATCACGAAAAAATAAATAAATTGAAAAATGGAAAAGTTTGACCAAATTGAGCATTCCCATTGCCACGTTCCCCCCTAAATGGAAGCGAAATGGCATCACAATGGAACGAAATGCAGCCGCAAAGATCGTCGCCGTGGGTGTCGAGTCGTGTGTTACCGACATCATATAGCTCTGTTTTACTGCTTTTTTAAAATAAAATTTCATAGCATGCGCGGCTCTAAGCATTACCACTGGTCGCAATGCCATCTTTGTTGCTCACCCTGAAAAAGTTTTCATAAAATCTACCCTGCATAATAAACGCACCCCGCAGCTTTGCTTCTGTTTTTTTTAGGGAAAAAATGCGCTCATTGTGCGAGTAAATACGGTATACGAAAACACATCAGCCTTCATTGATATCTGTCAAGAGTTTTATAGTAGCATTAAAGAGTAGGGTCTCTCCTTAATGAGGTTTTGATATGTAACAAGGTAAATTACTGATTTTATCAATCGTTATATTGATGTTTAACTTTATTTAAATGGAAAAAGAATTGAGCTCCCCATTTTTCCTTTTAGGCTGGAAAACTACACCACCCCTGAGATATTCCGCACTCCACTTCATGAACTAGCACTTGCAATCAAACTTCTTCGCCTTGGGGATATCACAAAATTCCTCGCGAAAGCACTGGAGCCTCCGCCTATGGATGCTGTCATTGAATCTGAAGTTCTACTGCGAGGTAAGTTTTGCTAATATCTCCATTCATGTCAGTTTTCCTTTTAGCCCAAAGGAATGCATTAGTTTGTTGCACATGATTTTCATTCCAGAGATGGGAGCTTTGACAGTCACAGGTGAACTTACAGCTTTGGGAAAGATTTTGGCTCGTCTTCCCATTGAGCCTCGGCTTGGCAAGATGCTGATTTTCGGCCTCATTTTTGGGTAGGTTGCCTTCACTTCCTGTTGCACTGGGTGTTTTGGCTGAGCGTACAAATGTTATTTTGTGGGTTGTGCAAATATTTGATTTTTTGAATAATTTTATAATAGCGCTTGCTATCGATTCAATTTGCACTGAAATTTTATTGCTGAAACTATTCAAAGTTTGCAGTTAAGGGGCAAAATATGCTATTTGGGTAACAAGTGGCCCATTCCCTAATGTAGTACACTTCGCCGTGTAACACGAATGCGGCGGCGCATGTACTGCGGCAAAGCTAACACTTGCATACTGCAGTGAAGCTAATAGTCTCATACTGTGGCGGAGCTGACACCCGCCTTTTGCGACGAAGCTGGCACCCGTGTACTGTGCCAAAGTTAACACTCGCATACTGTGGCAAAGCTGATTTGACTGTTCTTTTTCTAGGGATAGAATTGGTGGAAGTACACTAGTTGTGTAACAAATGTTTTTGCACATGTTTAACAGTACATTTTCTGCAGTTTTTGCATGGCATTATTAAAAGAATATTTTATTTATTTTATTTATTTATTTATAAAATACTGCAGGCACATTCAGGGCCCAAGCAGGAGTGGATACATAATAGGTAATAATAATAAGCATTGAAACAACGAGAAAAAAATGTACATGCATACATATATACATACTCTTAAACGCCATATACACTTAAAAAATATATAAACATACACTTAAACGCCATATATATACAAAATAGGAGAAAAACAAAAAGTAAAACGACTGATATGTAGAACAACTACAACAGTGTGCTTTGTGCCTATAAGCAATAAGGTTGATCAATATGAACAATATTAAAAAATATTCTCTTTGATTCGTACTCAGACATTAGTATTCAAATTCACTTCACCCCAGACAGCAAAGAGGCATCCCAAGTACGTCCTCAGTACGTCTCCTTGAGAACATTTGGATGTACTGGGTACGTCCTCAACTGGTCCTACAGGGGTTCTAGAAAGATCCTTGTGTCCGGCCCGAGGACGTGCCCGGAACATCCTCAAATGGTCCACTAGGATACTTTGAGAACATTTTTAGGATTTGTCGGGGATTTTCTGGAACATACTCAGATGGTCCTCTGTAATATTTCTAGGACATATTGAGTACCAAATAGGGTATCCATGATTGCTTGAAGCTTCTTATCAACAAGGCGATGCATATACAGCAGTCATGGCATCTGCTAAATCACAAATACAACCAGTTAATATTGGAACGAGCAGAGATATCAAGTTAAAAAGGAAGGCCGTTTTATAATAACAGGGATAACGCCGGCAAAGCCCTAATGGCGGCCCGAGAGAGAGACTACCCCACTACGTCGTCTCCTTCTTCCTATAGCGATCGTCGTCTTCCTTCCTTTCGTAGCACCGTGACATTACCCCCGGCGGCAAAAGCGCCGACCCGGCGCCTGCTAGATCGTGATCGCATGGTAGGGCTTCAGGCGACCCACGTGAACGACATCAGATGACGTAGACGACGCTGAAGCATCGGCTGGGGCGACTTCATAAGTAACGTCAGTGACTTGTCGGACGATGCGGTAGGGGCCGGAGTAGCGAGAGAGCAGTTTTTCTGATAGGCCGACACGCCGTGAAGGAGTCCAGAGAAGGACGAGGTCGCCCGCAGAGAAGTGGAGCTCACGATGGCGGCTGTCGTACAGGTGCTTCTGTCGGGTCTGCGATTCAGACAGCCGCCGATGGGCGATTTCGCGTGCCTTAGCAGCTGTAGCGATAGTGTCGCGGGCATATTCTGAGGGGGACTCTAGGTCAGTAGGCAGGAGCGTGTCGAACGGCAGTGTCGGTTCACGTCCATACAGGAGGTAGAAAGGGGAGTATAGAGCGGTATCATGGCGCGACGAGTTGTAGGCGAACGTCACAAATGGAAGGGCGGTGTCCCAGTCTCGATGGTCTGAAGAAACATACATGGACAGCATATCGGTAAGTGTGCGGTTCAGGCGTTCCGTGAGGCCGTTCGTTTGAGGGTGATACGCTGTTGTTAATTGGTGTTTTGTGGCACAAGAGCGAAGGAGATCTTCGACAACCTTAGACAAAAAGTAACGGCCTCTGTCTGTAAGAAGTTGGCGAGGAGCTCCATGGTGCAAGATCACGTCTTGCAGGAGGAAGTCGGCGACGTCGGTAGCGCAACTGGTCGGAATGGCCCGTGTGATGGCGTAGCGTGTTGAATAATCCGTTGCAACGGCAATCCACTTATTACCGGACCGTGAAGTAGGGAAAGGTCCCAACAGATCCAGGCCAACACGATAAAACGGTTCGGGAGGTATATCAATCGGCTGTAGGAGTCCGGCCGGAAGGAGAGCTGGCCGTTTACGACGCTGGCATTTGTCACAGGCATTGACGTAACGTCGCACGGAGCGATAAAGCCCAGGCCAGAAAAATCGCCTCCGGACACGGTCGTGCGTCCGGGAAATACCAAGGTGGCCCGCTGTGGGTACGTCATGGAGCTGCGCGAGTACGGTCGTCTGCAGATGAGAGGGCACAACTATCAGTAGTTCATCTCCGTCGGGGCGCATATTTCGGCGGTATAAGATGTCATCCACAAGGAGAAACATGCGAAGGGAAGGGTCTGTCGGGTCAGATCGCAGGCGGTGGATGACATCGCGCAATGATGCATCACGTTCTTGCTCTTCGCCGAGGTTCAGAAAAGCGTCGAGTGTGAAGATCCCAAAAGCTGCTTTATTGGAATCGGGCGTGTCGACGGGGTGGCGAGACAAGCAGTCGGCGTCCTGGTGCAGCCTACCGGACTTGTACACCACTGCGTAGTCAAATTCTTGGAGACGTAGGGCCCAACGGCCTAGACGACCCGTCGGATCTTTAAGCGTCGAGAGCCAGCAGAGGGCATGGTGGTCCGTGGTAACAGTGAAAGGTCGGCCATATAAGTATGGCCGGAATTTGGTCACCGCCCAGACAAGTGCGAGGCACTCGCGCTCTGTGATAGTGTAATTGCGTTCCGCGTGTGAAAGCAGGCGGCTTGCGTACGCAATAACTCTGTCCTTCCCGCGTTGACATTGGGCTAGGACAGCGCCAATTCCATACCCACTAGCATCTGTTCGGACCTCTGTTGGGGCAGATGGGTCGTAGTGTGCAAGAATTGGAGGGCTGGTGAGCACTGTTATAAGGTGTGCAAAGGCGTTGGCTTGCTCAGGGCCCCAAGAAAAGCGTACGCCTTTCTTTAGAAGGTCGGTTAGAGGCTGAGCAATGCGTGCAAAATTTTTCACAAAGCGACGAAAGTACGAGCACAAGCCTACAAAACTTCGGACGTCTTTAGCACAAGTCGGCGTCGGGAAATCGAGTACGGCACGAACTTTGGCAGGGTCAGGGCGCACGCCAGATGCGTCGACGAGGTGACCGAGAATGGTGATTTCGCGGCGACCAAAGTGGCACTTGGACGAATTGAGTTGTAGTCCAGCTGCACGGAAGACCGAGAGAACAGACGAAAGGCGTTCAAGGTGTGTGTCGAACGTCGGAGAAAACACGATGACGTCGTCGAGATAACAAAGACAGATGGACCACTTAAAGCTGTGCAATAGCGTGTCCATCATGCGCTCGAAGGTGGCTGGGGCATTGCACAGGCCGAACGGCATGACTTTGAACTGGTAAAGACCGTCGGGCGTTACAAACGCGGTCTTCTCGCGGTCCATGTCGTCGACGGCAATCTGCCAGTAACCAGAGCGAAGGTCTATTGACGAAAAATAAGTCGCACCGTGTAGGCAATCTAATGCATCATCTATGCGTGGCAGTGGGTAGACGTCTTTCTTGGTTATTTTGTTTAGGTGCCGATAGTCCACACAGAACCTCCAGGTGTTGTCCTTCTTTTTTACCAAGACAACAGGGGAAGCCCACGGACTCGATGACGGTTCTATAATTCCTTTTGTGAGCATCTTATCAACTTCCTGCTGTATCACTCGGCGTTCTGTATGTGACACGCGATAAGGCCGTCTATGAATGGGCGCTGCATCGCCTGTATGTATGCGATGCTGCACAAGGGAAGTTTGCCCCAAAGGTCGACCTTCAAAGTCAAAAATGTCGGCATAGCGAATGAGGAGATCGCGGAGGTCGTCGACCTGAGAGAGCGAAAGGTCCTGGGCTATCATCTTAGTGATGTCGTTGAGTGTTGCGTGTGGTGTTGCCGAAAAAGCGCTGGAGTCGGCCGAAGAGCTAGAGCAAGGTGTGTGAGCAGAAAGGGCGGTAACTTGGTACTGGTGCGACGGCGAGAGCGTGGCGAGGGATATACCTTTGGGTAGCACCTGAGGGCAGAAACCAAAGTTCAGAAGTGGAAGGTAGGTTGTGTTGGCGGAGATGGTCACAACCGTGTGGGGAAAAGAGACGCCGTGGGAGAGTAAGGCACTGACAGAAGGTGTGACCACATAGTCGCCGTCTGGTACACAGAAGTTAGGCCGAGCAGTAATATAGGTAATTGCCTGCGGCGGCAGGCGGACAAAGTCAGCAGAGCAGAGCTGGGTCTCTACTGTGTCGGGGACGTCGGGAAGATCTGGTAAATCGAGTTGCACCACGCCAGCCGAGCAGTCAATTATAGCTGAATGAGCAGATAAGAAATCAAGGCCAAGGATTACGTCGTGAGGGCAGTGTTCAAGTACATGAAACAATACGGATGCCTGGCGACCACCAACGCTTACACGGGCGGCACACATTCCTAGCACTGCGGGCATTCCTCCGTCTGCAACTTGGACTATGCGGGACTCGGCAGGTGTAAGCACTTTCTTGAGCTGGTTTCGGAGGGCAGCACTCATGACCGAGATGTGTGCACCGGTGTCGATCAGGGCGGTTACTGGTAGGGCGTCAACTTTTACGGCGATTAGGTTCTGGTCAGTCGGCAGTGTAAGCAGAGGATTTCCAGGTCGAGGTTGCAATGCAGCGTCACCTCCGGGAGCTGCATCTGTTAGTTTTCCTGTGAGCGTACAGAGGGGTGCGGCGATGGACGGCGGGGCAGAGGCGAGCGGGAACGACGATCGTGCGGTGAAGGCGATCGGCTTGAGGGCCTGGTAGACATGGGAGGGTCGCGGTACGTTGAGCTACGATGGGTCTGGTCGCGGTACATGGGTTCACGGTAGGTCGGGTCGTTAGGAGTGGTAAATGGGGGACGTCGTGCGTAATACGTGGAGCGGGAGTACGACGGTTGGCGATGAGGGCAATAGCGGGAAATGTGGCCCACGCCGCTACAGGTGAAGCATATAGGCTTGTTGTCGGGTGTGCGCCATTGGGCCGGATCTCGGTAGCGGCGAAACGTCGGTGGTGGACGATGAAACGGAGCAGTCGGTCGAATCGGAGGGCGAGTCACGGAGCACACTGGTTGGATGCCTGCGTTTGCAAGCTCGTCGCGGACAACTGCCTTTATAAGAGAGATCGTGGTCTGAATGTCATCCGAAGGGCGCACGAAAGAGGAAGGCGATGCCGCCTCGATTTCACGCCGCACAATACGCAAAACGTTGTCTGAGCTGGACGGCTGAACGGAGGAACAGGCGTCTTCGCACGACGACGTAGCGGCGGTGTTAGGAAGCCGCATGAACTGTTTGGTAATGCGCCGGCTCTTCGCGCCTTCGAAGCGTCTGCACTCGCTGATGATTTCGTTCACGGTTGAGCAGTCTTTAATAACCAGCAGGTTAAACGCATCATCAGCGATGCCTTTCAGAATATGGCCCACTTTGTCAGATTCGGACATATTGGAATCGACGCGACGGCACAGAGCTAGAACGTCAAGGATGTACGCAACGTAGGACTCTGTAGCCGTCTGAGCTCGACAAGACAAATCTTTCGTAGCAGCGCACTTGTCGCCAGCGAGTGGGCCGAAGAGATCGCGCAACTTTTGCTTGCATAAATCCCAGCTTGTTAATTCTTCCTCGTTGGTGTCATACCAGAGGCGTGCCGGGCCCTTGAGGTAGAAGACAAGATTGGCAAGCATGAGCGTCGGGTCCCACCGGTTATGCGCTGCGACGCGTTCGTACAGGACCAGCCATTGCTCGACGTTCTCGGTATTCTTACCGGAGAAATTACCTGGGTCGCGCGGATGGGTAAGTACGACTGGCGGTGGCGGCGTTGCGGGTGCTTGCGTTGCGGGGGCCGACGGGGCGGCTGCTGACGCCCGGATCGGCCCGTCGTCCTGTTCGTCTGTCGGCATGGTAGGACGGCCGAGAACAAGCCCGCTGCGGAGTTCCGTCTTGTTAAGTACCCCGCACCTCCACCACGATGGAACGAGCAGAGATATCAAGTTAAAAAGGAAGGCCGTTTTATAATAACAGGGATAACGCCGGCAAAGCCCTAATGGCGGCCCGAGAGAGAGACTACCCCACTACGTCGTCTCCTTCTTCCTATAGCGATCGTCGTCTTCCTTCCTTTCGTAGCACCGTGACAATATATAACAGTTTATTTTGATGCCAAAGCTGGCGCTCCGTGACAAGCCCCAACAATAATTCTTCAAATGATGTTCACTTTCTCGGAAGTTTGGTGAGGTTCTCAGGGAGGAACTGCGGTATGTGATCTTCAAAAAAATCTGGCTGCAGGTATTTCCAATAAGCCTAAAAGAAAGCAAGATTGTGATCATGAGTAATTCATGACTGTTTTTTTTTAGGGATACTAAATGTGTTGCAAGTACAAAATGGCACTTCTGAGGTGCACTCTGTCCCATTCAATACAGCAAGAATATAAAGTTGTGCCAATGAGCATAAGTCCACCTATTCAAGCCACTTGACACTTTCAGTGCAAAATTTATAAGACCATACAAATATATTTGAGTGATGACCCCATTTTTTAAATTTTCTCACTTTTGTGCACACACATGCTTGCAAAATTAGGACCAAACATAGGAAACAGATCTCATTTCAACTTAACCTAATATTTATGTCGCCTACTGTGTTAGGCTAACTCTGTGGCAAGCTTCATTGATCTTATGCCTGGAAAGGGTCCAGTACCATCTTTTCACGTGACTGCATGTTTGCCATGCATCACACATCAGTCTTGTAAGTCCACATGTTGGATGCAATACAAACACTGTCATTTAAAGAAAAAAACCTCGTACAGGTTTGTGCAGCAAGCTCGCAGGGCAATAAGATGGAAATCTGGATCAGTTGGTATGAAATGCTGAAAGTTCATATGAAGCAGTAAAAAGAAAGTGGCATGCACAATTACTAGCAGTCGCCGTGTATGCCTTCTCAGTGTTTCGTCTTTTGAAAGGGCCATACTTTCAGCTCACATGAGTATGCTGGATGCCACACAGGGTATAAAATGTCTTAAGGATTAGACCATACGTTGTCTTAGCCACCTTCATGCAAGAAGCCTCGGGCTGGTTTTGAGTGGTCCAACAGGCACTGACTGATAATTTCATGATTCACTTTATACTTTATCATACATATCTAATCTGCTCATATTTACACCTTTTCACTGTGCTCAAGGGCAAGCTTCCGAAATTAAAAAATACAAATTACAATTATACAAATTAAATTACAAATGATAAGCAAATATACAAGTAAAAGTCCTCAGCAATATTTTGTTATAGTCTAAATATGAAACATACTTGCACTTTGAGATATGAAAGCCTTAAGCCTTGACCTACAGTTCCTGTTTTTCCCCAGAGTGGTGCAGCCACAATTTCTACAATAGCCTCCACATTGCTGCTCTCTGGGCCAGAAAAATTCAACACTGCAGCCTCTGAAAGAGAATCTGACAACATAGAAAGCATACTTAATATAGATAACCATGCCACAATTGCCATTACCTATTTAAATTACTTCCTCGGGTACATGGTTCCACAAGTTAAGAACCAAATTATTTAGTTCTTAAACCAGTATAGTAGCTTCCCATTCAGACGTTATGAGCAGAATATTTCCTTCAGGCTATTCCAGCCTCTGATCCATTCATCTAATCAAAAAAGTGCCTTGTGTCAGCAACTTTCAATGCAGCAGAATCTTTCTTGACCTTGTGGATAAGCAAGCCAACTGCACTAGTTCAGGAGAACATCCAGGATTTGCCATGTTGCCGCAGGTCTATGCTTCTGTCAACAAGACCCCGCAATTGGTATATCTGTAAAATGTGCGTTACATCAAATTCATTTCATAAATCAGACGTAAAAGTAAAGGGGAAAAGATCAAACAAGGCGTGTTCATGGTTTAACTTGCAGGAATCATGGCCTCAAAATTTTAAAATTCTGTAATGCCCTCAAATGGTTTCAGAACTACACCTTCTTTTGTGGTGCCGACTGGTGAAAGGCCAGCAATTGGTGATGCTATTACACATCTGCTGCATCAAAGCAGCAAGCTGGCTGCCTTAATGTTCAACTCGTAGTAATATTGTTTGGATGATCCCTAAGGCCTGCTGTTGAAATTTTACAGCTTCAGACAACTTCAAAATTACCTAATTTATACATACGGTCACATAACGTCATTTTACTAGTGCGCTTTTAAAAAAAATGCAATCACAGTGTTCTGCTCGTACTAACACACAAAGCTAAACATGAAAACAAGAAACTTGCAAAGAAACTTATAATTACGTAATATGCAATGAAACAAAAAAGAAAGAACGAAGTGCAACTAGCAAGACACTGCAAGACTTCAGATAAAATATAGGCAGGCGATCCCAGGTAACAAAGGAAAAACTCAGGCAGGCCTGTCAGTCACCTGAACACATATATCACAGAAATTGCACTCTATTTTTTCATAGTCGTTTCTCCTTGATGCTACAGGCGATTACTACTATCGTATTAAAAGGACGAACAGCGCTAAAGCAATGACGAACAAAGACGCAGCGCTGTGTGTGTTCATCGTTCGTCCTGGCACTTAACGACGATCTTCCTGTGCGCTCAAATCTCCACCCGTCACTCTATATTCCGCGCCTGACAGGGGTCAGACATTTGTGAGTATTTCGTCGGACGCGGGGCACTACACGCCGGCTGTGCGATGTCATTGTACGCGCTGACACGCTTCACATACGCAGCGATTTCAATGCCGGCGAGACATTCGTTCGCCACCTTCCGCCATCATGAAAACACAATGTGACACAAACGCTTTAAGAAGTTGACTAGCACTCACCAAAATTTCTGCCTGGTAGCCCTTCATCGCCTTCATCTTTACATGTGCTTGCGCTCGCTGTGTTTGGCGCCATGTTTGTAAGTGTAGGCTCGCGCTTGGCTTGGCTTGACTTCTGTGCTTGACCCGCTTCACAGTCTTGGTCACAGGGTTGCCAGAGACGAGAAAACTGTGCACGATGGTCATTACATATTTTGACATCCCATCTTTTTTATTTTTTTGCCAGTCAATCGAGCTGCGCTGGGCTGTTAATCGAACTATGTTTGTGTACCAGAGTTCTATCGGCAACTAATATGTGTTGTCTTTCTGAGAAAAAAAAAAATGAAGACTGTGTATCATAACTGTAACTTTTTGCCAGTTGTTATAGTTACCAGAAGAACAGCCGTCATTTAAATGGCGTATTTACATAACCGATGCAGTTCTTATGATCATATAGAGTGTACCAGCTGTCGTCCTCAACGTGTCCTTACGAGGACAATTTTGGGATGATCCTGTGAAGAACGCACTAAGAACGTTTTTAGGATCTCTCGCAGCGGGCGAGTACGTTTGTACTTTTTGAGGACGTACTCGGGACGTCGACTGTTGTCTGGGACAGTGAAAATTTTGCTATTCGTGCAGCCCTATTTATTCATATCGTAAAAGTACTCGCTCAAAAACACTGGCTGCATACTGCATTGTAGTGGCTGTCACATGCCTCTTTTTCAGGGTCTAAAGTAATATTTCTGCCTGTGAGCCATGTAATTCATAATACGGTAAACTTGTGTACCTTCAAAACTGCATTAAACTTAAGTGCAGCGGTAACTTGTTTCATACTTTCCAGAGAATGTTTCAAGGAGAAACTTTCATGTTTCTCTTGAATGCAAATATTGTATTTTAGTTGTGCTACACAGTGGCTTTAAATGTACCCAAATCTTGAATAATGAATTCCATGATGTATAATTAACTATTTTCATTTTCTGATTTTAGCTCCACCCATGCATTTATTTTTGTGGTTCAGTGAAGTAACATTGTGCCACAGTTCCATTTTAACAAAATCCCTTCGCTTTACATACATCCACCAGGTTCCTATATGATAAATGAAAGGTCAGACATCTGCCAAAGAGAGTCTGTTTTGTTCAGGCGGGTAGCGGAATATATAGAGAAAACATTGAATGCACTGCCATACTAGCACTTTTTGTTGTCGTGAAAGTTAACCACACCACCTAAGGGGAAATGCTGCTCTTTAAAATGTATTTTGCAATTCTGGATCAGTTTTGACAAATCTTGCTGAGTGTATGTATACCGTATTTGCTTGATTCTACCGCACCCTCCATTTTAACGCGCACCCGTTTCCCTCAACAACAACAAAAAAGTGAAATATCAATTGTAATGCGCGCCCTTTTTTCGTGACACGAAAAAAAAAAATGTCCTTTGTAATCAATCTTCTCACATTCATAAAACCAAATGCCATATCCGCATAATGAACGCACTCGCACAATAAACGCACCGCTAACTTTGAACCCCTGCAGTCTCGTGAACGGCCACGCTGTAGCTTTCCCGCTTCTCTTGATCCGCGGTGTCTCGAAGACGTTCGGCGAGCCGATTCATAACTCTTGCATCCCGATTAAATTGCCACACGTTGCCGGGTGTAGCCATGTGCAAGCGGCGGTAGCATCATTTACTCGCAGTGCTGCATTCCTCCGTGCTATCGCAGTTCCCTCAAGTTCGCTGCCGCTTGCTGCCAAGCATGCTGCGCAGGCTGGCGCAGATAAGCCTAAGCATGGTCAGCGCGGGGTCTACAAGATTGCCGCGACGCAATCTCGGACATCAAGCAGCGCGCATGACTGAGAGGCTTGGGCTCAGCACGGATATGAGGGAGAAATGTGATGATGAGCCGTTTTGCGTGCGGTAATGGGAGACATTTATTCATTGCTAGCGTATGCGGGTGGTCCCATTAGGACCACCCGCATACGCTAGCAAAAGCTTGTGCGGCTGGCCATCTCGGAGATTGCATCGGCAACATAGTGGCTTCGGTTGGCTGCAAGATGACCGAGCCAGCGCAGCAAGTATCTTTTGCCTATGCATCATGTGTGCCATGGCATCGTTACGCGGGGACTGGCGGCAACATAGAAACCCCAGAAACTATGTGTGCCAAAGACCGCTGCGCTGATAGTTCGTTTTTTTTTTGTGAGTGACCATTCACCACATCCTTCATAGCATGCAGCCAAAGGAATTAGCTCTAAGTGCCTGTGCAGGGGAAGTTCGCACAAAATGGTTGCCTGTTCTTTCTACTCTATTGGTGATGCCATTGCCATAGCAACAAAATAACGTAGTGTCTGAACTAGCCATGCTGTAAATTATGAGCTTCTTTGATGTTCTGACATTCAATGAAATATCACGTAAGAGGGAAACAAAGCCAAATATTATGGTGTTTTCTGATGTAATGCCACGACCACTTTTTAATTTTATATTTGTGCATTTACATTTCTAATTTTACATCTGATTTACATTTATGCAATCACAGCCTTCCACAGTATACCATCACTTCCGCCGCAAATAGTTCTGGCTAGTGCCACTACGTGTTGATGCGGTTGGCAGCAATGTGTGGACTTCATTGCACGATTAAAATATTAGATCAGATGTTATGGGTGGTTTGACCTCTGCCAAAACTATACCAAACCATCTGTCTATGCGACCTGCAAATAAAAAATAGTTGCAAGAAGAGTTTTAGTGGGCCTCTTTAATATACACTCACCCATGAACGTTCAACTTTCTCTATAGATTATTTTGATCTGCTGATTTGCATTCTAACTCTGCAAGCTTAGGGAGAAGTGTTGCTCCCAAAAAAGCACATGAAATGTTGTGTATTTTAAAAACTACATATTGTGGTAGAAAAAGAAATGCATACTTAAAAACAGCACAGAAATATGTTTAAACATGCCAGCTTTCATCTAAATGTAGCAGTAATTTTTTAAATATGTATGAGTGGAGTGTCTCCCCAAATTTGCAGTATGAACCTACCACGGTAACTTAGCAGGTAACATGGTGTATTGCTAATCTTGAGGCGGGAGGTTCGATTTCTGGCCATTGTGGTTGCATTTCAGTGGGGTCAAAATTTGGGGACACTTATGCACTTAGATTTAGGTGTGTTAAAAACCACCAGGTGGTCAGAATTAAGCCAAAATCCTCCACTATGGTATTCCTTGTTATTATGTTGTGGTTTTTTATTGTAGAACCTATGCATACCTGCCAACTCTCCTGAATTGTCTGGGAGACTCCCGAATTTCGACCAAATTTCCCGATTGTATGAATGCTACCTCAAACCTTCCGAAAAATGGCTGCCATAACAGAGGCCTGTTTTTTTTTAAAAGTCGTGCGCTTACATCAGCCTTTCCTGCTGCGACAGTTGCGGACTGTGGAAGAGCGCTCACCACTACACTTCTAGTTCATTGTAACCATACCGTAGAGTACCGCTAAGTGTATTCTAGGCACTATAGTACCACGCGTCTGGGCGAAGGCCGGCCACCATACTGAAAGAAGGCGAGGGAAAAGGTACCACAACTTTGCGTCTGTCTGTCTTGGCCCCCATTCCACGCATACTTTTGGCAGGAAGCGTTGATGCGAGTTCTTCGAGAGTGTCTGCGTTAATGCGACATGTCAATTTAAAACCTGTAACAACGCCGGCCACTTCAGATTGCCAACTGCAAATGGAGATCGGTTGGTTCAGTGGAAGGGGGGCATGCACGCCACGGCGGTGGCGATGTTGATCGAGTCAGCCGTGTGTGCGGAATGGTTGCGGGCGACCTCCACAAGGATCGCCAACTACCACCACTGAAAACAGGTCTTTCATGAGTGCAGCAGGCAGGCATCCTTCTATAGGAGGCGTTGTTTGAAGCATGACCGGGTTTGGAGGAAGTTCAAGTGCATTTTGTACGGTAGGCCCACGCCACCTGCCTAGGCGTCAGTTGTGTTTGCTATGTGGTTGTGGGGGTTGCGTGTTTTCCAGAGTTCAGATGGAAGGTCGATGGCAGTGTCAAAAGCAAAGACGAAGTACTTGCAAGTGTTCCTGGACTCATACACAGCTGATTTTCCGTGCTTTATGTCTTCGCGGAAAGGTAACACGTACGGATTCTGTACTAGAGATGTGCACAGGCCGTAATTTCGAGGCCCGGCCCGGCCGGGCCCGATGCTTGCCGGAGGCGGGCCAGCCCGGCCCGATGATGTATAGAGGACGGGCTGCCCAGGCCCGGCCCGGCGTCTCATACCCAAGGCCCGGCCCGACCCGGCCCGACTCGATGAACGACGCAATAAAGCACATGGCAACAGAAAAATGAAAATGCATTTATTAAAGAAAAAAGCGTGCCGTCCATCCCTGTAGCTTCTTTTTTTTTTTTTTTTCAATTGTTGATAAAGGTCGAGACTGAGTGCAAAACCATTCACAAATTTTCATGCAGAAACAAAAGGTTGTCCATCGATTCGGGCTTCAATCGAGTGCGTTGTTCCTGCATTACGTATCCTGCAGCACTGAAGTTGCGCTCGCTGCTGGCGCTTGTAGCTGGAATCGCCAAGATCTTTCTTGCAAGTTTGGCAAGTTTCGGATAGTTCTTTTCTTTCCCTTTCCAAAACTTAAGAAGTTCCGATTCGGAGCACGCGCTTAGTGATTCAGTACGCAAGTACTCGCTAACTTCATCCCGGTTATGCGAGCCGTCGTCAATGTCGCACCACTCGCTGAATGGTTCCATGCGCTGAATTTTCGCAGGACGCTCTGTAGACGCACTGCATGGTGTTGGAAATTGAAATGCGTCCATCAACTGCTTTGCATGTGCGTGCACCTCCTCACGCTCTTCTGGAGAAAGCATGCGCAGGTGCCTGAACTGCGGCCAGAGAAATGTGGCGACTTTATGATACATGGCCAATTTTACTTTGGTGCACAAAAAATTCCGCGCGCGTAATTGAATCTTTGACATTTCCGTTGTTCTTGCTGAATGTTCGTGTGGCCTATCAAGGCTTCTTGCAATTTTCGCCACGTGCAGTATTGCATGCTGCAACGTTGGACACCTGTCGGCTTCTAGTGCTTGTGTAGCTTCTTCAAATGGCTCCAGGAAAGTGATCAAATCCCTTATCGTATTCCTGTCAATGTGTTCTGTGGCGGCAGGATTCCTTGTTTCCAGCAGAGCTTCTATATTTTCAAGCTGGCGGAACACAGATCTGAGCATCCCAAGTTTCGAGTTCCATCTTGTTGGAACCTCCTGTATTACTCCGCTGCTGAGCTGACTGGCTAATCCACTTTGTTTGAGAAATTTCACCAGACATTTGACGCTCTGCAAGTTCTCATGGATCGAAGTGGCCTCTTCTGCAATGAATTCTTCAGCAAAAGTGTTGCGGAGGACCGTGTTTAGCAAATGGGCGCAACAGTTCAATCTGTCATAGGGCTGCAAAGCACAAATAATGTTCGCGCCCTGGTCTGTAACAAATATAGCCTTGGCTAAAGCGTCGCTACAGACACCAAGTTTGGCAAACCGACGTAACAGCTCTTTCCGGACGTTCTCGCCACTTTTCTTCTCGTTTGGGAAGTCGCATGTGAAGAGCACGTGCGAGTGCAGCTTCCATTTGTCATCGATGTAATGTGCGGTAGCGGTCGTGTAAGAAATTTTTCTGTAATCGTCAGTCCACATGTCTGTCGTGATAGCGCATCGGCTCTCGTTTATGGCTGACAGAATTTCAGGCATGAGCTGGCACCTGACATTTGCGGCAAGTTCTTCAACCTTTCTCGCAACTGTTGTACGATGAGGGAGTATGTTCGTTGCATCTAAAGGTCCATGACGCGCTCCAATGTTCATCAGTTCTTCAGCCAGCTTAGCAAAACCGTTGCCACTGACGATGTCGTAAGGTCGTAAATCCTGAGCGCAAAACCGTGCTATGCAGTGTGACAAACTTTGTTTTACATTTGGTGGAACAAGCGCGCTTGTGCATTTTAAAAACTTCGTTATACTTGCCTTTTCCGGATCCACTGCTTTACATGGGTGCCTCTGCAGATGTGAAGTGCCACTCTTTGATGAATCGTAGACAAGGAAGGCCTTGCAAGCCATGCATCGCACGTATCCAACAGGCGCGAGTGTTGCGCTGTCCACCACGAGATCGAACTTGTCCCATACGGCACTTTTGGCATCGGACTTTCGCACCAGCTTACGGCGACCCCCTTCCACGGCGGCTCTCAAGTCTTCAGCGCTGCCCGTCGCCATTGTAGACACCGTACACGCAACGCACAAGTAGTTGAAGATGATGCTGAGCTCAGGTTTGATTTAAAAAGAATCACTTCTTCGTCGCTCACCAGTGTTGCAAAGTATGTTCTAGGCGTGAAACGAATTTATTGGCAGCTGTGTTATCTTAAAGTTTCAACAGAACTATCAAGTTACGTTTTCTTGCAGGCAGCTACGCAGAACATGAGTGAATAAAAAACAAAGTACGTGCCTCATGTCCACGATATGAACATGAGGCAGGTGCTTCATGTTCATATCGTGGTCACGGTACGTGACACCCCAAAAATTATTAATACATTGTACATGACTCGAGATAAGTGCCCTCCTCCCCTCATTTATCTTTTATTTTCAATATGTATACGATAAAGAACAAAACATTTACGAAACGTTTGCCAGTTCTTTTACTTCTAGTACATATCTGTGCTGTTCCCTCAGCCCTTATAGTGTTAAAAGCCGTGAATTTCAGCTAATTAACCCACATACACCCCAACTATGAAAACTATGACAAAACAAATATTTTTCTTTCCCAAAAAGTGTACTTCTCTCCAAAGAAAGCACACATATGAACAAGGAGAATTCCGGCACATCATCTATATTTTTGGCTTGATTCGGGCTTTTCATCAGGCCCGAGCCCGGCCCGATAATTCAACAAGGAAGCCCGAGCCCGGCCCGGGCCCGAGGTGAAAAGACGTCGGGCTGCCCGAGCCCGGCCCGCGGGCCGGGTCGCGCTCGGGCTTTCGGGCTACCCGGAGCCCGTGCACATCTCTGTTCTGTACCACGTGCGCCTGTGATGTAATCACTTCGCATGGCGGGAAGGCCGACATAAAAGTGCACATCGCTTCACAGAAGAATCAGAACTACGTTCGTGCTGTGGAAGGGCAGGGCAACACCAGAAGTTTCTTCCAAAAGAGCTGTGAAGACAGCGCGATCCGTGCGGAATGCCTATTCACAGGATTTCTTGTTTAGCGGCACGTTGTGTTCCACATTAGTGATCACGCAGGGCCGTTGTTTTGGAAAATGTTCCTGAAGTTCGAGGACGCGAAGTGGCATGGGTGCGGACATAAGAAAACAACTGCCATCGTCAGGGAAATGGCTGCAGGAGCCGAAAACACAATGATGGACGCTCTGAAACGTGCTTTTGCAGTCGCAGTGGATGGAACCAACGACAGCAGGTCACAAATGTACCCAATCGTAGTGACGTACTACATCAAGGAATCGCGAAACGTGGAAAGCTGACTGCTTTGTCTGCAGGAACTCCAGGCCGAAAGATTGGAAACCTTGTTTTGGACGCACTCAAATCGCGGGGTATACTGGTTGAGAACTGCATCACATTTTCTACCTACAATGCCAATCTGATGGTCAGTGTAATGAACAGCGTGGGTGCTGTGCTAAAAGAAGCCCAAGAAAGTTTGATTGTTGTTGGCTGCCTGTGTCACCTCATAAATCTTGCAGCCGAGAAAGGAGCCGCATGCTTACCTGCGAAATTCGATGAGGTGCTCGTGAACACCTTCTACTACCTTGAGAACAGCGCCAAGCGAAAAGACAGGCTTGCTGAATTTCAAGGAATGCACAACACAGAGGTACGGAAGATTTTGAAACACGTGCTAATGCAGTGGGAAAGTGTCTGACCAGATTGCTGGAGCAGTGGCAGCCCTTGTTCAGCTTCTTTTTGAATGAGACAAAGCCGAAAAACCAGCAGCGCCTAAACTTTCTGGGGTCGTACCAGATCCCCAACAGCTGTAGCTTTGACGGTTGTGCGGGACGAAGTCCGTCGACATCACCGAAAATGGAAGGAGCCAAGAGGCAAGATGGATGCAACCCAGAAAAAAAAAGCAAAGCTTTCATCCCAGAGTACCGGACATGCCAGCTTGACCCATGAGGAACGGCTTTTGTATTTCCTGACCTCTGATGTGAACTTGGCTTATGGCCTTTTCTTGAAGAGTGTCATCCCTGTGTTGGACAAACTCAATGGCCAACTTCAGTCACAGGCACCTCAAATTCATCTGCTCCAGTCCCTCTTGATGCAGCTTCTAAGGGATCTTTAGGCTACGTTTGTTAATCCCTCTGCCATTAAAGCCTGCTCTTCGCCACTGGAGGTTCCTTGTCAAGATCTAAAGAGCAAAAAAGCCAACGAAGATCTTGTCCTCGGGAGCCGCACATTGTCTGTTGTGGAGGGGCTGCGTGCCAGTGAGAAGCAGCAGTTTTTTTTTACTGCTTGGGAGTATTTACTGTCACATGAGACTATGGTGCGAATTTCCACTGGAGGATGAAACCTTGAAGAAAGCAAAGTCGCCACTTTGAAGTTCTTGAATGATGCATCTTTCACAACCCTTCGCTTCTTCATTGAGTCTTTCCTGCAGATTCTGCACCAGGAGAGGAATGAGTCGAGAGAAGAAGCCTTGGATGCCCTTGAAATGGAATTTGCTGAACTGGAGGCATACAATATTTCTAGGGACATTCTAAATAAAGAGAGGGTTGGTGTTCAGTGGTCAGAAGACGGAAGAATCTCTACTGTTGATGGGGAAGTTTGGTAGAGTGGCAAAGGTGATGCTCAAGCTGCATGCCATTCCACACACAGCAATGCTGAATGTGAGAGTATGTTTAGCATGATTAGGAAGATGAGAACTGAATTTCGGTCTTCTCTTTCCAAGAAGACTCGAGGCGACCTTCTCATGGTGAAAGGTCACCAAACTGGACATTGTTTTCAGCAGATGTATTCCGACAACTTTCAGAAGCTTGCGAAGTCCGCAACTACCAGGTCCCTTCACAAGATGTTGGGTTCCCTGCACTACAAAAACAAGGAGTGGAGTTTCTCATGGTGAAAGAACAAAGCAGCTCAAAATAAACAACCATCCTTACCCCTTTCTCATGTCAGTCTCCAGTCTCAATAAATTCTGATATGCAAAAAAAAAAAAAAAAACTCCCCCCTTCTCTTCCTGCCCCCACTGTGGTTTCCCGAATTTTCATGCTGCTAGGTTGGAAATTACTGTATTTTCCGGTGTATAAGACGCGGTTTTTTTTCCAAAATTTTCGGAGGTGCGTCTTATACGTACTTTTTTTTTTGTAGTTCTTTTGGGAGAAACTCGTGATGATGCTGATGAGTCTTTTTTTTTTAACAACTAGAGCAGTCTGATGCGAATGATGCATCATAATTATAATAACGAAGACTCAACGCGCCGGTACTACAGTTCCACAACAAAACCAAAGTACATAAAACTGAAAAATAAAAAAAAAAAAGTATGTCGTTGTGCGAGTTCTCAGCTCACTGAAGCTGCGCGAGTTTCGGAGGCTGCGCCATAGTGAGCTGTACTCAGTGAAATCGGCGTAAGATGGCGATAGGTGCGCGACGGGTTCGGCTCGGCTTCGGCCGCCACGCCGGCCACGCTGTCGTTCAGCGAGTTGGGCTAGTCGCCATTTGCAACTTCATTTGCTTGGTTGGTCCGCGCTGAGCGTATTTCCCTAACATATCCGGAGAGCCTTGAAACTGCGGTTCACTGAGATGTCCAACGGCTGAAGCATTTTCGTCATCCCGCCTGGGATAACCGCAGCGGTGCAGTTTTTTGCCTTGATGCGCTTTAAAGTGGGCTCCGTTATATGCGCCCGCATGCTATCTAAGACCAGGAGGCCCTTCTTCGCATGAAAGAAACCGTCCGGTCGCTTAGAAAAGCATTTTTCGAGCCACTTGCCCATCATCTCTTCGTCCATCCAGCCTTTCACGTTCGTTTCTATGACGACGCCAGACGGGAAGGGCTCCTTCGGCATCGTCTTCCGCTTGAATACAGTGGAACTTCGATTATACGACTTTCAGGGGACCGCGCAAAATCGTCGTATAATCCGGGCGTCGTATAATCGAAAAACCGAGAATATAGGCAGTGACGGTCATTTTTGCCCCACAACAGCGGGCACATAATGCCTAAGAAAGTCCGCGGCACAAACCTACGCTGCTCCGAGGAACGTAGATTAAATTAATTGAAAAAATGACAACCACGCATTTTATCGGAGGTGTGAACGAACCTTTATTTCTCACCTTTTAAAAAAATCTGTGATTTTCTTCTGAGAGTTTGCCCAGCCACGACGCATCAGCTTTCTTTCGATAGCTGCAACATCTGGCAGCAAGTCGCCGATCTCATCGCGTGCGCAAGCAAACCGCCGAATGTGGTCGACGTAGCACAACACGTCCGCGTAAGTCGGAACGGACACGCTAGCCTCTGCAGCGTCGTCCATCTCTTCCTCGTCGGAAGTTCCCGCAGTGTCGGGACGCACAGTTTCGATAATGTCATCCAGCGACACTTCACTGCACACTGCAACGTCGTCGTCGGCACCAACATAGTCCGCGAAAGATCCAGGCAGCTCCAGGCTGCCCAACTCTGGTTCATCGTCAACAGGCAGTGCAGCTTCACTGGTAGAACAAGCACCACTTCTATTAAAGCCGCAGTGCCTGAAGGAGTTGGCGATAGTTTCTGGCGTGACTGCGTCCCATGCACTAGCAATGTAGTGCATTGCATCAAGCACAGAAAGCTTCTTATCCAACTGCTTGCGTTCCATGCCCGCCAGCCGACGCTGCACCAGAAACTTCCGATATTTCTGTTTCATGCACTTGATGACGCCAGCGTCAAGTGGCTGCAGCTGGCTAGTGCAATTGGGGGGCAGAAATACAACTTTCACATTTCTCAAATGCGACATATCTGATGGATGGCATGGCGCATTGTCAAGCAGAAGAAGAATCTTTCTGTTCTTAGCCCCCATTTTGGAGTCCAGCTGCTGCAGATATGTAGAAAACATAGCAGCCGTCATCCAGGCTTTCCGGTTGAACGTGTACTGGCACGGCAGCCTTTTCAAATTCTTGAAGCATCGCGGCTTCTCAAACTTGCCGATCACGAGGGCAGGAAGCTTTTCAGAGCCGTCTTCATTAGCGCAAAGCAATACGGTAAGACGCTCTTTGCTTCGCTTACCCCCGTGACAGCTCTCTCCTTTGAATGCCAATGTCTGTTCTGGCTGCATATTATAAAATAATCCAGTTTCGTCCGCGTTGAACACGTCGGACGGCTTGTATTCCCGTATCAATTCCGGCAGCAATGCAGTCCACTTTTCTACAGTGTCGGAGCTGACTGACGCGCTCTCTCCACAGCAGCGGCTGTACACAACTCCACTGCGTTTTTTAAAGCGATCCAACCAGCCATTGGAGGCTTTAAAGTCGTCAATGCCGCAGCGCAATGCAACTGTCTCAGCCTTCTCCTTCAAAATTGCGCCATCCACGGCGATTCCTGAACTGCGAGCCTGACGCAACCACTCAACGAGGGCCTTCTCCATGGCAGCATATTTGCCATCTTTCGCGGCCTTCCTGTTCAGGCCGAACTTTGCCGCATTTAGTAGGATGCTGTCCTTCTTTGCGAGGATCGTTTTCAGCGACGACTCGGGAATGTTCAGGTCGCGGGCAATGCTGGCCTTTGTTGCTCCGTTCCGCTTCTCTGCCTCCTCGATTATGCGAAGCTTTTCTCCGAGCGTCAGCGGTTTTCGGTTCCGCGACATTGCGAGACGCAGCACTCGCAACCAAGAATTCGAAAGCTTCCTCGCACACCAATGTCCGAACACAGAAAATTTTGCACGTGGACACAGCAGCTGCGCCGCAGCACAACCAACCGATGAGGCAAACACGTGAAGGAATGGCTGAATGGCAGCACGGCAGTAGGCCTATTCGATTTGCAAGCTTCGACCAATCGCGAGCGGCTAAAACGCCCCAGCCCTCTGGTAGCTAGACAGCGGCGAGTTCCGGTTCCCGCGGCTGTCGCAAACATTGGCTCAACAATCGCCGTTCAACACGTCCGGTATAACGACACGAAATCTAGTGAAAGTTATCGCATACTAGAAAGCGAGCTCGAAATTATCTGCCATGTTATCTGCTCACAACGGTCACTACAAAACCACCCAAAAGAAGAGAGAGAAAAAAAAAAAGGCGACAACGGAAGTGCGCAGTGCAATGCGACAAAACGAATGCGCTCCGGCTGGCTCCGGCCAACGTTGGCTCTGGCTAGCTATGGCCGACCGCGTGTCGAAAAATTGAAGAGGCCCTGTGGTGGCAGCGCGGATACGAACTCGGTTCCTCGGTTTCCCGACTTTTTTCGCCCGGCCGCAGTGTGTTTGCGTGCCAGCCCGCGTCATCGTAGGTCTTTTTTTTTTCTCGGACAGTCCAGCGAAGCGTCGTACGAGGCGGGGCCGGCGTAAAATTGCGTCGTACAATTGAGGTTTTTAATACATTATTTCTATGGGGGTTTTGCCGGGACCAAGCCAATTCGTCGTAAAACGCGGGTCGTCGCAGGACCGGGGGACGTATAATCGAAGTTCCACTGTATTATCATTGGTGGAAGTTTTTGCCCGTCGGCGCAACATGCGAGCACAACCGTGAAGTTGGCTTTTTCAGTGGCCGGGTAGTTTTGATGGTGACGGACTTGTCACCTTTAGGTGCCACACTCCTTTCCATTGGAATGTCAAACATAAGTGGCACCTCGTCCATATTTATTATATGCCTGTTGCCGATGCCATCGTCTTCAATGGCTTTCTCAACGAAAGCCTGGAAGCTCTCCAGCTTGTCCTTGAAGTCTGCTGGCAGATTCTGGCACATGCTTGTGCGGGCCCTCATCGCCAGCAATTTGCGGCGCATAAATCTGGAGCACCAGGACGGCCCGCCAACAGAATCAACGGCGCCCCATCTCCTTAGCTAGCGCTTGCGCTTTGAGACACAGCTGCACCGTTGACATCGCCCTACCTCGGGCACGCTGCTCGAGTATCCATGAGTGCAGACGTCCCTCAAGGACTGGCCATCGTGATTTCTTGCCGCGGTCAGCTTTCTTGTCACTTTTCATGGCCTGAAGCTTAGCAGTTGACTGTCGCCATGTGCAGATCGTCTTCTCAGTGACATCGAAATGACGGCCCGCTGCCCGGTTCCCATAGTCCTCTGCATACTTCACAGCTGTAAGCTAAGCGCATCGGAGGACGAGGACTTTGAGGGATTCGACGAATAAAATGTTTTTCCTGCAGTCATGTGGAACATTTCAGTGGGTGTGCATTATTTTTTCTCGCAAGTTTGGTGTAGTAGAAGTTTTCTTACGGACTAGCGCTCAGAAACATAAGTACGGCATTTTACAATGCTCGCTCACCCCCACGTTATGAAGTTTCTTTGTGGGAAGTGAGTGAATATAGGTGCGTCTTATACACCGGTGCGTCTTATATATTAATTTTTGCATGAAACCTTGCGAAAATTGGGGTGTGGTGCGTCTTGTACAGAGGTGTGTCTTATACACCGGAAAATACGGTATGTTCCTGCATATGTCACTCTGTTGTTCTCATCTCTCATAACAGTATTGTTGGTTCTGTCCAGGGTGGGTGATGCACTGTGTACAATATCAGCAAACAGCAGCACGTTCCCGGAGCCATTTGACACACCATTCCCAAAGCGGCTGGCATATGTGCAACGGCAGTTCTTTGCTGGGCGCTGGAGTGACCATATCACACTTCTTAACGTGTTCAACCAGTGGGAACAGGCCCACATGCAAGGAGAATATGCTGAGGCCAGCTTCTGTGAGCAGTTTTCAATTTCCATGCCCACACTGCGCATCACTTATGATGCTAAGGTATGTACTTGTATGGGTGGTTAAAACCTGTGGTGTGTGTTTATTATTAAACGTGCAAGTTGATGTTGACAACTAAACGAGCATGTGTGCCTGCCCTTATAAGCAATGCATTGCAGTGCATTACAGAACATTACACTTTCTATGTTGCATCCAGCCACTCTCATCTGCATTGCTATGATAATTACCGTTCTCAGAAGAGTGGCCATTTTTTAAGGGTGAACGCTGCTCATTAGAATGAATAAAAAATCGTGACAAATATCTCTTTCAAAAAGGCTAGTTTCAGGTTCTGGTACTTTCTTGCATTGCAGATCATTATTTTAGCCATAATAACCTACTTAACAATAGCAGTGGATGGACATTTTTGCTCTTTTCTCAGTTCAGTTTTTTTCATAGCTTGCAATATTTTGAAACGGTTTTCTTAGCTTTGGCATATTCTGTTTTGATTTTTCCTGGGCTGAAAAACTGAATGCTTAGAGTGCGATAAAGTGTGAAATGCTATTTAGGGAAGCTATAAATATTAGGAAAGAGTGAGATAAACAGATCATTTCTGACACATTCAAATGAGAACATTAGAGCTCTGTAACTTTTGTCTGGGAAATCTAGAACCATAAAATTGACTTTATTGGACTCCTTGGAATGTAGTATCCAACTACATTCAATTTAGCAAGATTTGTTCAGCCAGTTTAATAAAAGTGTGATAACATATTCTCATTAATCAGTAATTTTAAAATTAATGGCCTAGGACACACAAAAACTGAGTTTATATTTGGTATCAGTACAGTAAATGCATTGTCACTAAAGTTTTTGCCATCCTCGGTTAAAGGGGTCCTGAACCCCCCCAGGATTGATGAAAAAACATTCTACAGCTAGCCTACGCTGTAATGAACATCTCAGCCATACGCTGCAGTCATCCGCGAAGCGTAGCATTGACAAGCGGAGCACAAAGTTGCCACTTCCTCAGTAGCCCTTAACTCAAAAAGAGGCTTTTCCTCACAAGCTTTGTATATGCTCTGTTTCGTCATAGAGCATGTACAAAGAGCACCATTGCTGTAGACCTGCCCTGGGTTACGTCACGAAAGGGCAGTGACGTCAGCCACGTGACCCTAGCACGCACATTCGAACGGCCTCGTTGGCAAAACGTTGCAGTGTTCGGCATGGTTCCATGCTGCCGTACGGGTGGATTGAGTTCGTACTCGTTTGTTTTATGCGCGTGCATCTGGACGTTTTGACATGGTGGTTAATGTTTGCTCTGGAGGATGTGCCGAACGCGCAATAGAAGGCAGCACCATTGGGTTTTTTTTTTTTTCCTCTTCGATTTCCGAATGACACAGTCGACGAAAAGTGTCGGACAGCAACAGGATTTTTGGATTACATTTCATTGCTGGTAAGAGGCTAGCCCGTTGTCTGCAGTGTTTTGGCGTTTTGTTATTTGTGCTTCCACAGCATTTGTGGGGATGTATATTTTATCAACTTGGGTGCCCTATCTCGATTTTTTGAGCAGCCGGAGCAGGTAGCTAACATGTTTACTTTCAAGAGGACTAGCCCTGACACACAAAGAAGTGTGAATGTTTTGAATGCACTTTGAAATGGAAACACTGCTCCAGTAAGCGGTGGTTCTGAATGTTGTGCAGATTGTCTCATTTTGCGCTCACTTTGCTGCAGTTTGTGTCAGGCTAGCACTCCAAAGGAAAATTTTGTTTGTGTTTTCGGATGCGATAGACAGTACCAGTCTCGCCTGTTTTCAACCGTATAAAAGTTAGTGCCTGAGCAGAAAGAAGAGAAGGAAATGCAAATGAGAGCTACAACTTGCTGGTACAGTGCACAGTGTGTACAACTTGCATGTACAGTGTGCAGTGTGGACGCTGCCTGCAGTTTACAGGGCATGGCGGTGGTTCTCCATGACGGTGTCACGTTTGCTTTGAAAAACATGCATTCCATGCCTGGTTGGCAAAAGATTGCAGTGTTCGGCATCGTTCCATGCTGCTGTATAGATGGACGGAGTGCGTACTGGTTTCTGTGTGTGTTACCTGGCCACTTTGACATGGTGATTAGCTCTTGCGCTGTAGGATGTGCCAAACACGCGACAAAATTAAGGCAGCGGCACCGTTCTTTTTTTCCTCTTCGATTTCCAAATGACAGCAGTCCATGGAAAGCGTTCGTGCCCCAGCTTGAGACAAGCACTAGATGCACGTGGCCTTCCACAAAGCTGTACGCTTTGAGCGATCAGTAATGCTTCATGGCCTCTGCATTGTACAGGCCAGGCATGCTCATGAGGTACACACAGAACCGAACGTTTGGCCAAGGTTTAGGGTTATTCTTTCATTCCAAAATGGTGTAGGGGTATGAATACTGCATTCCACGAACTCGCAGCTTTTCGAAAAACCGCTGGCGTGCAATCTCGGGAAGGGACAGCACCATTGCGTGCAAAGCCCGAGCACACTGCTGGAGCCGCCAGAGCTTTTTGCCAACCACTGCGAAACTGGTCCACCGCAATGTCAATTGCGATGCTCTGCGTGATGTCACATTGTTGACAAACAGGGACAGGTCCATTGGCTGATGGCAGACATAAATTCATCCATTCGGCTTGCGCCCACCGCGCCCATGTCTGGGGCTTCCGCAGTGTGCAATTCTTAAAACCAGAATCACACGTGCTCTGCGCTTGCTTTTCTTTGCGTTGTGAGTGCTTATGAAAAATAATTGCTGAAAATATGTAAAAATGTATTTGTTAATGTGTGAGTCTCATAGATTGGAAGGTGTCCGTAAACTACCTTGGCGTTGACATGAACGGTGTGGTGCAAAGCTCACCATAAATATTGTTTCCCAAGGAGCCAACAGGTGCATGCCAGTAGCCTGTAAGGAATCGTTACTGATTCCCTAACTTTGATCAGTCATTGATCATTGATTGTTGATAAGTTTGCACCCTATGCGACTCCAATGCAACTCCTTCTAGGACTCGAACTCAATAACATGACTGGAGTCAAACCCAAGATCTCTCTTGGATAAGGTGGATTGAAGGAATAGGGTGGATTTGGGTAGATTAGAGTTGAATAAGGTGAAGTAGGGTGGAGTAAGACAGATTTAAGGTGCAATAATGTGGGCTATGGCATATTAGAGTGGATTACAGTAGATTAAGGCAAATTAGGGTGGGTTACGATGGATTACTACAGATTAGGGTATAAAGGTGGATTAAAGTGGATGATGCCTTGAATGTTTGGCTTAATAGTCGGAGCTCAATTAAGCTGAGCTCAATTTAGCTTGACTTAGTCTTAACTTAATCAGACCTGGCTTAATTAATGTTAGAATAATTAGGCCTGATCTAATTAGCTTAAACCTAATCAGGTATGACTTAAGCTTGATTTAACCAGTCATAATCATGCTTGCGATAGTTAGCGACACCCAGCCGTTATCAAAACCAAGCCCGAAGGGTGGTTCAAGACCCCATTAAAGAATAAAACATTTTACATCCAAGAACAGCTTCGCCCAATATCTTTTTCAGCATTTTAAAGAATGCATTTTGAAAATTTGGAGGCTACTCTTTGTTTGCTTTCGCTTTTGTTTTTGTCATTGCTCTCTGCCAAAGTACTTAAATGTATAGGTGCGTAAGTTGCATTCACTGTGGTTAATTTTTATTTTTCTAGAATCAACTCCGGGAGCTCTTGATGAATGCTGGATTTTCTGAGACGTCGATGGTACCTGAAGTATTCAACTTGCGTGTTGCTGTTGAGCCTAAATTGGATTTGGTAAGTTTTTTACCCCCCCGCTTTTGTTTTTTTGTTCGAGAGCTTCACTGCTTTGTGAAGACTAGCAAGCTGTGCTGTAATTCTTTGCTTCTATTCTGTTTCTTCTACTCTGTTTTTTTTTTCTTTCTTGGCATGCTATTTTGTAAATAATTCCCTATCTGTGGCAGTGGGGTTTCAGGTTCAAGCCTGTAGGCTTGCTAATTACTAGAGGTGTGTGAATGTCCGAAATTTTGAATAACTTTCGAATAGTGCTTGCTATTCAATTCAATTCACCCTTGTACTATTCTAGCAAATAGTTCTAGCAAATAGTTCTTGTACAATTCTAGCAAATAGACATAGCAAATATGCTATGTCTCCTCAGTGGCCCATTTCCACAAGTAGTGCACTTCTCCGGATAACACCGGTGTACTGCGGTGAAGCTAACACTTGCGTATTGTGGCGATCTTACACCCATGTACTGCGGCAAAGTTAACACTCACGTATTGCGGCGAAGCTAGCACCCTTTACTGCGGTGAAGCTAACGCTTCCGTACTGTGACGAAGTTACCTCAGCTTTCTGTTACATAGTTCAATGTTGGACTGGTCTTCAGGACCTTGGAATAATACTGTGGGCATATACGTCACACAATAAACTTTTTGGTGATGTTTTAAGAGTACATTTCTCCATAATTAGATATAGGTATTATTCAGAAAGATTTGAGAATTATTTTAAAAATGTTCAATTCGATTTGCACTTGAACATAAATATTTAAATTTGCTTCGCATTCAAAATTTTGCTTTTCGTAAGGCTCTAGTAATTACATATCAAGCATTGTGCCATAGACATAGCATCAATTCCTGTCTGGTTAAGTCAACTTTTTGGTGAATTCAACCCTTACCATATGCTGGAACCCAGATATTTGTTTAGGGTTGAGCTTTTGTTGTTTCGATCTGGCAGTTAGTGTGCCTATGGACGACAGAAGCTTGGCTGCAAATATGCAGAGCTACCGATTGCATATATTCACATTAAAATGACTAGTGAAAAACAGTGGTAAGAAACAGAGCGCACTTTCAAGTTATTCAGTCACTACGCACTATTGACACTGGCGGTACTTACTGCTCTGACGACTTATAATATAATCGCTTATAGTGCAGGACCGGCTATAATGAGGTCTTTTCTGACACCTGTTGACCCTCCCATAGGGCTTCATCTATACGCGTACTGCTTATTATGCAGGCCCTAGATGAAAGATAGCTTATAATGCGGCTGCCGGGAAATCCCACAGACAGTTGAGGTAGTGAGCAGGCTTCACAAAGGAAGTGTGCCGCCCCATGAAAGGGTAACGAATAGCCATAAAGGAGGAAGAAATGCGGAACGAATGAACAAGGAGTGCAGGGAAGAAAATAATAAGGTCACGGCAGCAACATTGCTGCAGGCGTGCCCTGTGAGAATAGGATTGACAGGATTGCCAAGGTGATGGAGAATGCTGCTACGGGAATTTGTCAGCTGCAAATGCTCCATACCGAACGCGTCCCCGTGATTGCATGACGTCCTCGTCACAGCTGTCTGTCCCCAGTTCGTTTGTCTTTTTTTTTTTTTCTCGAAATCATTTCATGCGTGCTGCACTTGGTTCAGCCCATGAGCGCAATTGCTTGTGCACCCTGTCCCGCTGTTGTCAAGGACATGCTTTCGGTGACGCACAGCGCTGCGCGACCCCGCAAGCTTGGCCTGATGAGCACTAGCCGCCTTTTCAGTGCTGGCTGCAGGTATGGTGCCACGGGCGGCTGTGGTTCATGGTGGCCACATTTAAAATGCTGATAAATCATTTCGCAATGGAAATGAGGGCATGGAAGGCAGGTTCACCACTCTAGTGTCAGTTTGCGGTTGCTACGTTTTTGACATCGCGCAAGCGTCAGAGAGAACGAAAAATTGCATGCAGTAATCAGTTCCCATTTCTACGTGGTACGGTTTTGCGGGAAATCCGCATAAACGACGACGGCGCTGTAGCGCCTTTTTTTTTTTCCCGCATGTTTTTGTTTGTTTGCTTGCATAGCGCGGCCGCTGACTTAAATCTTAGAAATATTCAGAATTTTATGAGGGTGAAAGCAGCCCGGTCGCGCGCTTCGGATGTCTAACATGCGCCGCTGCCTGCTCAACGCTTTTTACACACATGTAACTTAGAAACATTTTTTGTTTTGGTTACAGTGCGGTACCATTTATAATGCGGATATGCACGATTCCGGCGACTTGTAAGCGGTCGATGGATTCGTCTTTGCGCTGTAAATCACTAGCCTCCTCATTAGCTCATTTGGCAGTGTGAGCACCCTGGACAGGCATTGGTCCTATGTTCGAAACCCGGACCATTACGAATTTTTTGGCAACTAGGAAGCTTTTATTTCTGAGAAATCCATATGGATTTGCTTGTGTACCTTGTGCTACATATGGGTGGATGCTAATTTTCTTTTCAACATATACAGAATGTAGTTTTCATGAACATTGATTCATAGTGCAGTGTCAGGAAACTTGCGTCTTGTGTCACACTTTTATTGTGCTAATAATCTGATGTTATCAGAAGTGCAGGTTGCGTGATTTTCCAAAGACGCATTGAAACTGTTAAAAAATGTGTCAACCCACATCATACCATTGACTTGTGCATGTTTATTCTCGTGAACAGTCACTTTTGTCCATGAAAAGCAATACAGTCAAACCTGGCTATAACAAACCTCAATATAAACAGTTCCTCTGTATTATGAAGTTTTTAAGTCCCTGCTAGAACTCCATAGAAGAATGTGTATTTGTAACCCCTTTATAACGAAGTGGCACTGGGAGGCACCCTTGATATAACGAATTTCCCACTACCAGCAACCTGGTAATTTCGCTCAAGATGTCAAATTTTAGCCAGAGTAGGGACCTGATCAACTCCTGCGGCTACCCCACCGACGACAGAGTGCAAAGCGATGTCATTGCAAATGGCATGCATGCAGCCATTGCGGTAACCTCGCTTCCGCAGAGCGCTTGCTGCCTGCGAAACATGACATGGGAGGATAGTTGTCTCTGCAGGGCCCACTTCCTCCTCAGCTCGTCTATGTCACTCAAGCTGATGGCATGATTTTTTCCAACACAGCTGTGTCATTTCCTCTTGCCTCCAAACCCTGTATCATGTTCCCAGTGCTTTATGCGCTGCCACTCACTACTGTAGCTTCCATCTTTTTTTTTTTTTATAGCCATCATGCCCTTGCGTTCACTTTTTTTTTTTTTCACTCGGTATGCACGTGTGTTTTGTCTGTCATATCCACACATTCAGTCACTTAGGTGTAAGGTTGAGTGCCTGAACGGAGAAATGACTCACGTGTCACGCAGGAGCTTGGCTTTCATTGCGTTTGAATAGAGCAGCCATGGACTGTGTGCAGTTTTGTGGGAGTCTTTTAAAATATTTTTTTGTGGGTGACTGTGCTGTCCCTGTCGAAGAGATGGGGGTTGAGGTGCTAGTGGATTGTGTCAGATATCACGGTGATGGTGACGACTCTTCAGAGGTCAATTCGAGCCACGCCTTCCACATTCTTGTTGCAAAATAATAGTGTTATGGGCTAGGTATAGCTCCAGCTGCCCTTTTGTTACATTTTTATTTATTTATTTATTTAAAAGGTCCTTACAGGCCTTGTCAGAGGCCTTTCTTCTTCAAATTTCTTTTTTAAATTTTCATGCTGAAACTGGATATGATGAAAGCCTCTTTATAACGAAAATTTTCAAGCACTTGTCCATTTGATTACTTCTAGGGTTTACTGTATATGACGAGCACAAGGTGCTCAATCATGGTCTCTCGATCGTACATATGTATAACTCTGTAAGCACTTTTTTTTTTTTTTTTTTGCAGGGCAACTCATATTCACGGGGAAAATAAGATACGAGGCAAAACAGTAATCTTGCATGTGTTGATCACATTGTGTTTTCTTTTTCTTCTTTCCTTTCTTTGTTTTCTTTTTCTTCTCCATCGTAAGAATCACTGCGTGTGCAACAGCACATAGCAGTGGGAAAACATTGCAGAGTGATGGCAAACAAAGCAATACAGATAGCAGCTGTTGTATTCTGAGATGCTGCAAGTTGGTTTCTGGTGCACTGGAGGACATAGCAGATGGCACTAGTGGAGATGTCGACAGATGGTGCTTTACTTTTTGAATATCCCCTATAAATGGGTCTGCTAGCATTTACTGGTCTGGTAGTCTTCCACTCTCGTTAAAGAAAACTTAAGGGACTGGAGAAGTTAGTTCCGTTTACTAAGAATGATGTGCAAACATGCAGATTATGTGCATACACCCTTTAAATACCGTATTTACTCACATAATGATCGCACTTTTAAAAAAAAAAAAATTGACGCGAATTTCGGGGTGCGATCATTACGCGGGGTAAATTTTCCGCGAAATAATATTTTGAGCACCGAGAATGCAAACAATTCGCGTGTCAGAATTCTTACAATAGCTATCATGAACATAACCAAACATAAAAGTAGAGTAAGGCTTGCCCTTTGTAATAAACGCACACATTATGCAGGAACTACATGCATCGCATATTGCCCTTTAATTTTTTCATTCACTGACCCCTAACTTTCATTCAGAGTCTGAAGCGTCACTGGCGTCAGTGTCGTCGCTGCTCGATTCGCTGTCGGAAACGGCAGTGTCATCGCAGTCCCACAGAAGGCGTTCCGTTCCATCGAGCGCGTTAGATATGCCTGTCTTCTTGAAGCTGTTGGTGTGGTGAAAGCTACGGCATTTGTCTTTACTGCTATCCTAATACGGCACGTTTCCGCCAAGGGTGGGCAAAAATTAGGCATCTGCTTGGTGCGTGCAGTTCACTTGGTGAGTCTTGAAGTGTTATTTACGTAACGTTCGACAGATGGTAAACATGATGATCGTCAGCTAGACTTGGCACACGACATATCGCTGCGGCAAGTTCGGGGTGCGATCATTATGCGAGTAAATATGGTACCATTTTAAAGAACTCAAAGCACTATAAAATGGATGTGCATAGCCTATAGCTTTTAAAAAGCAGAAAATTCAGAGGGCTTTGGCACAAATTATATTATGTTTGCAAATTATATTATGTAGCCACTTATTCACTATGCCTTGCAGAATGCATCAACATTAGCTTGTTTTAGTCTTTCACACTGCTTTTTTAGAATGGCTTTTTCCATGGAACACAAACTTTACAAGAACATTTCACATCCTATTTCTTTCTGAGGGCAATTCTTGAGGGCCTATACAGCAGACTCTGCTCTTTGAAGTGTTATATATACTCGACCCTTGTTATAATGTAGTTACACGGATATACAGAATTACTTCATTATATCCATTATTTCATTATAACAGCTATTGCCCTTAACTGCAACATTTGTCACTTGGGTGCGAAAAGTTTAACTTTGGAAATAAGAAGACGGCACTGTGGCCTGCAGGAAAGCAACGTGTGCAATGGAATATTATAAAGACAATGAAAAGAGGGGGAAAAAAGCTCACCATTATTGTGCAGATAGGCAGCCGGTGTGACAGGCCGCATTCTGCCCCAATTTGAACACCTTTGCTTCCTTTTAGCATGTCACTCGTCCACATTACCGGAAAACTGGGGAAATGGTGATGCTATCCCACAGTCAACAGTGCACGTTGTTGTGAACGAGCGTGCCTTCTTCGGCGCCACTCATCCACGTTACTGTGAAACTGGGGAAACAACGATGCTATCCGACGGTCAACAGTGCACATTGCCGTGAACGAGCCTGCCTTCTTCGGCACCATGATGCACATAACGAACGTAGCAGTGCCGGCTTGCCTTGGCCAGTGGTCTCCAAGGTTACTACATCGCCAGTGCACTCTTGGAGGCCACGGCCGGCCGCATCAGCACTCTGTAGAGTTAGCGGGCAGTTATAATGAGAGAAGTGTATGTGAGCAACTACGCACCGTCATGTTTGTCCCTCATATCTCTACAGCCATCTGCCTGAATGCACAGTTAGCATGACCTCCAAGAGTGCCACAACGCAATATGCTTTGATATCTGGCTGCTGTAAGAACAAAGAAAAGAATAAGCGGGGATGGCAAGTGGGCACTGTGATAGGATGGGGGAAGGCCTCAGTACATACCGGTGTGCTCTGCTGCATGCATGCAGCTACACGAGGATATGCGCAGCAGTTTCATTGCGCCGTGAGATTATTTAATCACCGTGCTGAACACAGCGAGAGGCGATTTTGTTCGCTGATTTTATGTTTCAGAGGTGATCATGGTCTGTTATCTCTATTGAAAGCCCAATCTCATGTAGTTAAAATGAGGCTTCAAATAAGTGTGTGTCTATGGGGATTTCGAGGGGAAGCTTATTAACTTCATTGTGTCCATTATTTCATTATATCCCATTGCATTATGACAAGGTTCGAGTGTATATATGCTGTATTCTGCGCCTTTGTGCTTTTTTTTTTTTTGTTATAACATTAAATATAGAAAGTCTCAATTTTCCCTGAAAAGGGAGTAATTGTTCACTGTTTAATTCTTGAAGTAACTACTTTTGAGGATATGTTTCGGTTTTAAAATTAGACTGCCAGTGTAATATCTTGCTAGAAACTATGTACCCAGGGTACATCTTCCAGCTGGAACAGTCTCAGTAATTTCAGTTTAGATCAGTGGCTCTAATGTGAGTCCATGAAGCCACTCAGGGGTCTGCGATACCTACTACCACAGAAAAAAATTGGCCGCGTATCTCCGTGCTTCGCTGCAAATGTCGTCGAAAGACGATAGCCTTCTACTGGCCGTACTACATGAGTCCCGGTTCGCGTGTTTCTATTTCCCCGAGGAGTTGCGCAAGCGAGAGGGAAAACGAAGAGACGCGAGGAGAGAAAGGGACCGGCCGGAGTGGCGGGCGGCCGTTCCGCTGCCTTGCGCTACCCGTTCGGCACGAGCGTGAGATAAGGGCGCCATCTGGCCATGGTTTTGGGAAACGCAAGAAGCTTGCCTAGTACGCAGAACTGCGTAGGAAACGTCCGCTTTTGCGCATCCTAACAAGCACTAGGGTCTTTAGAATTACGCATCTATGTATTTTCTACTAAAGGAACACACCGTCTAATAGTTACGTATTGATGTTGCGCCTCAGATATGTGTAATATTTGCTTTTTGGCCGACTGTGTTCAGAAGTATGAAGGTAGCCACCAGTTCAAGCTGGGTGGTCGTTGAGGAAGGGGTTCACCTTTCGCAGCAGGACAGACACACACACACATACACACGCACACACACACAGACAGACCAAAATTTCTGCGTTGAAGTATCCCAAGAAAGACTATCGTCTTTAAAAATGCCTTTTGTTGTTTACGCCAGGTCACTAATTTGACTTCACTGCATGGCACTGCTGTACCTTGGCAAAGCCAGCTTTGTCACGATATGTACAGGGTCGTCCACTCTTAGGGTGAACACGACGCAACGTGGCTCCCTTTTTGGAACGCCAGTGCTTGCGACGTGGGCACGCATCGAAGCTAATAATGTGCAGGTGCACAGAGTGATCCAAGCCCCTCTACGCCTGCACTAGATTAGCGTCGACGCGCAGTCCCATCGCGAGCGCTGGCGTTCTAAAGAAGGCAGCCACGCTGCGCCGTGTTCACCCTAAGAGTGGACGACCCTGTACATTAGTGCCCTGTGTTGAAGTGTACCATGAGTGGGAAAGGACCACAACTGGCTCAGGCCACAGCACCCCATAATTGCAGGCGTGGTACTTTCCAGCAGAAGTCTTTCTTGTAGCTTTCTTGTGCATTAATTTTCCTGTGCATGGTTGTGTAATTCACAGGAAACTTCCTCTCAGTCATTAGCTATTTCCCACCGCATGTTGTTCCGTCACTGCAACGGGTCCCCCATCACTCCCACTGGTCCACAAATGATCCCTGACACATCCATATCTGAGAACCATGGGTTTAGATATTTTGTTAGTCATTTTATGACCAGTTACTCTGCAAGCTCTGATGTCCACCACAGCTGTAAAATGTCAGTAGATTCCATTATTTTGTGATTTCCGTGGTTTTAGCTATCAGAGCATATTGTTACTAAAACATGTCATACATGTATTCATGCTGTCACATTAAGCTGTATTATTCATTTACTTTCTCCAGATTGTGGCTTTGCTGGTGCTTGGCCATTACCCCAACATTTGCTATCACAAAGAAAAGCGCAAGGTGCTTACTACTGATAATAGGTCAGCCCTCATCCACAAAACTTCAGTCAACTGCACCAACCTGCCAGCATCCAACAAGTTCCCAAGTCCATTCTTTGTATTTGGTGAGAAGGTAAGTTTCAGTTTCAGGCATGTGGTCACACTTACAAGTTATGTACTTAGTAGCTGTTGGCACCCATTTTCAGTCAGCTTTTCATGAACATCTGACTGTAATGAAAGTGCGTCGTCGTCGTCCCCTCCCCCTTTTGGGAGATTTGGAATTGGCTTAACAACCGAAGCGCCGCCTCTTTTTTAACAGGAAAGTGTTTTATGTCCGGGTCCACAGCGACCCCACTGCGTCACTTCCGTAACGGATGTAATGTAGTAAAACATACATGTAAGAACAGTAAAGAAAAACACGCAGAAATATTTCTGATGCTGCACTGGGAATTGGATTCGCAGCGGGCTCCACAACGAGAGGTGGCCGATGTTCTACCACTGCGCCATCAGCACACGTTCCCCCAAGCCATATGAACGCCGCTTGCATACTTTCGTATCTCGCTTCTTTCACTGCTCAATGCGTTCGTCCGTCTCTTCGCACCCTCATCGAGACTCTCTTTGCCTAGAACAGTGCCGCTATCAAGAAGAGGCGGAGTGAAACGACGGCCAAACTGTCCGGCCATGGCTTTACTTTGCCTCTCCTGGATGGTGGCACCATTCCACGCCCATTTTGAAGTGCGCCGTTCATTGCAGATGACGTTTTCACACAGTCTCCATTTTAATCTTCGAGTATGATGGCAACAAGAAAACTACCATAATCAAAAGAAGAGGCGTGCAGGACACGGACACAAGAAGAGCAGTGAACACCACGAACACCGCGTTCGTGGTGTTCACTGCTCTTCTTGTGTCCGTGTCCTGCACGCCTCTTCTTTTGATTATGGAATGTTACCAACTCGCTCAACTTTCTGTCCTTTTGAAGAAAACTACTATTTTAAGTGCCCGAGTACGGTAACGACGTCGACGGGTAAAGGTGGCGTCAGTAAACATGATTGATGTCTTTGTCGCGGGTCATTTACTGTCTACTGTGTCCAGTTATTGCGTGAACTACTTTAGCTACCACAAGGGGATGGTCACGGTCATGGATGTTATGGAGGCATTGCGTGAATGTTGATTCATGCACGTCAAACGGTGCCATGCTAGCGAAACACTGAGAGCGATGGGCAAGTTCATATCGATGTACAGTGAACATTCAACTGTTTAAGTGAAGACACATTTCACTTTCGTGTTATACCGATTATTCCTCTGACAGAGGGACCAGCCCACATTTTTTCGCACCATGTTCACTGCATTGCACACCAATTTGTTGTTTAGCACAACTTTTGGCGAGGCCGGGTGCTGGCTGCAGTACAGCCAGGTACCTTTCTGCATAGCTCAGTCGTGACTGTATCTGGGAGGTGATAGGCTTTGCGAGTTGCCAATTCATCGGATGGTGGATGAGAACCATATCAGTTGCTGGCATGAATGTATTGCTCAGTACTGCGAACCTGTGACTTTTGCATCTGATTGCAAGGAGTCATTTGATGGCTTCAAGAGTGACAGCACCAAATAAAAGAAATAAATGCATGCACCATGTCCTGTAAGTGAAGCATCAATTATATGTGTCCATATTAAGCATGTAGACTCTATTTGTGATGAATTCCTGACAGTCTTCTTGGAGCCTTATGTATTTGCTGAGAGCACCTCACTGTGCTTACTTAAAGGGGAACTAAAAAAGCTTAAGGGGCCCCTCACCAGGCCATATGGTGAATTTTGGTTATATTAAGGGGCCAACAGGAAGCACTCTACCGCACAAACTTTTCAAATTGCTCCTTTATTAGCAGAGATATAAATGTTTCAAGCTGCCTGAAACCAGGATTTCAGGAGGTGGGAGTCTCTGCCATTATGACACCCTCACCGCATGCAGATGCTGCAGGGTGAAGCAACAAGAAGTGGAAAAAGAAGAGGTGAAGCGTGCGCTATTGTGCCCACAGCTGGTAGCTTTCTCTTAGAAGCAAGCCGCCAGAGTGCCGCCTTCTTATTGGGCAATTCATGGTTTGGGCTGCTGCCACACATTCTCAGGGAGCATTGCATGTCACGGTTTTTACTGATGAGGCCTCTTTGTTGACGCAGCTAGCCATGGTGATATTATCATCCTTTCTCACATTTGGTGTGTGATGCTTACAGGAAGAGAGGAACTGGCACTCAGTTTGAAATTTGAGCATCTTCTGTGGTGTACAGTGATGTGGTTCTTGGCAGGCACCATCACGTGCGTGCAGTTTACAGGATGCGTTTGTCAGCTCAAAATAGCCTGGCTTGGGAAGGGGCCCTTTTGAATTTGTATTTTTCAGACTGCCTATTTTTCGTATGATTTTGCGGTCAATATGAATTTCAAAAATTAGTTGACTGTACTTGGGAGCAGCAGAAAGTTTGCTTGCACAGCAAAGTTCGATGTCTGAGAGGCGGACGATGAGTGCCTGTGGTTATAGAAGTGGGTAGTTGGCCAGAGTGGTGGGTGGCAAAATCTCCTGTGCCCTTTGTGGTGAGATTGCTGATGGAAAGGAGTACAGACATATATTTGGGTGGCTTGAAAGAGATTTCTCATTTTCTTGGCACTCAGTAATAGCTCTGTCCACACACTGGAGCGAGGAAACATGTACAAAATATTTTAATTTGAATTCAGGGTTTTTGTTGCTCAGCATCAAGCCAGCCAGCCAACAACCCCCCCCCCCCCTCCCCTTCCAATTGGCAATATTGTGACGTATGAATACAGTTGCCATTGTTATTTGTGTGCACCACATGCAACTGACAACAGCTGACAGAGCTACCGTGACTCTATCATGAGTTGCTGTCCCCATGTGGTTTAGACCTACATTAGTCCTACACCGGACTGTGTTGGCACATCACTGTGAAACCGCCCGCTGAATATCGAAACTGTTAAGTTTTTAAGGTAGCAATATAAAATCTATATTCACTGTGTTCTGAAGCTACACAACGCTCTTAGGGCTCTTGATGCCAGTGCTCTTATTTAGAGCAAAAGTACAAATACAGTCGCCTGCAGATTTTGTGGACTCCAAAAATTCGGACTTGATAGATTTTCTGGCATTCATAATTGTACCGTCAAAGTTCCCATAGAGCCAGTGCATTCTTGCGACTGATCTTTTGCAGAAATTTGCACCCTAAAGTTAAATTTTCCAGACTAAATTGCTTGTTTTGGGCCATGCTGCTTCCTTACGAGAACCGCCATGCTGAATTTTTGGCTGACTTGGCCAGGTTTACTGATGGCCCTCTCTGTGGCCTCCGAGACTGGAAAGCGTGTGCTATGCTTTACTTGAGTCAGAGACTATGCCTGATCTCCTTTAGCTGTTGCAAACAAAAATGAAGTTTTTCGGTGAGCACTACCGTCATTGCTTGGTGCAGGGTGGCTTTTATTTATTTATTTATTTATTTATTTATTTATTTATTTATTGGAATAGTTTCGCTCACCATTCCGCGCGTGGCGTCTCAGCTGTCTCAGCGTTGACCACGTCTTCAATACATTGCTTTAGCTTGCACACACACATGTCCGAAATGCAGAAGGCAGCAAAGCCAGAAAAGATTGTGCGCTGCTTCAAGCTCGCATGTTTTTGCGCTTCAGAGGAACTCGTAGAAGATGACCCTGACAGAACGATTGACGGCACCGATCAAGCGAATGGACGGAGGACCTTACGTGCAATCTCGGACTTAGCTAGTATGGACACCATAATCTTTTTCACTGATCTCATGGATGACAAAATTGTATGTCCAGTTGTCCCACAGCTAGACAGTTTCTTAGACCACGATAGACCCTTTTCATAAACTGTAAAGCTAGCTTCCCTGCAATGCAACTTGCCCTACTAATGGCGACAGCTGTGTTTATTTAAATGCTGTCAAAATTCAAGTTGCACGTGCTGCAGCCCGTTTTTTTGGGAATGTTTGTATCAGAAGACCTGCGTCGACATTTTACATGCCCTATCGCATGCAAATTGCGCTTGCACACACTGTTTACCGGATTGCCAATGCCGCCATTAATAGGGCAAGCTGCATTGCAGGAAAGCTAGCTTACAGTTTTTGAAAAGGGTCTATAACAGGGGTAATGATGACCACTGTCAGCCATCAGTGGCATAGATCGCCAATGCGATGCCGCTCTTGGAAAGTGTACACGGAAACTTCACTTTAGCCAAAATACAAGCAAATCTGATTGCCCGCAAGGCAGAGCAGTGATGAAGACCTGTTTAGTTGCTCTAAGCCTAATAAATTCAATTTGGTTCATAGAACGAATTTTAGGACTATTTTTCGTTCCCCGCGAGTTCTGATAAGTTGGTTAGCGAATGTATGTCTTGAATTCATGTTAGTACACCTTTAGTTTATTTGCATAAAGGAGAAATAAAAAGCATAGATTCATTATTTAGGTGATTTCACAGTCCTGTAAGAGTCCAAAAGATCAGGTGTTCACTGTACTGAGGAGCAACTGAAGATTCTAGGTCCATTCATTTCACCTGCACTCCGTGAATCAGTTCACAGCAGTACGGCACTCCAGCATTCACTTCATGAGTTCAGCATGGCGGCCTTGGCACCGTGGTATTGGTTTTGAAAAAGTGCAGCCGTCATACAGGCCTAGTTCACGAATTCCCTGCACCTTCTCGCGAGGTAGTGTAGGTAGTGCGATACAAGATGGCTGAAACCGCAGCAGATGACAAAGCCGGCTTGTACTCATGTGTATTTTAATAGCATCTGACAAGTACACCAGTGAGCTTTTTCCTGTAATTGTACACACCAGCCAGTCATGGACGGTGTTGATTTTCAAGAATTTTAACCACTACAACCTTCAAGACAACCTACGTATCAGAGGGCTTGCACGATGTTTGCACTCTTGCATTCGTTTCGGCATAATGCTGCTGCTAGACTTGTTGAAACATTCCCTGCATGACGGCAGCACCCTCACGGCACCCTCACGGCACCACCATGAACCACTTCAGGCAGTGCAGGGTGAAACGAATGGACTTTCAGAGCACAACATATTTGGGAGTCCAAGATGTGGGTGATCACAGCAGGAGTGGTGGGCTGTAAAAACAGTGCCACTCATGATGAGGAGAACCTTGATGGAGCAGTACAAATTTCTTTTGTGCATCGTGTCAATAGAACTGTATGTGAATGACGGGAACGCGCTGATACCTCTCATCAGATATTCTTTCTTTGTTGATCATCCAATGGAGTTTTTTTGCAGTGCCTTCGACAAGCCCATATGGGTATCTTGCACTTGTGGCTTTATTGCTTGAGCTAACTATTGTAACATCCTGAGCCAGTGCCCCCCTCTCTCCCGGGCAAAAGATAATTTCACAGATTTATGGGGGAGGGGGGGGGGTCCTTGCTCATTCGAGAACCAAAGTTCGAAATGGCGGCGGGACTGCCAGAGACAAAAAGGAGAAGGACACAACTTTATTTAAAAACCTAGAGATAGGCTGCCTGGCCTAGCGCCTCCCGGGTGCTCGCAGTGAGGTTTAGCCTTTTTGCTGCCCCGCCACGGTGGTCTAGTGGCTATGGTACTCGGCTGCAGATCCAAAGGTCGCGGAATCGAATCCCGGCCGCGGCGGCTGCATTTCGATGGAGGCGAAATGTTGAGGCCCGTGTGCTGTGCGACGTCAGTGCACGTTAAGAACCCTAGGTGTTCGGACTTTCCGGAGACCTCCACTACAGCGTCTTTCATAATCAGAGCTGGTTTTGGGACGTTAAAACCCACAAATCAAATCAATTAGCCTTTCCGCTGTCTCCCGGGCCGGCTGGATAACATATTAACACACTACAAGAAACAAAGAGAAATACACTCACTACCCCATAAAAAGCTAGATAGGTCACATGAAGTAGACTGGAGACGTCTCCAAACCCGAACCTTCCAAAACCCAGTACACCTCAACTGCATTTACCCCATAGAATTCCCCTACGCTGGTTGTAGCCTATGTAAGCACGAATACGCAGACATAGAATACATTCTATGAAAATTCACACGTCTCACAAACCTCTTTGTCCATAATAACCCAGACCTCCTTGAGGAGCGTTGGCTCAATGCGCTGGCCAGCTCAGAATTACAAGACAAAAAGGAATGCAGAGCAGTTTTTTCATTGATGTGAAATAAGTGCATTTACTGCTTTTATTTTACATCCTTACTCTCAAAGCCGTCAAACCACTCCTTGGATTTGAGCACACAACTTGTGGGCCTGCGAGCCCAAGCAACACCGGTCATTAAATTCACGCTAGCAACTGATGTGGCCCACATCCATCCATTTGATTAGAGCAACTAAAGCTTTTCTAGCTTACTCTAGTCCGATGAAAAAGGCAACTCGTAAAGCCTATCGCCTCCCAGTTATAGTCGTGTCTGGCTATGCAGATGAAAAGTACAGTTAAAACCCGCAATAATGAAATTGGCGAGGAAAGCAAAAAAATTCGCTCTTGTGGGAATTTCGTTGGCGGCAGAAAAGACAGGGGAATTTACTAAAAACACATTTTATTGCCAAAAGTCAGTAAGCTTACTTTGCTGAGCCTTTTCCTGCAGCACTTTCATAGCTCTTCCGTTGCCACATCATCGTTGTGCTAGCCGAAAAATGAGTGAATTGTGTCCAGGGCTTTCAACACATCCTGCGGGGTCATTCTTTTCTCTGGCAGGTCCGATCTTTAGTGGTCAGGATCGCCTGCCTTGCATGCACTACTGATGATTGCTTCATCAGTCATTTATTCGTGCACGATAACGTCTTCATCCGTGTGAATGAACTCATCGAAGCTGAGACCATCCATAATTTCATTTGCCATGGCACAAAGTTTGCCTGTTCTTGATATCGGCCTTGTTTTTTGATAAGCATGGACAGCAGGCTGCATGCAACGCCAGATTTGTTGGCAATGTCCATTTTTTACCTGCCCTTTTCCACCTGAGTGATAATTGTAGCCTTATCTTCCAGCGTGTTGAACTTCCGCTTTTTCGTTAGAGGCAGCATCTTTGCGAGCAGACAGAGCAGACTGTATGAATGATACACACAGTTCACGTCACACCAAGCACACACAGCTCCCGGCCGCGGCGGCTGCATTTCGGTGGAGGCAAAATGTTGAGGCCCGTGTGCTATGCGATGTCAGTGCACGTTAAATAACCCCAGGTGGTCGAAATTTCTGGAGACCTCCACTACGGCATCTCTCGTGATCAGAGCTGGTTTTGGGACTTTAAACCCCACAAATCAATCAATCCAAGCACACACAGCGACTGCTACCGGTCCACACACACAACCTTGTGTGGCAGCAACGGGTAAACAAAGCCGACAATGCCAATGAACAAAGCTCCACGTGGATGTGAATTTGGTTGGTCCGCGATTATGAGTCTGCATAACAAGTAGGTGTTTCCGTGTCAACTCATTAAAATATTAACACGTGCCCGCTGCAAAGTGCCCGCTGCCTCCAATTCTAGTGGTTAATTTTTAAAAATGTAGTTGGTACTGCTAATATAAATGTATTTTTGGTTGGGAAACTGTGCAGTCACCTGTACCAATGGGCAAACCATCATCATCATCATCATTGTCACCAGTTTTTTTTTTTTTTTTTTACAATGATGGCAGTTGCTACTCATGTGCACTGTGGTTATAGTTTGACGCAGTTTAAGGGCACTACGGATGCATTTGAGCAGTTTTCGAGTGTAGTTAATGTTATGAGAGTAGATTATTTGTGCACTCTCGTTTCAAAAATTTTATTAATGAGGGACTGCGGTAAAAAATGTTTTTTGTAGTTGTGAGTTAATGAAATGCATCGACTCCGTTGAGCGCTCGCCGGTGCTTTGAAAATATTTCATTGCGAGAATTTCGTTCCCTTGCGATTTCGTTATCTCGGGTTTCAACTGTACACAGCTGTGGTGCAGCCATTATCAGGCATTGGCAGAAGTGCAGTGAAACAACAAATATCTTTTCTTACTTAGTTGCATCATTTTCTATAACTTATTGTGCAACTTCTTGAAAATTTGAAAAAAGAAAACTTGCTGAACAACCTGACTTTGATGTGCACTGCAGTGAAAGGTTAAAAAAATGGAGAGGGTGCGCTTGCTTGATCATTGGCGCCAGTTTCAAATCTCTCAAAAAGAGGAGGGGTCTGCTTGCACAAGTGGGGGCACTTGTTTGGGATTTTATGGTTACTTTAAAAGGCCTCATAGAATAAGTACCCTGTAATAGGTTAAATACCCCCTAAATGTACCAGTTCGTTACTGTGAGGTTCCAAGTTTAGATTTTTTGTCGTGTGCTAACGTAAATTTGCCTCAAGGTTGGAGCAGTTGTAAATCAGCAAGCAGCTTTCTGTAGCCTACCATTTGGTGACAGTCTTAGTGTTGGCAGTACTTACCACATTGGTGCTGGCAAAATAGTGTGTGTGCCGAAAGTTCACTGTGAGGCAGCTACCGAATATGGCTGCCCCTTACATGGGCCAACCAGTCATGACAGAAAGAAAAAAATAGTGTTGTGGTGGCTCTCTGCATCCTAGGCAGCCCACTGCATGCACAAAACTGTATGCCCAAGAAATGTTTATGCAATCCAATCCACTTACAACAATACCATCTTAAATATATATGAGACAAACCTGCCTTCGATCCCCCCGAAGGCAGGTTTGTCTTTTCGTCCATTTCAATTCCTTTCTACTTACTCCACAATTACAATACTACAATTAACTTCCTCTATGCTTTCCTTGGCTTCATTGTCTGTTTGCTCATTAAGTTGTTTCTAACAAATAAAAAAATGAGCCCTTGACCCCTTCCCTTTTGTTAACTATATATCAGGTATGACAATGAGGAGCTGCTGCACAGAGAACCAACCCTTTTACTATGATGCCCCCATGTGGCATTTTGGTTATAACAATGAACTCTGGCCGCTGGGTGTGTGAGAAATCCTAGAATGTGAAATCCTTAAAAAGAAAGCCCAGCCCCTGTGCACTTGCCCTCCCTCCTATAAAAGGGGCACCCCACTGTCATGCAGCGGAGGCTTGTTCTTCTTGGAGGGTGTATCTGCCCCTCTTCCATTGTGCTACCCCCCTTTACCAGCTGCACCCCCACCCTCAAAAATGAAATAACAAAGGATAATGGTTCCAAAGTTTTCTGGCCTTGAGGAACCCAGGTAACTTTTCCGGAGGGGCTTCAGTGCTGTGCTGTGGCCACTGAAGTAAAAGAAGAAAAGGGAGGGGGGCAAAGCACTGCTACAGGGGTATAGGACAGGGGCATTTTCCTGCTTTTTTTCCCCCTATGGTACTTCTACCATATGCGGGCCATAAACGGTGTCCGTTGAACGGGATTGTCCTACAGCTACAGCTTTGGTTGTCACTTAGAAGTCAACTTCACTGCTGTGCATCATTGTTGAGTGGGGAAGCATACATTGTGTGGGATAGGGGCTATTGGCCATCCCCTCACTCAGGCACACACACCACAGATGAACTCTGCTGTCTCCTTATTTAGCTTTTTTCATGCAGCCCTGTTATAGCACTTATTGGTTGTAACTCTGTGATTTTGATGGCACTTCAATAAGTGCATTAAACTGTGCTGTTATCATGAAACAGAAGTTTATTGGAAGAAGATTCAAAGCACAACCTAAATGCAGGACAGTGAGGACCATAGCACAGGACAACTACTAAGAAATGTATCCTAACAAAATTCATTGCTGGGCTAGTTGGTTCATATGAAAACAGTGCAAAGCACTATTTAAATGTTGGATTTGGAATGATGTAGAGTTTAGGACTAGCACTTTTCCGGTGCTTTGTGTTCTTCTGTATCCCGTATTGGAGTTGACTTTTCATTTTTATTTGGAAATTTCATCAGGACTGGCGTTTGTTACATTTTTTACTCTTTGAAAGAATGGGTGAATGGTCTCATCATGATGTGCTGGGCTGCAAGGAGCACTTGACACGCTGCCCGCGTGTGAACACTCTGTTGCACTGAAGCATGTGTTCCTCGCAGGCATGCATTTTGGGTGTCCACGAGGAACAGCATTGATCCCCCCCTCCCCCTTTTTTTTGCTTGCAGCATTGAGTCTATGATGTGCAACTTATTTATCATCAATGCAGGGATGCAAATGCTGCTACAATTGCTCCAACCTGCTACATTTCATGAATTCTGCTACATCCATGCTCCAAATGAATGAAACTGCTGCAATGCTGCTTGTGGACACGGTCCCTGATATTGCAGACAGGCATTTGCTGTCACTTTCAAGCTCTGAGGCTACATACTAGCAGTGTATGGCCATTGTGGGAGTCTAGTCTCATGGCGGGTTTTTACTTGGCCATCACACACTGTGCTCAGACCAAGTACAAAGAATCGGGCAGTTGTCTGCATTGGTTACAAAAAGTCTTTCGCATCGGTTTTATGATGGAGCACCTACAAAACTGCTAGAAGTGTTTGGTGGCACTGCAGGTAAGTGCAAAAGGCTCCCAAAAATTATGAGGCCGCCCATATCCAAAACCTGTTTTGAGAGCAGTGCATTCAACACTTTTGTTTTGTATCGCTGTTTAGTCATTTTTTTGAGCACATCGAAAATAGCTTCTCTCGACTTTGTGGCATCTCAAAACAAGCGGCAGCAATTTCTTACATATAGAGGTTGCTTGCAATGTACTAGATTTGTTGATGATGTGACTTCCAGTTTCTTTTAAAGATTGCTTGCAAGATAACCAGAAAGGTCTTGGTTTTTATACCATTGCCATTGTGTGCCAGCGATGCCAGCTGTCATGGTGCAGTAGGATGGATGCATTTGCATTGAAAACCCCATGTAAAGTAGGTTTACCATTTTACAACTGGGGCCCACAGCAGTTTAGGTTTATTGCCCCAGTGACCCTCATAGCAACAGTGTACCTTCAGTTTATCAAAATCGCAAATAAGTATCTTGCATTATATAGAGGTTAGTTACACGTGGTGTTCTATAAACATAGTTATAAAACGCTTAATATTTCAGTATGGTTCTGTTAACTTTGTGCTGTAATTTTATATAATCTTCTTTGCTGACGAAGTAACTTCCTCGCTACTGACTGAAAACCACATTCCTAAGGCATGTCAGCATGGTTTTTAAGATCAGCGTGTTATAGGTCTCTTCTGTGGTGTCGCTTTGATGTCTTGCTGTTTGCTGTTCATCAAGAAATGTTCTGGTGCGCTCTTTTCATTTTGGCACAGCTGTTATGTCAAACTAGCATTTATTCATTTTACTCATTATTTAAACTTGTTTTATCATCTGTATCGAAAGCAGCTATAATTGTTTTGTCTGCTTTCTCATCTTGGCAACCTGCTACTAAACTGAGTGTGGCTGCTACAAATTGTCATTTTTCATGCTGCAAAATCTGCTTCAAAATGCTTCTGGCCATTCCCATCACTGTCAGTGTTGCTATGGGGCATTGCCTTTTGGCTCCAAAGGGCCATTGTTCCCCTGGGTTTGTGACAAAATAGCAGTTGGGTGCTGCTGGAAAAAAAGGACACATGCAGCTGCAAACTAGTGGACGTGACAAAGTGGTGTCTTTGATTACTTGCAGTAGTCCACAGTTACCTGGATCCCATTTTTACAAATACCGTCGACCCCAGATATATCGAACTCGAAGGGGATCGCAAAACAGTTTGATATATTGGTAATTCAAAATAGCAAATTTGCCTATTCAAAGCTCGTGTTATAACAGCACACATGTGCACACATGCACACATTTGCTTCCAGAGATCGTAACAAGCAGTAGCTTACTGCCTGCGATATGCAACAGACCAGCATGAAAACAGTTGCATTTTATTTCTTATGAAAGGAATATCTAAGCTTCTTGTAAGCCATCAGGTTCCTTGAGCCCTCCTGGGGCCTTATGGATCAGCAAACCCAGGCCTTCCATTGCGCCACAACAGCAACGAATGACTGCGAACGCCAGTACAAGGCTCTCTGAGCATGGTACAAAGTCGTTTAGCAGTGACGTAGACACTTGTCGCTGGTTGGGGCCAATCCCTTGGCACGGGCGACGTCGACTACGATCTCGGGATCGGTGCGGTCAGAAACAGCTCGCACACCATCATCGGCGCTAATGAAGTTGCTTGCTGTGAGCCTGTCTGATACCCCTGACACACGGGCATGCTAAAGTACTTTAGGTAAGGGGACATCTGCCGGAACGGCGTTCATGCCCAGTGACACACGACAAAGGAGTATCTCCTTCCCGGCAAAGTTCCTTTGCAGAAAGGTAGATCAGCGATCTACTTTTCGAGCGTAAAGGCGTACTCTCTCCGACAGCGTACACGACCCGTAAACAAGAGAGAACTTTTCACAAAATTACAACACCCCGCAATTATTTTCTTGCCTTGCGTACAAGCTTTAGCTTTTAGCTGTGTAATGAGATTTGTCGGGCCGCAAAGATTTAGGTTTACCGCACTCTCGAACGCTCACACCGCCGCCATGCGGAGTTCCGGCAGTCGTTATCTTTTTCGTCAAGGCGTGACACGTACAATCAACATTATTAGCCATCAGAAATAAAAACGGTATTTTTACAACCCACAATTGCTAAAGGTAATTAAATGCGGAACTTTTTAAAAACGTTCACTATCTTGCTGCTTTAACAAGGAGCGCCATTTTTTGCGGCGTTCGTCTTAGGAACCACCTAAAGAAGTTCACGTGCTGCCATGTGTCATCGGCGCAGCTCCTTTCTGCAGAGGGTCCTTTGGAGTAGAATAAGGGGTTCACTACAAAGGACTTTACTTTCGCCCGTCTGTCAGGGGTATGAGACAGCGCCCAGGAATGCTGATAGCTCACGAAATTCATCGAGGCATCCAATGCCATTGCCAGCAGCGGTAACCCATGCAATGTCACCACTTCGCATCACAAAGCACACTTAGGGAAACATTTCACAACAAAGCTTCACTTGACTATGGATCTGAAGCACCAGTCATCGTTCTTCTCGTCCCGAGAAAGTCCATCTTTAGTTAATGGATTTAACTTCCAAACAGGTTGATCAGGTTGATCACAAGCAGAGATGCACGCTACAAGTCTGCAAAGTGCCATATTGCCAAAACAAACACTAACTTGACGATTATGATGGCTTTTATGGCTTTGCAGCAAACCGCAACTAACAAAAACAAACATAGCCTTCGAGATTGACACCATAAAGATGATGTAGATGAGGTAATACGGCTCCAAACCTCGAAGGCTATGCTTTTGTGAACTACAAGCGGTAGCGCGAGGGCAATTATCGAAAGGCGCACATCGCGTTGATGCAAGTCGACGCTGCCAGTGCAGTCTGCCGGAGCCACTGCCTCTTTGTATCCAGCTCACTTGCTGCACATACTTACTGGGCGCTAAATCAACATACAGAAGAGAGAGACACACAGAGCACCTACTAGAACCAACTAGCCCAAGAGGAAGTTTTATCACTTGCTGCGTTTGCCTGTCAGGCCTTTTCAAAAATGTTGCTGCTTCACGTTATGATCTCAAATTGCTGCAGCAGACAAGTTAGTGCACTGACAAGTGCTGCACAACCCCCAAAGCAGTGCAACGACACTGTGTTGTCAACACCATTGCATGCAAAAATGGATCGCAACATGTTAGGGGGCAGTTGAAACATGATCAACTTATGTAAGGAGGCACGCATTTTAGGGGTTCGGCATGGGTCAAAGTTCAATATATAAAATGCAGCGGTCCACGGGTGTTCGATGTACCATATTTACTCGAATCTAGGCCGGCCCCGATTCTAAGCCAACCCCCACCCAAGAGTCCGAAACCAGGGGGGGGGGGGGGGGGGGGGGAATTATTTCGAATGTAGGCCGGACAAATGGCGAAGACAGCGTTCACAAAGAGAAAACCTTTATTGAACATGAAGATGAAACGGAGCAATTGGTCCTGCCGCTAGTCCTGTTGTGTGTGTTTCTTTGTCGTTTTTTTTCGCGCTGCTTCTAGTTATTTGCATCATAAAGATGCCACGCTCATTCAGAGTCATCGTCGCTGACTTCTTTGTCGCTGTCTTCAAACAGTGCGCAATCCCCGGTGCCATCAAGCACATCGGATATACTGCACTTCTTAAAAGCGTGCACAATCAGAGTTCCTGGGATGTCGTCCCAGGCTGCAGCTACCCATCCTGACATCTGAGACGGTGACGCCCGCTTGATGCGGACCGTTGGCGTCAGCTGGTGGTCCTCCTCGCTTAACCAGTCCGTGTATAACCCCCGCAGGCGATCCTTGAATGGCTTGTTCATGCACACATCAAGTGGCTGCATCTGGCCCGTCATTCCACCCGGTATAACTGTGATGTTGGTGTTCATTTCGGCCAGCGCAGCCTTGACGCTGTCGGTCAAGTGCCCACGGTATGAGTCCAGCACAAGGAGAGAGTGCTTGCACAGAAGGGCACTTGGATGCTGCCGCCATATAATATTTAGCCACTCCTCAACCATGGCGCTTGTCATCCACCCGTTCTCGTTGGCCCGCACGATGATGTTTCGCGGGAAGGCCTCTTTGGCGGGCAGCGTCCTCCTCTTAAAGGGCCACTAAACAGGCTTCTACTTTTTTTCAAGCCACCCAAACAAGCTAAATCAATCGGAGAAGGTTGCGGCAATCACATTCTGCAAATATGACAGTGTTGCGTGCCACACAGATGCCAGATTTCCAAAAAAAATTCCCGCGCCTCTTTCCTACGATTGACCAGTCGCCCTCGCATACTAGGTGTCATCACATTCTACTACAAACAACTTTGCGCAGTTGTAGCTCATTGATTGGTCGAAACCAGGTCTATGTCAGATCCTGTGGCCATCCCATCGGCGTGAGCGCAGGAGCAACCGGAACTGCAGCACAAGTGTCAATGACATTAATCGCTCACGTCATGTCACGTGTCAAAAGTGGGCGGAGTCTCGACGGCGCGCCGCGCCTACCCTCTCCTCGCCAGAGAAGGGTGGGGAGGCCGACCGAGAACGAAACCGACGCAAGCGGCCACTTAAACCCGTGTAACTTTTTTATTATTGTACCTACTCACAAAATTCTTGTGGGAGCATGTTCACATCGCACAGGAGCACAGTTATATCTTTAAAACAAATTTTGGACCTTGGGGTTGTTTAGGGGCCCTTTAAAAACGATATAATGAGGGAGCTTGTGCCCGTACGCTTGCAGCACATCATCACAGTCGCGCGCTGCTTCTCATGCCCCGCAGAGCGCACCTTCACTTTCTTAACCCCTTTTTCAGAGACGGTGTACGCCACCGGCATGTCAAAATACACCAGCGTTCAGCCCGCGTTGCCGATTTGGCCTAGTGGATACGCTCTCGCTTCTCTCTTTCGAAGCAAGAAACGCTGGAACTCCAGCAACTTCTCTTCATAGTCAGCCAGTAACTTTTGGGCGATTGAGGTACGACGACGGAGGCTGAAGCCGAAGTGCTTCAAGAATTTCTGCAGCCAGCCTCAGCTGGCTTTGAAGTCTGCTGCTGAAACACCTCGCTCCCTTGAAAGCTCCCTTGCCTTTGTCTGGAGCACTTCCGTTGTTACTGGAAGGGCAGCTGCTCGCTGCATTCGAACGAAGTCTGCCAATGCCATGTCCATTGCAGGGTGACGGCCTTTCCATGGACCGGTAAAAGCCATCCTTGTTGTGGCACACGCAGAGAGCTTCTCCCATTGGCTCCTCCAGCGACGCACATTTTTTTCATCCACTCCAAAGTCCCGCCCGGCTTGAACTTTGGATGACGACTCCGCGGCTAGGACAACTTTCCTTTTATAAGTGGCACTATAATGGCACCGCCTGTTTGACGCCATTGTGCTATGCCGCACACAGGCCACTCGAAGCGCGACTCGAAATGACGAACGGCTCGCCTCACCACATAGATCAAAATGGCAGCCTCGCGTGTGTACTTAAGTCAGGTGTTGGCTCAGCTACTAACGGCTATGATACCATCTAGTTGGCGTTTTCTAGGTGGTGCTAGTTGTGCACCACTTTTCTCAATGAAAAATGGCGCATTATTCAAAATCCTCGAATCTAAGCCGACCCTGGAGTTTAATACAAAGAAATGTGAAAAAAAAAAATCCACGCATATCCACGGAGTGAATGATGATGAGTGGGCGAAGCTCTGGAGGTTCATCGGTAAAAACCGTGAATCTTCCGTGAATCTTGCCCAGTACATCATCAAAGACGTGACAAACACTGTGTCGCCATCTAGCGCTCTCCTATCACACTAGAGCACGCAGCGAGCGCCACCGCGCCATCTATTGATCAATTCACGTACTAGCTTAGCAGCACTGCAGTGCTCGGACGGATGGACGGACAGACAAACAGACGGACGGACAGACAGACAGACGAATGGACATACAGACGGACGGACGGACAGACAGACAGACTCCCATGCTACGCGTTCCCATACATCTGAATGAAGCGAGCACTGCGGCGCCATCACGCCATGTAGTGTGCACTTCATAAAACTACAGGTGGCTACATACTACATCGGAGGAAGGGCAGACCCACGCCCTAAGGAGCTTCGCCCCTAAAAAAACTTATCGGCCTAGATTTGAATAAATACAGTGCGTGTTCCATCTCTATACTTTTGCATTCAGTTTTGAAGGGGATTTTCCAACTATTTGATATATCCTAGTTTGATATATCCAGGATTGACTGTGTGCCATTTATTCGAACACCCTCTTAAACCTGAGATTTTATTGCGATAGCAATTATATGGACAGTCTCGATGGGTCTTTGCCATCGGCATTGCCGTCATGTTCCATATAAAGTCCAAATAGATAACAAGCCCCACGCATTGTATGTTATACCCATCGCTGAAAGCATGCGAGTGGTGGTGATGCACATGGCTGAAGCAGAGATCAAGTGAGCCCAGCCCATCTCCGTCACTCGGAGGGCGCATGTGATGACATCAGCCAGACGGGACGCCTGTATTCGACACAAAGGGAGACACCCTGCCCGTCTTTAACGATCATGAAAAGAAGCAATAGGGGTTGTGGGGGCCATTTTTTCTCGAGCAGCAATTGTGGACTTCACGTGGTCGCCATCGCTGGTGCGTGCACTGTCCCGGCAGCTATCAGCGGGAAACTCGTTAAGCCCTTCTACGTGCTGCACCCTCAACATGAAGAGACTGTGATAAGCGTCCTTGGAGCAGCCGTATTCTCTTAGACCAGTGCTTTGTAGAGTTATGTGAGATTGTATCCAAAAGAGTTAGCTGCCAGCCTCACTTTGACATTTTATGTCATGCATTGCTATTGCATTCATTGCTTCACCCTTCTGGCAGAAATGCAGCTTTTTTCATCATCCTAGTGACTTCAAATTGATGAAGTTTTGCTGTATATGTGTGTTTATGGAGAAAAGATCAGAAAAGGGACTTCAATAACACTCAGCAGTCAATAATGCTCGGCTGGTTTTGAGTCCTGCTTTTTCAGTTCATGTGCTGCTGGCCTGCCCGATGCATCAGCTGTTACTGTTACTGGGCATAAAAGGGCACCCTCGTTGACATCATGGCAATTTACCATATGCCGTTTGATATTTGTGGGCTACCATCAGGCTTTCTTTTTCTTTTGACAAATAGCAAGACTTTTCTGTTGCACTGAGCATGTGTCTGAGACCCATCTTTTTAACAGCTGTACATTGACATACTTCATTGCCAAGGAGTAGCTATGTTAACTTCGCTCTGGCGTCATTTCGCTTGATCCCTTGCTGCCCATATTGTCGCAAGGCCTTTTAGATGCGAAGCACTTCTTAGCGAACTTATCCATCCGTCCGTCCGTCCTTCCATCCATCCATCCATCCATCCTGTTTCGCTAATGGGATGTTAATGAAAATTGGTCACAACATGACTACATGACGAACATAAATGACGGCTCATAACATGAAAATCATGACATGCATGTCATGAGCGGCATGATTTACATGCGACGGTCTTGGTGCTCTCCTGGCCATTTCGTTAATTGGACGTATACGAAAATTGGTATGCCACAACATGACTGCATGGCGAACATGACTGACAGGTCACAACATGAAAATCATGATATGCATGTCATGAGTGACATGATTTACATGCCACGCATTTCGTTAACGGGATGTATACGAAAATTGCCATGCCACAACATGACTGCATCACGAACGTAAATGACAGGTCATAACATGAAAATCATGACATGCATGTCATGAGCAACATGATTTACATGCCACGGTCTTGGTGCTCTCTTGGCCATTTCGTTAGGGGGAAGTACAGTCGAACCCCGGTTTTACATCCCCCAGTTTTACGACGACCTGCATTTTACGACGGATTAGTCCGGTCCCGGCGAAAGCCCCATAGACACAATGCATTAAAAACCTCATTTATACAATGCGATCACCCCGCCACGGTGGTCTAGTGGCTAAGGTACTTGGCTGCTGATCCGAGGGTCGCGGGATCGAATCCCGGCCGCGGCAGCTGCATTTCGATGGAGGCGAAATGTTGAGGCCCATGTGCTGTGCGATGTCGGTGCACGTTAAAGAACCCCAGGTGGTCGAAATTTCCGGAGCCCTCCACTACGGCGTCTCTCATAATCAGAACTGGTTTTGGGACGTAAAACCCCACAAAACAACAATACAATGCGATCTTACGCCGAACCCGCGTTACACGATGATCCACGCGAAGCAGGGTGACCAAACGGCGAATAAAAGGGAAGTGCCTGCGGGCATCTTTCGTTGCACCGGCTCTTTGTCACCCCTGCGCATGCCTAGCGCTCGGGAAACCGGTTCGTTTCTGCTTTCCGCTGCCGTTTGTTCGTCTTCCCCTGGCCCTCCCATCGGCGGCCGGCGCCGCGAGTAGCGGCGTAGAGTGGCGCGGTTGTTGTCTTCCCCCATTCTTTTTTACCCTTTCCGACCAACCATCTCTCTCCCGCTCTCCTGTGATCTCCCTCCTGTGATAACGAAAAGCGAAGCGGCACACACAAAGGCAGACATCGTGGCGACAACCACAAAGCAGGCGCTAACCCTAACCGTAGCAGACGACGCACGGAGTAGCCGCTGGAGAAGGCCACCGCGTCATCATGCGCAGCAGCGGCCGCACGTTCCCCCACTATCTCGAGGTGCCCGCACTTGTTGCAATCGCAGCTTCGCTCCCAAGCGCGGGATACTCGAATGCCCCCGCGAGCCTCCCAATCATGCGCGAACCATGCTTCCAGCACGCCACTGCCGATCCCGCCGACGGCGGTGGAAAAAAGCGCACGACTTCACGAACACAAAAACCAAAATGGTGCCGGTCGGTTAAATGGCGCGTGAACGGCACTCGCTTGAAGTTGTGCTGTTTCGGAGCGTGTTTGAGCGGCACAGCAGCTGCCGCTGCTCATAATATATTTGATATGAAGTAGTTTTAGGACGAATTAGGCGCTGAAAATCCGCCTTTTGCATGTCTGTGTGGTGGCCTCTCGCGGATACGGCGCGAAACAAGCTGTATGGCGTCGCGCCGAACCTGTCGTGCGCTACTGCAGCGTTTCTCTATGGGCACAACGTGGTCGGGCAGCGACACACACAGTGATCGTTGCAGTTTCTTTCGATTTGAAACGCTGTATGAATTTCCGGGAGGCCTCTCCGGCATGGTGAACACAGCGAAAAGGGCAGACCATGAGAAAGCCTTGGGTGTCTAAAAACGTCGCAAAGTGCCGCCCGAACAGGAAAGGCACGGAGGCTAGAAGACGCCGCTAGCTTCCCACATGGTCAGTTGAGGGGCGGAATCCGGTTTGTTTGAGACCGCGCGCGTAAAAGAAAAAGAGGTGGGGGGTGACTTCTCGTGAAAGCGTACGGCACCTGCCCCTGTCACGCTGTCTACATGCTCGAGAGACGCCAGGACCGCTTTTGCTGACTTTTTGTGTTGTTATTTGTTGTTTTGTTGCTTTTCTCTACGTCCCCTTTCCGGTTTTTCCCTTCGAAAATGAACCAGTCGTCTTAGTGCTCTCGGTTGAGGTGTCCACACTGAGAGACAGTTACCGTGCACTATTCTGGTGCGCTGAAAGTGAATGGACGTCTTGTGCCTTTTTCAACTCTCCGAAGTTTCTCTCCGATTAAGCCTACAGAGAGATAGCTAGAGCTCAATCTGCGGTAAGGTTTGCTGCCAGTAGTGCTTGTTCAAGTCACGGAGCACCAGCATACCTGGCCGGAGTCATGAACGGACGTACAACGAGGCCAGGATCAATGAAAACGCTAAACGAAGTGCAAGGGAAGGAATTCATGGCAGCAACGAATGAGGAATGTTCGGGGATGAGGTGTGTGTGCGCGGTCCAATGTTTAATGAGTTGAACCCCACGTCAATTATGTGAAGTATTCGTCCTCCATCATCGGATACAACAGGTAACGTGCTGGAATAACACCTCATCTTGCAGGGTACGATCTCGTTATTGTGTTGATCCAAGTGACCATGTGCATTGCCGGATGTCTGTTTTTGCCTATCCGTGTCGTTCTTACAAAAAAACTGTTTGATTACGGGAGTACGGAGCAATGTTTCACTGAACTACAAGTTCTGATGTGTTCTTCGTGCGTTCTTCGCGGCTAAGACCGTGTCAGATACGCGGCATTTGCTTGTCCGCACCGTACGATGATGTGAAGAACTTCATGTTACCAAAAATGTGTGTCTGGATGGTGTTCCAGCCCAGCTGGTGCCGACTATCATTACTTTCGGTAACGGGTACACCGTTCCACACTGCGCGCCGCTTGCGTCGCCTGCTACGATGCCGTATGGGTCGTTTGCGCCGTATGCGGCGCATGCGCACTCGGACCATGCAAAAGGCGGATTACAGGAGGGGTAGTTTATGACACATACAGTGCAAATACGCGGTTATCCGAAAAGCGTGTTTTTCGCAATTTTTCGACTTTCACAAGGCCGTGACCCCCCTTAAGTGTGTGCCATGTTTCGCTACGGCTGTTGCGAATCACGCCAGTTGATTGCGGTGCACTCAAGGGCATAAATTTTTCTGTTTGGATTTTACGACGCCCGCATTTTACGACGCTTTTTCGTGGTCCGGAGAACGTCGTATAATCGGGGTTTCACTGTATAGGAAGATTGGTGTGCAACATGACTGCATGACGAACATAAATTACAGGTCATAACACGAAAAGCATGGCATGCATGTCATGGGCGACATGATTTACATGCCACGCATTTCGTTAATGGGATGGATACCAAAATTGCTATGGCACAACATGACAGCATGACGAACGTAAATGACAGGTCATAACATTAGAATTGTGACATGCGTGTCATGAGCAGCATGGTTTACAAGCCACAGTCTTGGTGCTCTTGCGGCCGTTTCGTGAATGGGATGTGTACGAAAATTGCTATGGCACAACACGACTGCGTGGCTATCATAAATGACAGGTCATAATATGAAAATCATGACATGCATGTCATGATTTTCATGTTATGTGTCATGACCGGCATGATATACATGCCACGTTCCTGGCACTATACTGCCGTTTCGTTAATGGGATGTATACGAAAATTGGTTTGGCTACAACATGACTGCATGACGATCATAAATGACAGGTCATAACATGAAGATCGTGACATGCATGTCCTGAGCGGCATGATCTTCATGCCACTCGTTTCGTTAATGGGATGTATACCAAGATTGCTATGGCACAACATGACTGCATGACGAACGTAAATGACAGGTCATAACGTTAGAATCATGACGTGTGTATGAGCGGCATGGTTTACATGCCACAGTCATGGTGCTCTTGCGGCCGTTTCGTTAACTTCATATGTACCAAACTCGGTATAGCGAGACAACAATGCAAATCCATTTTACGTTCCTGATGCGTGCTTCGCATTTCCTTGATTCCCACTGCATGTGGAATCTGCCACTTTTTTTATTTGCTATGGCTGCAAGATCGACCCGTAGGTGGCAGCACCATCACCGCATTAGTGTGCATAGGCGGTCAGAGGCGCGCATTGAAATGTGCACAGCGACGCAACGTTGTGAGTGGTTTGAGGCAACGGTTAGCTAAATGAAAGCATTGACTGAAATCAAATGGGTATACGGACATGCGTTTATGTCACTTTAGTGCTTGAGGCATGCAAAATATTCTGATTGCATGTGAAAGAAGCATAATCTGCCATTAAGAGGACACTGGCATCACCCAGCCTCACCGTCTGACTTCCTCGGCACTTCCATCTCTCTTTCTTCTCTGGTCATACTTAAGTTCTGTTTTATGCACAATGTTTGCATTGGTGTTGCGTGAGTGAAATATAGCTCAGTATTGAGTTCTCTTGCATTTTTCAGAATTGGCTGCAGAAAGAAAAAAGGCTGGTACTGCACATTCAGTTGAAGTAGCAGCTTGTTTACCCTGCACAACCACGTATACAATGCAAACACTTAACCTGCTCAGTTAGACACTTAACCGGCTCAACTACATCACTGCAACACCACTTGATCACCATTGGAACGTTTGGCACACATTATTATTCAATAAAATTTTTAATAACGAGAAGCGTGGCTTTCTTCACGTGTTTACTTGCATGACTGTGATGTGAAAAATTTTCAATTAATTTAGGGAGCAAGAACATGCGTTCTTCAAGCAAAATATTATGAAGCTTGCGCTAAGTCACAGTGGAGCTTGTCGATTTGAGGTTTGACATCGTTTCGCTATGTCTTACCTGGCCTGGCCAGGTTTTGCAAGTTCATCCTGTTTAGTATTTGCCCAATTGGGCTTGCCTCAATTAGTCTTGTCTTAATTATGCTTGTCAACATAATTGTACTTGTCTTAATTAGTCTGTCCAATCAATCTGGCCTTAATTAGTCTTATCATAAGTATACATGACTTAATTAGTATTAGCCTAACTAGTTTTGAATTAGCATTAGCTATACACTTGACTTAATTGAAATTGGCCTAATTAGTGTTAACTTGAATAAGTTGGGCATAATAGTTGTTTAATTAGACTTATCTTAATTAGCCTCAACTATGCTTAGTTTACTTGGCTAAACTGGGCATGGTTGCTATGATGATGCACGGCTCGTCGAGTTTTTCGCTTAGACCGGTACAATGAATAGCTTAAACAGCTTTAGTGTTTAAATATGTGCTGTTTTCCATCTTGGTATTTACACCATAATAGCACACAACTAGATGCTAAATGCCGGGTCGCCGCATCATGCATGATCCTCGTGTAATACAGTGCCAAAGTTCACTTGTGAGGTGAATACTTTCTCCATAGTGGTATCAACGTTATACAACGAGAAGACATCTTAAGCACAATGAAGGCTCATAATGTGTCAGTCAAGCTTCTGAGTGTCAGTCAAGCTATTATATGCCAGTGAACAAGCACATTGTGGCATAGGTGCATTATTATTTTTGTCTGCCACTGACATATTTGTGTCAGCTCATATTATCTCATTTGTGTTGTCACAAACAATGACATATCGCGAGACGATATCACTACCATAGAGAATTTGCATATTGATTCCAGTGTAATTTGTTCTGAAGAATGGCAGTTACCTTTTGTTTTATGCTTGAAATACACTGCAGCAGCTAAACTGAAATTATTGTGCCAGACTGGCCGTATGAAGATGACATGGCACGCTCTCGACACATGCACTCAGTGATCCTAATGATAGGGAAGACCACAGTGCAAGGCCAAATACTTTTGTATATTTGGATAACAATACGTGCAAGCATTTAAGACTGAGGTAGCACCAGGAAAAAAACATCCTGGAGGTTAAGTGCGACGCACGCACGCATGTAAATGCGCAGTGGCTAGCAGACGACGCACTTCAACTTATTCTAGTGGTTATCTTGCAAGCTGTATGTGGAAATTGTATGCCGCTTGTGCATTGTGTTGTGCGAAATGAGTTCAAGAAGGGGGCACTAGAAATTTTGGAAGTCTACATTGCTGGAGTGTAATTATTTGTTATTTTGGGGCTTTCTTTCTCGGATGTAGTAAACTTTCAGTTTAATGAAGAAATCGCCACAGTTTTCTCAAGTTCATGAGTATTACAAGATTATTATTATTATTCTGTGATAATTAGTGAGTAGGCATACTAGTCTTTTTGTTTTTTTTTCCTCAGCTACCTCTTTATTGTACTGAAAATAAACATGGAATAAAGATAACTTTGCATGGTACCTCTTAAAGGGTATGTAAATTTTATGCATATGTTTATTGCAGATCCGCACAAGGGCAGTCTCCTGCAAGCAGATGTCGATGATATCAGCCGTACATATTTTGCTGTTTGGTTGCAAAAGAGTGGAACTGGTGAATGGTGTGGTCCAGGTTGATGGCTGGTAAGTTTGAATTTTGTTAGCCAACTGTAAGCTCTGCACTGCATCAATTTAGTTACTAATCAGGGAGTTATCTGATTTTCCAAATTAACAATAGTGGAAATGACAAGCTTTTATTGTATTTGGCTTTCGTATGCGTACTCTTTAAAGCTGTTATTTAAAGCATGTAGTGACAATCAATTTGCTTTTAAATCTCATCAGTTGTGCAAGTCCAGACCATTTGCCATGAAAGGCCAAGGCAATCCAACTTTGAGCCACCGGCAGCTAAGCCTATGAGGTCTCAATTCAACAAGCAGTCTTAATTCTTTTTTTTTTTATACGGGCAGTGTTTGTTGTATCCTTGAAATGGAAGAAAGTGTGATAGCCTACACCACCGTTTATTAACGGACAAAGGCTTCAGGTAATCAGAAATGAGGTCTATTTGGTCCTAGGTGGGAGCCGTCACTTCAATGGGCGCCACCATGTTTGTTTACGGTGTCTTTGAGGGAGGCTTTGGGGCTCCCAATTCCAGAAATAGCATGCATGCCCAACGCAAGACCCAGATGCACTTTGCACCTCGTGCATTCGCAGTAGTCTCGACGCTATTTCTGTGGAGCCCTAAAGCATTAAACGCCCCTATTCAAAAACTACCTATTGTCAGTGCTAGTCTGTGCTGCAAGCACTACACATGTTCAAGCAGTTTCACTAAGCACTCTTCTACATTACATAGCAGGTCGTTTTTAGCTATATAATAATAACTTTTCACAGAACTGTATACAGGGTTCATAACAGTCCTTGAAAACCCTTAATTTCTGTAATGCCTTTTTCAAGGCCTTGAAAACCCTTGAAATTTTTGAAGTCCTGAAAGTCATTGAATTTGTGTACATGGCTAGGCTTAATGGATTTTTCTATGCATGTTCTGCTTCTAATGGCAACCTTGTGGTATCGCTGGACAACATGGAATATTGTTATGTGTACAGAATTTTGGTATCTGTTACAAAATTTTCTTTTGTAATTTGAAATGCCAGTAACGGAAATGTGGAATGTAAAACGTGCACCTCCGATGTTGCTGGAAGTGTAGCAATTGAACAATGTTATTTTCATATTTTGGGTAGTTTTCAACACACTACTGCCCATGTGCAGCAAAATGAGCCATATTGGGATGCTGTGCGAAAATTTTTATTAAGCAAAAAAGTGTGCTCAAAAGACCCTATATTTTGTTATCATAGCCCCTCTAAATAAAGAACTGTTATAGCTACAATAAAAGTAATTACAGTTTTGAAGTGACCATCTTAATGTCTCTAGTGGTAAAGATTTCAGAGTTCTAGGCCAAGAAGTAAAGAAAGTCTTTTTTGAGGAGTGTCTCCCCTTATGCTGTTTGCTGCGCACTAACCTTCAAGTGGAACGGTGAATGGAATATGGACGAGAGTAATGAAATGCACCTCATTAAACTTGTCCTCTGTGAATGAAAAACATGCCATCACTATAAACACCCCATAGAATTAATATTAGCCTGGTAGCAAGACAAAGCTTTTTGCACGATGCAACCTGGCAGTGCACTTTTTATTTTTTATTTTATTGCGATAGAAATTATATGGACAGTCTCGACAGTTTTTTTTTTTTTTGATCGGTTTCTTGGGTCTGTGTCTGCTACATTTTTTTAATTACCTGCAACCAGTTTTCAGCAATGCATTTTTACACAGAATGCTAGATCCCTATGGCTTTAACCAAAGTTATTTTCAAATTTGAATGTTTCTGGCTGACCACTGACATTGCAGTGTAGTTCTAAATATGTTAGTTCTTAATAAAGCAATGACAGTTATCTCAAAAGGAAGTGTCGATATAAGAGCTAATTAATGCTGAGATTCATTATCTCAAGTTGTAGTTTTTAATTTGTCTGCTGCAATAAATTAACGAATTACAAGTGTTTTAGTCTGTCTCTGAAGTTTGCGATTCTTCTTGATATTCCTTCCGTAGCCATGTGTAATAAAACAGTCATAAGGTAAGCATTTCACTTGTTCTTAGTTGAGAAGCTATACTGCGATGAAGAAGCATACTGTGTGCGCTCAACAATTAAAAATCTCAAATTTGGCAGAAAAGTCTTCTCAGCAGCTGAAATTAGTATTTTATTTTTCAGGCAAACATTTTTTTTTTCCCCAAGAATTAAGTTTAGAATCATTGTTCTGGGCCACCTGTTTGTTCTTGTCTGAAATTGCCTTCTGCTCTATGAGCACTTAGGCAACTTATAAGTTTACTGTCAGACCTTCGAGCTTTCCACCGCTATCATCAGAGATATTTCAGGATGTCTGTGGTGATGCAACTACTTGAATGAAGCAAAATAGCATGAGTTCATCATATTGAAGAATTTTGTGTTTCCTAGGAAGGTCTTAAAAATTGGGTGCTGACTGTACAGTTCTTTTATGGAAATAGAACTGTTCCGCATTTATTTGGTGTTCTTGTTGTTCTCATCAAAATTTTGTCTATAAACTGGCACAGAACTACTGCAATAAATTGAGTGATAAAATACTATGCATGCATTTTAGTGGAAGGATGAAACTAAAAAAATCCACGCATATCCACGGAGTGAATGATGATGAGTGGGCGAAGCTCCGGACGTTCATCGGTCAAAACCGTGAATGTTCCATGAATCTTGCCCAGTACATCATCAAAGACTTGACAAACACTGTATGTATATATACAAGAAATTTTTTTATTCGTGAGCCGTGATTTTCCGTTTTCGTACTGTAGCCGTGTTTTCTTCGTTGGTCGTGAGCCGTGGTGGTTACCGTTTACATAAGCCGTGGCTTCCGTTACCCCTTCATCTGTCCGCATCTGTCCGGACGGACGGACGGACGGACGGACGGACGGAAGCTTCGCCCCGATCATCATCATTCACTCCGTGGACATGCCGTGAATCTGCAGCCGCCATATAGCGCTCTCCTATCTCACTAGAGCACGCAGCGAGTGCCTCCGCGCCATCTATTGATCAATTCACGTACTAGCTAAGCAGCACCGCAGCGCCATCTCGTGATCATTCTGAGACCTAGAGGTGGCTACGACGACGACGACGCCGACACCGGACTAGCCTATGCCCTAAGGAGCTTCACCCCTAAAAAAAAATTACATCATGAGCTTCGTTTATTAAGGTTCAACTGCAGTTAGCTGTTCAGTAGCTAAACCTGTCACTGATACACTGATCCAGCACCACAGAAACAAGTTGAGGTGTGATCTGGCTATTAGCAGAGGCACACACACATGCATAATCGAATTTATACTTTTCCTAAAAGGCTTCTAGAAGGCACTGGAGTCAAGTTCAGCAATTGTTTTTTCTCTTAGCTGCATCTTTTGCGGCAGCTGTACTCCCTTGGTGCATTGTTTGCAGAAAGTCTATTGCATGTACTGAAAATAGTTGTACTGGCTAAGCATTCCGTAAGTATTTTTATTTACTCTTATAGGACTTTTGTTTATCCAGTTTGAAAAACTGGGATTTATCAATACTTGACTATATTTCTACACAGCCACATCATCACTCCTTTTAACAGAACAAGATATAAGCATTGTACCAGCCAGTGGTAACATGCTGGAGCACCACAACATGGCACAACCTGCCTATATCCTCCTGAGCCCAAGTGTGAATTTAGGGTGGTGGATTTTTGTTAAACATTCACAAATGATCTTTTTTTTTTTTTCTTCAGTGTGTAGGCAAAAAGTGTCATGTGGTTTTTCGAGTTTCATGTGTGGTTTTGGCATAGCACAGTTTTGAATATATTGGACCTTGTGGACTACCACATTTCTTGCTCAAACATGACTTGGTTAGAGTTCTTTGAGTAATTACGAACACAAATACATAAACGGTGTAAAACCGTTCGGCCTTGGTCCTGTGATGATTTTCAAAGCTTGTGGAAAGGTCGCAGTAACAGCTACATTCGCTGGACCCACCGGACTGACGCACGAGTCTGAGTAGCACAGTGAGAGGCAGTTTTTAGAAGGAGAAAGTTGCTATGGATAGCTATGGTGTAGTATGATTCAATTTTGCATATATTGGACAAATCCTCATTGCCAGGACTTGGGAGGTTATGGTAATAAACTTATCTCTATAGTTGTAATTAGTTGTGATTTCAAAACTTTGCCCATTTGGTATGTTTATCAGTACATGCAGTGGTGCTACCACTGCGCCAAATTGCGCTGAAGCTCTGTGGCTGCTACATCCTGCTACATTTTGCCCAAATTTAGGGAATCTGCGCCAACCCTGTGCCCAAGAGTATTCACCCACTTTCACAAACAACTATAGATATGTGACGTACCCCTATTGACACTGCGTGGACTCTTTCTAATTCGGCTAATCGAATGATTTGGAGTTACTGTATAGTCCTGGAAAGCAAATTAATTATTTAATGGCACAGAATGTTCAGTAATTTATTTATATTCGGCTGCGCTCCAGTTATTTCTCTCCAAATTGCTGCAAATGTGTGAATTGCAAATTGCTGCAAAAAGCATAAATGGCGTGAGTGTCCAACTGAAACAAAGCTGTGCAGTATGAATCATCATCAGCATCAACCGTGTGTGCGTTTACTATCAAAGCGTTCAGGGTAACCGTGTGACACCACGGTTACCCTGAACGCTTTGGTCAATCCTTTTTTTAGAAAAGCAGGGTGGCCAACTGTGGTCGCATTGTTAGCAGCAAAGAGTTTGTTCACGTTGGCTGCAACAAGTTGGTTTCGTTTTTACTCAGGGTCCATGAACTGTCCGAATACTCATCTGTGAATGCATCAATAGTGGCCCGTTTGTTTCATAGCAGCTGTGGTAAACAGAATTTTCCAGGTTGTCTTCAGAATTGCATATTCACTATCCACGACTCTGCAACAGTGAGCTACAATGCTATGTTTATTCTGGAGCGGCTTCGGCAAGTAGTGGTTTCCTTTTGATGGCGCGCATAGGCTGCGCATAGGATGGCGCACATAGGCACAGGTCTTCAGAACTGCATGGATGCTGTGCACTACCACCTTGCTACCGGCTGTGGTTTGGTCGGGGTTCACCCGCAGGGGATGCGGAGTTAAGTAGTCTTGTCGCGCTCAGGCCGTGTGCATGCCTCCACAATCACATGGGACGCTGCTTATGATTGCATCACCAGTTACTACCATCATCACCACCATGTATGTTGCGGATTTGGTGCTCTATAGTTTCGTTTTATTTGCCTGTGCACGCGTACTGTTTGAGCTGCCCACACCAATGGCTACACCAAGGTATTTACCAATGTAATCACTAATAGCACTAATGCTCGATTACTCTTCCTCGCTGCTCGAGTCCTTGTCGCTGTCGACAAAAACTGCGTCGTCGTCCGTGCCGTCCAGATTGTTCGAGAGGCAGCACTTCAGGAATGCCCGCGACACTATTGCCGACGGCAAAGCCTCCCAGGCATTGTTTATCCACCGTACCACATCGCTCACTGATGCTCGCTTCATGCGACCAGATGGCGTCAGTGGGCGATTGCTAGCCTCCAGCCACTGCTCGTATTCCCGTCGTACGAGGTCCTTGAAGGGCTTATTTATGCAGACATCCAGTGGCTGGAGCTGCGACGTCATTCCTCCGGGAATGACAACAAGGTCAGTGTTGGACTTGGCGAGCGCTTCCTTGACCTCATCGGTCAAGTGGCCTTTAAAGGCGTCCAACACAAGCATAGCTCGAGCGTTGAGGAGCGCACCAGGACGTCTTCCCCACGGCTTGAAAAATACGGTCACGGCACTTCCTCCAGCCTCGAGCGGTTGACTCGGTCAATCTGAGATGACGTGCCGCACTTGAATTTCCCCTCTCTTCAGCCAGCAAGATCACCCGTTTTTTAAATGCGGCGGTATACAGATTACGCCTGTTCATTTTGACAGCCAATGCGGAAGCAAGCGCGAACACAGCACAACGCGAAGCGACAGAGCCTGACCGAGCGACCAGCGAAGCCTGCTCAGCAATGGGTTGTTATCCACGTTCTGTCACAGTAGCCACCATGGCGCTAGCAGCGCTAGCGGCATGATGCGATGGACGCAGCATGTCCTAGTGGCGCATGCATCGACTGCGACACGCACGAGCGTTTCCGTACTGGCGGTCAGTGGGGCTCCGAGACGCCCGGCAGGCGTCGGCGCCGCGGTGCCTTCCCATGCCCGTTCACTGAAAGTGCAAGTCGGAATAATATGTGCTTCATGGCGCGACGAACCTGCCAAGATCAAGGAACGTGCGACACGTGTTTCAAGGACTAAGATTTTTAAAGGCGGGAAAAAAAAAAAAGAAGAGGGTTAGAAGTTCGCGCTATATTTCTGTGGACGAACCCGAATATAACGCGAGGTGCCTTTCTAACTCGCAAATTATTGGAAAAAAATTCGCGTTATATTCGTGCAAATACGGTATTCAACAGTAAACCACATTCACACTATCAGTCAGGTGATAGAGAAATGTGCAGAGTATAACCAGCCCCTATATATAGCCTTCATAGATTACGAGAAAGCATTTGACTTGGTCGATACCTCAGTAGTCATGCAGGCATTGCAGAATCAGGGCGTAGACTAGCACTATGTGAGACTATTGGAAGACTCCTACAAGACTCCTACAACGGCTCCACAGTCACCATAGTCCTCCATGAGGAGAGCAGTAAATACCTATAAAGAAGGGCATAAGATGAGGGGGTACAATCTCTCCAATGTTATTCACAGCATGTTTGGAAGAGGTATTTAGAACATTGGATTGGGAACATGTGGGTTTAAGGGTTAATGGTGAATACCTCAGTAGCCTCAGATTTGCTAATGACATTGCCTTGCTAAGTAACTTGGGAGACGAATTACAAAGCATGATTAGTGACCTAAAGAGGCAAAGTAGAATGGTGGGCCTGAAAATTAGTATGCAGAAAACTAAAGTAATGTTCAGTAGCCTTGTGTGTGTGAGCACAGTGGTTTGAGATAGGTGGAAATGGTAAGTGAATATGTCTACTTCGGCCAGGTAGTGACCCCTGATCTGAACCATGAGGCTGAGATAATTAGGAGGATAAACATGGCATGGAGTGCATTCAGCAAGCATTCTCAGATAATGAATGGTAGCTTACCATTGTCTCTAAAGAGGAAAATGTATAACAGATGCATCTTACCGGTACTCACCTACTGGGTGGAAACTTGGAGGCTAACCAAGAGGGTTCAGCTTAAATTGAGGACGACACAGCGAGCAGTGGAAGGGAAAATGGTAGGTGTAACATTACAGGACAAGAAGAGAGTGGAGTGGGTTAGGGAAACAAACTCTTGTTAAAGGGCCCCTAAACAACCCCGAGGTCCAAAATTTGTTTTAAAGATATAACTGCGCTCCTGTGCGATGTGAACATGCTCCCGCAAGAATTTTGCGAATAGGTGCAATAGTAAAGAAGTTACACGGGTTTAAGTGGCCGCTTGCATCGGTTTCGTTTTCTCGGTCGGCCTCCCTACCCTTCTCTGCCGAGGAGAGGGTAGGCGCAGCGCCTGTCGAGACTCCGCCCACTTTTGACACATGACATCATTGACATCATTGACGTCATTGACACTTGCGCTGCAGTACCAGTTGCTCCCGTTCTAGAAACGTTGGGTTGCTCCTGCGCTCACGCCGGTGGGATGGCCAGAGGATCTGACAATAGACCTGGTTTCGACCAATCAACGAGATACAACTACGCAAGGTTGTTCGCGGTAGAACGTGACGACACCTAGGATGCGAGCGCGACTGGTCAATCGCAGGAAAGAGGAGCGGGAATTGTTTTTTGAAATACGGCGTCCGTGTGGCGCGCAGCGCTGTCATATTCGCAGAATGTGATCGCCGCAACCTTCTCTATGATTGAGTTAGCTTGTTTGGGCGGCTTTAAAAAAAAGTAAGAGCCTGTTTAGTGGCCCTTTAAGGACATGTTAACAGAAATTGAGAAGAAACAGATGTGGGTGGGCCATGTAATGCAAAGACAAGACGACCATTGGTCATTAAGGGCAACAGAGTGGATCCCTAGGGAAGGCAAGTGTGGCAGGGGGCGGCTGAAAGTTAGGTGAGCATATGAGGTCAAGAAGTTTGCGGGGATAAATATTGCACAGTTAGCACAGGACCGGGATAATTGGAGATCTATGGGAGAGGCCTTTGCCCTGCAGTGGGCATAGACAGGCTGATGATGATGATAACATCAATGGCATCGTCACTTGTGCATGGTTGTGTTATTTACGGCAGCAACACAGATGAAAGTGGCACAAAGAGGCATGGAAGGGTTGGGGAGGGGCGCTGAATGGCATGTTTCGGTTGAACTAAGACGCAGAGGTCTTGCACCGCAGTCACTATGAGAGGGAAGTGACAGGATGATGAGAGAGGCATCCTTTACCCTGGTATTGTGCAAAATAAGAACAGGATTCATTTATTCATTCATAAAATACCTAAAAATGCATAGATGTGACAGTTTACTTAAAGTTTTCATGGTGCTTGAGAGTAATCTGGTCTGGTCATTTTTTTTTTTTTTTCTGGACCTCTGAAATACAAATGAGAGAACTGCAAGGATAGGGATTTTGGAAAGGAAGTGGAGACTGTGAAGAAGATGCTTACAAATGCTGAATTGATGGTTTAACGTAAAAGAAGTTAAGTGAACTTAAAGGTGGCAAATTCCTTTAGACTGCAGGCAAATCACGACTTGACACACCATTCAAAAGATGGCTATATGTAGAAAAAGAAAAAAGCACTTTTGTGGGACGTTTTTGCTGTTGCTTTTTGCAATATTCTTTACTTTCAGCATGAACACGAAAATGAATATGTAATTTTATAGACCTACTCGACTGGGCTACGTCACGAAGATGTGGTAGCGCTGTTGTTGGGCATTTCGGTTTCGCTTGGTATGCATCTGCCATCGCGCCTGCCGTAGCTGCTCACCGCCGTGCAATGAAGAAAGAAACTGCACACCTATGCACTGTGTTATGGTTGGTTGTGTGCTGCAATGGCCAAGACATGTGCAATAGGTTTTTATCCGCATCGTGCTGATGACAGTCTTAAAAAACGGACGAAGCTGTAATGCCGGCTCGTCGGTTGGACCAAACCTTTCGTCATAGCTAAGTTTATGTATTATTTAGCGGTTAGCCGTGGGCCTGTTTCATCTGAGAGAAATATCATTGCAATAAATTTGTCAAGTGTAATGCTCGACACCAAGTTTCCTGGCATAAAAAAAGTGTGGACACAGAGCGGTGACGCTTACCACAAAGCGTGCACTTCACTAACGTAGCACACTGTCATATGCATAGAATTAATCACGGTCACTGTGTAATATTGAAGTGAGGAAGTTCTAGAGGCATCATGCGGATTTTTATTCATTCAAGTGAAATAAATATATCAGAGGTTAATTCAGTAGCAGTGCGCAAAAGGTCGGTTACAGCGATGCTTTTGCAAATCGCTTGCGGCTGCGATATCATATATAAGGGAAGCATCATGGGCAATGCTGTAGTGGTTGTGATGCGCTTTACTTTTTTTTTTTTTATCAGACTGCACGAACTAACTACACTTTTGATATTTGCCACGCCATGTCAGCGCTTTACACCTCCACGATCGCAACTAAGCAGAGCCGCGGTTACGCGCGCCTTGCTGGCGGTTTTCAAGAGCCTTGTCCTTGGCACATAATTGCTTTTTTTTTCGGCGTCACCAATATTGCTCTTTTCCTATGCTTGAGTAACTAATCTGATACATTTGTTTGTGCACAAGAGTTTTGCATAGGGATTAGAGGCTTTAGTTCTAAACAGTATTTTTAGCTGGTGCATTTTCAAGTCGTATCGCTGTTCTAGGTGGTTCATCCTTGCGCTAGATATCGAGCTAGAACATACACACGAAGTGACGCTGACATGATAGCTCGCGATCATTCACATCCATGGCTTTTCGTTTCAATCAGTTTCTCACTTCTTGTCATAGCTGGGCTTCGATGTATTCTTTTCTACATTCTTTGAATACTTGCTACAGAGCTACTGCAACTTCGTCTTAGGTGGCTGCCCCTTGGACGCTGCTGTAAACACACAGTCAGCGCTCCAATGCCCTGTGGTTGGAGGCAGCTTTCGCACATACTGCGGCGGCGGCGGCTGCGCAACCATGCAGGGCCGCGGCGAGTAGTGGGCAGAGCCCCCGCGCCGCAACGTCAATAGAAGCCCTGGTTGTATCGCCGGTGCCTACTACTGTTTACCACCATGGAATAGGTCTATACCTGCAGCGCCGGTATACGAGACTCAGCGCCCACGTTTCGCATTTGGCGGGCTCATGCATAGTTGCAGGCGAACAGAAAAGAGAGCCGAGCATGGAAATTTTTTATTTTAGTTTTTTGTTATACTCAAACAGTGCGCAGCGCATTGTGCTGTCTTATTGGTTGTAAGCAGTGAAGGAAGCTGGTATGTTTTGCAATCACTTGTGTCAACACCTGCCCCAAAAGCCAGTTTAACTGCCTGAAAAAAAAGTTTTGGCTGCTCCAAAAGGACCTAGGCCAGTAGCATCACTGTACGTTTGCACCGTGCATACATTCATATTCACTGTATTCATGGTCTTCGATACCTTGGCCCTTATAGTAAGTTTGACTCTGGCTGTTTGGCTCAAATACCACATGGAGTGGAGGATTTTTGGCTACATTGGCTCCAGAAAGTGAATTTGGTATTCTGTCTAATGCTGGCAGTAATTGTAAGGTATATTTGTGCAGTTCTAAAAATGTTGTTGGCTTTGTATTCAACTTTACCATGTGTTTATGTGAGAGTAGCATGCGCCTTGTTGCAGCAGTGGTAATTGCTTGCTGAGATAATCCAGTCATTTTTTATTTGCCTCTGAAAGAGGGACACATCAACGGTTTGAACCTTACATGTGTTTGCGAAAGTACTACTTAGGTACACTCCATTTCTTTTTCTGATTTGCCCGTGTTATGTCTTTTGTGCTGAAGGATCAACTTGAAGATGGACCCTCAGGTTGCGGCAAATGTAGTTTCCCTGCAAGTGGCTGTGGAGAACGTCATTAATGATATCACCAATGACCCTGGGCTTCTGACACAACCTCCAGATGATTTGGCAAGAATAATCAACACTATCAAGATGATCTGTCGCTTTGACAACATTGTAGTTGACGAGGAAAATGACGGTGCCGCTGAGTCACTTGGGTAAGCTTCATTGGAACCTGGTTCCTGCCATTGGGTGATTATGTAGTTAGGAACGTCAGTGTTCCTTGAGCAGAGCATCTTAACGTTCAATCATACCTAGTAGTGCTTGTTCCAAAGAGATCGTCATGGCTGCATCCCGATGCGGCCATGATGCGGTGAGTGCTGGAAACGGCCAGCAGATAAGGCCAGGGCTACTCGTGCAGGCGCAGATGCTGGAGAAGTGTAGCATTGAACGGCTGTAGCATTGCCACCTGCTGCAGAGGCGTGTGCTCGCTGCCATTTCGGGAAGCATGCTACGGTAAGGGGCACTGCGCTGATTTCATTTTACTGTGGGAATTGCCCTCTAGAAGAATGAGAGCTCTTAGTGCTGTCACTGAGGACATGCTGAGAAAGTCAGAGCGTGACGCATGCATTCCATGCTGACAGGCAACGCCTGTCCAGTGTAACGAAATATGTTGTCAAGAAAAAGCACATCCATATCATTTGCCTAATCTTATGAATTCATTTATTCCTATCCATTTTCCTGACCGTGTTTGACAGGTATATAGTTATTGTTGAGCGCTTCGCTTTCCTTTCGGGTCCAATAAAGACCGAGGACGTTGTGCACATATTTTTAGGCATATCGTCGCTACGTATTTCTAAAGTAGCACCCAGAGCTACAAAATATGCACGCACGTGCTCAGTACCTGAGCCTTTTGAAATAAAAAACGAAGTGTGCTGTGAAAATCGGTTTGTAGAGCTCCTTTCTAATCAATGAAGGTTCACTGACAACTGCCGCACAAGCTTTAGTAAAGAATATTGGCTCACTTCCTGCAGTACTGATGAAAGCAGCACACTGTTGCACAGTAATGTGCTTTCTTACAATGCAGCTTGCGGCCGTCGCCATAGCAGATGATGCAATTCAAGGCTGTGCTTTAAAGCGTCTGCACCTGTGCGAGCAGCTGCTACTGCCCAACTCTAGCACTCGGTGCATCATGGCCGCAGCGCGATGCAATGCGCTCCGAGTTTTCTCCTAAGTGTGAAACGAACATAAGTGGAGTGGAGGGGCGTGCCAATATTCTGATGTTTTGAATGTTCAACACATATTACATTTTCAATATTCATATTCAATTTAAAAGTTTGGTATTTAAAATTTTCTAATATTCGAGGTGATATGGTTATACAGAAGACTGAACGTGTTATCCATTCACCTTGCCAAAAATGACTGGATTGCGCTTGCGCAAGGCCTCAAGACTGGTGATGTCTGTAGACCTATCCCACCTCCCTACGTCATGAAATGCAGTGATGCTACCATCAGGCATTTAGTTTCATGCGGTGGCCATTGGCCGTTGTGCCTCCCATTGCTTTGCTTCTGTGTTTCCGCTAGGGTGGGTACTGTTCACTGTCGCGCAGTGAATTAAGAAACTGTGGCTGAACCCCCTCTTATAGGATTCAGTATAACACGAAAGGGAAATGACCGAACTGCACCAAGCTGCGCTTTCGGGGTAGGGTAGCCTCAGCAAGAGCGCTGACACTACCCTACTCAGGCCAAACTATAGGTGTTCTCTGGTGTTATGACGATATTTTGCTGTACCGCTTCTAGGTGGCGGCACGGCCCCAGCCAACAGAGAACACAACGAGGAGAGAGATGGAGAAAGTTTAAATGAAGGGTTATAAGGCACGTTCGTGCCCCCCCCCCCCCCCATGACTGAATGCTCACTCTCAGATATCGTAGCAGCACTTTTCTGACAAAAGATCAAGCATCCTCTTTTTAAAGCAGGGTGTCGCACTGAAAAAAAAAATATATATATATATATATATATATATGTGCGTTGGGTGGGACATGGTGACAGACTGTATTAATGCACATGCTTCGTGTCCCCCCCCCCCTTTTTTTTTCTTTGGGAGGGGCGCTGCTGATAGTACAACTTGTCTCATGTTTTTGAAGGGGTCCTCTAACAATATTCAAGTGCCTGTTTTTATTACTGTGTCGTGCTGATTGAAGAACGGGCAGACAAATTCTGGAAGCATACTGTCCAAAGTTATTAAGCCATCAACATTCAGAATACAATAAAAAGGAAAGTGGTCCCTCAACTACGGTTTTGCGGTGTCGGGTGACTACATTTCACTTGCCACATGTCACATAATGCTCAGCCAATGGAATTGGCCCGAAGTACCTACGTAGGGGAAGTTTACACGTTGCCTGCTCTCCTTGGTATACTGGTGAGGCCGTTGCCATAGCAACAAACAGTGTGGAGTGTGACCTTACCGTTGTGCAAATTGTTTCTCTGACATTTGTGGGGGGGGTTATACTCTCACTAACTACTAGCAGCAGAATCGCCGCTAGCAACCCTGTGCCGTGGGTTCGAGCACTCGACGAGCATAGATTGGGGCTGTCGCGTGGGGCTAGCTTATCTCAGCCATGCATCGCCATGCTGCCGCGCGCGGCAGCCCACGGCCTGTCTCGGGGCAGGACAGCACGAACCATCGCACGTGGCGAAAGAGGAGAACATTAGGCGTCACTCTCACAGCATGGTAATTTAATAAACACGTTAAATGAAACGAACAAAAACAAGGCCGAATGTAAGATCGAATTAAATACAGAGAATAACAACAATAAACAACACGCGAACACACAAGAACACAAACAAAGGACGATAATCAGTATAACGCAGACACACAGTAACACACAAAGACCATGCAAGGGAAAGAGCCGCCTATCCCTCGGCCAGCGCACCTGCGACCGCGCGCCCCCAGAAAAGGAAAATAGAAAGAAAAGAACATACAGAGATGGGTGCAGATTGCAGGCCGCTGCAGTGGGTCTCTGGGGCCCGGGACGATGCGTGGTCCGGACGACGAGGGTCGCAAAGGCACGTACGCACCGCCTCGAGTCCCCGCGAGTTCTCTCAGAGCATCTCCCAAACCAGAAATGCGCAAACGTCAGAAATTACTTGCTGCCCAATGGCAGACTAGTTAAGACCACATGGGGTGAAGCGGGCAGCCCTCCACAGTGATGGGCCGCCGCCCCGTCCAGCAGGAGAGGGGGATGCGGGGACATTCCATGCAAAACATGGCGTCACGCGGGACGCACTTCACCCCAGTCCCCACACATTGTGGCATTAAATAAAAGCCGCTCAAAAAAGCAAAACCAGATATTATTGTTTTTCCATTTAATGCTGCAACCACTTCTAATTTTACTTTTGTTCAGTCACAATGTTGTGTGTTATGTTGTCATTTCCGCCACATACAGTTCAGGCAAGCACCACTATACGTTGATGCAGTCGATAGCAATGTGGTGACTTCATGGCTTGGTTAAAAATATTAAATCAGTTGATATGGGTGGTATGACCTGTGCCATAACTATACCCAGCCATCTGTCCATGCGACCCACGAATAAAAAAAATATAACGGGTGGAAGAAAAGTGTTAGAGGGCCCCCTTAAAGGTGAAAGCCTTATACTTCTCGTTGAATGGTGTCCTAAACGACCTTGGTGTCGACACGAATAGTACAAAAACTGGTACAAAAAGTATTGTGTGGCGATAGGAAGGCCATAGGTGCGCCATACAAAATTTATGGATCCTGTGCGCTGACATCTTGAGTAAAGTTACATGTTGATGTCATTGAATGATGTTCCTGATGATATCTTAACGTTAAAAAGAGCTACGTTCAATGTGAAAATTTTCTGGACAGGTTTCTGTGAAAGAAGCGAACTCATGGTTATCAAAGATAAGCAGAGGAGTGTGCTGCCAACTTTTTTTTTAGATTGCTGTTCTTTGTTCTTGCTTGATGCTCTCTAGTTGACATTGTCATATGAATGCTTTCTCTCTCATCACTCTCTTCTTATTCTCCGCCCCCCCTCCTTTTTTTTAAACAGTGAAAATGCACTACCTGTGCGAAAGATGCCTCGATTGAGCACTGTTGGTGGAAGATCCAATCCTGGAGGAGACCACTCCAATGATTCCAGGGGCGGCTTCAGAGGAGGTTTTCGTGGTGGATTCAGAGGTGGCTATGGAGCTGAGACCACAGAGTATTCGGGATTTGGAGGCAGCTACAGCCGTGGGCGTGGCTATGGTTATGGAAATGGTGGTAGCACAGGTTATGGAAGCTCTGGTGGCTATGGCTATGCAAGCCGTGGTGGTTTCAACAGTGGCAGTCGTGGTGGCTATGGTGGCAGAGGCTTCTACCAGCCTAGAGGATATAATGGTGGGTTGCAACAAGGCTATGGATGGGGTGGCGGACGAGGATGGGGAAGTTCTCGTGGAGGTTGGGGAGGCTACTGATGCATACCTGGCCTTGCCAGTGCATTACTCCTCAGAAGATAATATCATGCAACCCTTGTGATTATGTTCATTTTCTTAAGGCATTGATGCATTTTTTATTCATTTGTTCTCATTGCACACATTCACCAGTATCAATAAAGATCTTGTGCACATCTGAGATCTTTAATAAAAGTGCTATATACCTTTTCACCGGTGCCCAGCCACCACGGTTCCAGAGTGAGCTGGCACGCCAGGCGCCAAGGATCCTACTGGTCTTACGGCCTCCTCGCAAAGCTAGCTGTTGGCGCAGGCGGGTTTTCTCAGCTGCTGTGTTGTTGTGTTGTGTGGGTGTTAATTGTCGCAACGTTTTTTCAACTAGCAAACTCTTGTGACACCATCATGACGTGGATCGTGGTGTTGTGCACCAGGCTGCAGCTTGCGACACGGAAACAACCTGCTGTATGAAGTGTGTGCTAACTTCCCTACTGACAGGGACTAAAAGAATGCCTGGATTGTAGCAGTTCACTGGGATAAGTCACTGCCCTCTAAAAGTTCGCATGTATCTGTACTGGTCACCTCGTTCAAGATAACCATTTTGTGCTGCTATGTGCAGTGATGCATTGCGCCGAGGCTGACTGAAGCGGCCTCCAGCCGCGTTACCAGCAGCGCGGGTGACGTGCGTGCGGGTGCCCTACGAAACCGAAACTACGTTCTTTAGCGGCTGAGTGGAGCAAATTTTCAGCTGGGCTGCGTAGTGGCTGGAGTACATGCATGCGCTGGGAGACTTGGTGCGGTGCGGTGCCGACACGCTCTTTATTTTAACAATGCATCGCCGATTGACGAGGACGATGAACCGCACTAGTCTGCTCAGTATGGCCAAACATACTTGTGCAATCGAAACGGCTCTCGCAAAGTATAAAGGTAAAATTCCCTTGCTGTGTCTGTCGCGAATGCCTGTGGTTTCATGTTCGCGGACATGAATGTAATTAAAGGGTCCCTGAAACGTTTTTTTTTTTTTACATTGCGTCACTGATTAGGCAACACAATTGTGAAATCATTCACGCCATAAATAAAGCGAAGCACCATGCACTAAGGCAGCTATGAGCTTATTTCTGTCGCCTTCCTCCTTACCACTGCTGTTCCTCCTCAACTCTATCAGCTACGGAGTGCGCGCTAGCGACGACTGCGTCTCCCTCGTCAGCCGCCCTGCGGAGTAAAGTTCCTGAAAAAAACTAAAGTAGCGCCAAGTGCGCCCCTTCGCCTCTGCCTGCTCTCCTAGCCGCAGCAGCAGCGCCTCTAGAGTGTCCACCGAGAAACTGCCTACGCGAAACTAAAAGGCCTTTCGAAAACACGCGGCCGCACCGCTGCCCGGGGCACACTGACACCACTGCGTAAGCCGCGCGTTTGGCGGCTAAAAGGGCCGTAGGAAAGGCCATGAGGGCCAGCTTCGCCCGCAAAGCACGCGCTCGATTACGCGGGAACCGTCTTAACGACCATCGTCCCTGCAATAGGTCTCCGGCTTCTCCGCCATTGCCTCGGCGTGAGTGCGACGTAAGCGTCCGATACGCTGGAGCCACACGTATCGACGTTTGGCATTTAGCTTTCCTCGCGGAAGCGAAAACATCTTTCCGTTAATTGTTGTACGCGCTTTTGTTGCACCCCAAAACATGCAGCGCTGTCGGCAGATTCAAGCATCATCGCGCGAGGGCGAGCAGATGCCGCGCGCGTTGCACGCCCTTGTCACGTGGGGTGGACAACCAAGATGGCGTTCGCCCGACCTACAAAAAGGTAGTTGCGCGCCGTGTTTGCCATCGCTTAACGCGGGAGAAGCTGAATTTGCACGGCGCGCGGGGGCGCTGTCATCGAGACCGTCATCGAGACCGGAAATATCCACCCAGGTGTACGTTTGGGCACCACCCTACATGAAGCCTTGGGTTTTAGTAGTTTTAGGGCGAACAACGGGAAGTTGAACATAGCCGCGATTGAAATAAGATACGGTTAGAATACTGGTGGCAGAAAACTAGAGAGAACGGACAAAAATAATTAAGGAAAAATATGGACTTGGC